>JAUTDX010007314.1:0-377967 GCA_030844895.1 Ambrosia x helenae
TAGACTTCAGTTGTCCTTATTTGAATCTAGGGCACTTTTGTTAAGACATCAGGTGAGTTCTCACGTGGATTTCCCTTTTAAGACAAAAAACCACGAGGTGGTGTGGCATGAGAGAGTTGCGTGAAGGTTTTTTTTTTTTTTAATCAGACAACAACCACAATCATCCATAATTCAATAACCAACCACGGACTATCCACCTTTACCTTCATCTTTTACCCCACGCTAGTGGAAATCTTCAAGCCCCAAGGAGCAACGCCCCTTCCACGCCATATAAAGGGTAGTGTTGGTGGCGTGGGGGGGCTTTCACATATCCCTTCCACGCCCTCACCACTGTGTTGTCTTAGACAATTTAGTGATTAACATGGGCTTGATTTTTTATATACACTTGTGGGGTTAACTATTTATACTTTTTATATTTGTTATTTCGATTACCCTAAGATGTTTACATTTTCAAAACTTTTAAATTTAAATTATTTATTTAGGCTAGCCTCAAATTTTTGTGGGGTATCATTTACTCTTTTTCAAAATTTTTTAGGGGTGGTCTCATATTCATAGGGAGCATTTGAGATTTTATATGTAGCATTGAAAAAAATCATACGGGGGTTGGCCGACCCACGTACAGTAGCCGTAGTTCTGCCTCTAGTTATACCATATATAATGGTGTTTGGATATTGTTAGTCAATCTATATTCCTGTATCTACTACTATTTAATATTGCTCAGTGAACAATAGGTCAAAGTGTTCAACACACATTCCTTTAATGTATGTTGGTTTATAGTTCTTTGAGGACATGATCCAGGATCGGTGTTCACCCACACTTTTGTTGGATCTTACATGTGGTCTTCTTGTGCTTTATAGGTTGTTTCTTGTGTATATCTTTTCTATTTTTACCATGTACTCTTTCCACCATCTTTGTGATAATGGTATTTATATTTCCCATCGTATATTTTATTTTTTGTTGTGGGCTTTAGAGCGATGGTCTTTTTGAAAGCAGCCTATGTATTTCCCAAGGATAAAGGTAATGTTTGTTTACATCCCACCCTTCCCAGACCTTACCAATACTTACGTTATTTGTGGGATTTACTGGGTATGGTTGTTATTATTGGGGGGCTTGGGGAAGACATTAAAAAGTGTTCAGAAGTTTAAAAGGGCACCTAAAGTTGATAAATTTAACCTTTTAAACAATTTATGAATTAAGCTTTGAATTTTTGATATATGTATATGTGACACATCTTCCTTAGACATGTTTGAGGTGTCACATAACCTGTTACACCTTCATAATTTCAAGAAATCCAGGTTTGAAAACACAAACACAAGTATTGAATGTTGCATCTTCTTCTTTCAAGAAATCCAGGTTCGGAAAATACAAACACAGGTACTGAATGCCAACAGTTAATTATTAACAATGGTAATATTATTCACTATGATCACACACCATTCTCAACCTTCATATATTCACACTCAATAAACAAATAATCAATGATAATTGAGAAAGAAACAAATTAAAACAACCAGTTGTTCTTTATACACTTATCAAATAGCTGAATCTCCTTCCCAAACATAAAGAAAAGAATTATTTCACAATGCACACACATCAAATTGGAGATAGAAATAATAAATAAATCTCAATCTCGACGAACCTTATTTTGCAGCCCGGATGAGTTGACTTCCAAGTGTCATGACCGGGGTTCCTTCCCCATGATTGCTGTCAAGCTCATTTCCTTTTCGAGTATTCGATCCAGCTCACTTACCACATGACTCATTACAGGCCTTCTCTCACTCGAAACTTCCACGCACCTAGTTATCAAGTGGATATATTCTTCCATACCTTTTGTTGTGAAGCTATTTCCTATTCGTGGATCAATGATACTAGTGATAGTTCCTGCTTCTTGATGATTATTTGCACTTGTTCATATAAATTTAAACGTTTATAGAACAATGCGAAACAATAAACATATATAACTAGAATTAAATAAGGTGAATACCCATTTAATAATATTTTGGTTGGAGTTTGAAGATAGTAATTCCACAGCTTCTTGTCCACTTACCAACTCAAGCAGGAATTGCACCAAAGCTATAAATGTCACTTTTTTTTTCAGAGAAGCGTCTGAATTCTTGCACCTTGTAAAAAAATATAGGTTCAGAATACTATTACAGAACAAAATGCAAAACAATAAAGAAACACCATGAAAAGGGTATAACTCTGGAGCAAGAATATCTCATCAATTCTAGTTTGAGAAGATGGGCCCGCTAAATCAACTCGCCCTAAGAATCTTCGGACACCTGCATCTGCAACTTTGGCTATGAAGTTCTCATCTACAAGAACATTTGCTGTTTTGAAATCCTTGTGAGCCAAACGCGGGTCATCAATTCTAGTTTGAGAAGATGGGCCCGCTGAATCAACTCGCCCTAAGAATCTTCAGACACATGCATCTGCAACTTTGGCTATGAAGTTCTCATCTACAAGAACATTTGCTGTTTTGAAATCCTTGTGAGCCAAACACGGGGCCAGGGAGTGTAGGTGAGGGCAAACCTGAACATTAGGGAATATTAATGAGAGTTACATGTGTAAAAAATTCATTTTTTTTTTGAAAATTTGTATAATAAATTTAAGTGGCTTAAATTTTTCACAAGCAACATGCAAAAAAGTTGTGTTTTATTTTAAAAACACGAACTAATACCCGAAAGGGAAATGAGTAAATGCCACATAACTTATTATAACAGAAAAGAGTACCATTCATTGTCAACAAAAGATATTAGAAACTAAATTCATTCCACAACACTCTATCATCTTGACTATCTTGATAACTTCAATAGCTGGCATTTGGTCACAGAGGAGAATGACTTCACTTTATTAATTAACTATAGAGTAAATTTGTTTGACAAGAAATCAAAATTCAAGGAAGGTAAGTCTAAAATATGTACATCCGTGAGCAAATCGATAAAAGATATTAACTTTTTCATAATACCCAAATCAGCAGCAAACTTATCTTCTTTCTTCCCAACTACAAAAGACTTCATGGCTGATAAGCTCAAACCACATCTCTATTTCACCGGTGAATAATCTTTTGTTAATATAATCAAATCATGTAAGCCTCGGGTCGGTTGGTTACTGTTGAGGTAAACCCCTGTACATGGTCTCTGCTTCCTGTAGAGGTCTGGTGGTCGGCTGGTGTGCAGGTCGGAGCTATGGGTGGACTGTGGGAAAGTGAAGGTGGTGGCGGTTTGTGAGAGACGGGTTAGGTTAAGGAAGATGAGGACGGTGGAGAGGATGGAGGTGGAAGAAGATGGAAGATGGAAGATGGAGGTGAAAGAAGATGGAAGATGAGATGAAAGAGGGATTACGTGACGTGACTGTATTTCCTCATTTATTATGTGTGATTGTGATGGTGAAGATTAATTGGGTGTTTAGGGTTTAAGTTGAATGAGGAGATGTTTTATAGGTAGTTTTTTTAAATTCATAGAGAATGTCACGTGACACATTCAGAGGGGAGGGGGGTTGAGGCCACCATTGAATGCCATGTGAGAAAAAAATCAATACTTTTATATATATTTTATAGATATAGATTATATATTTAACTTTTTGACTATTTTTATTTTAATAGTTATAAAACATATATATATATATATATATAACAAAATAATAATAATAATAATAATAATAATAATAATAATTCTACTTCCACATGATTAAGAGTGCCTTAGATTCTCTCACCTGTTATAAAATTACATTATTAGTGTGACTCTCCACATACATGGTGACTCTCCATATACTTAACTCCCATGTTACATTACTCTTGTACTACTCTAAGAGCCTATAAATAGAGGCTTTTGTATTACATATTGTAATGAATAAATAGAGTTCTCTCATTTTTCATTCTCTCCTTCTCTATGTTATCTTGTAATCATGTTATCATATTTATATAACTTGTATTATAGTTGCTAATAGACCGTTGTTCTACAACACGTTATCAGCATGAATTGCTTTTGGAGTGGGATCATATTATGATAAGGTAACTCGAGTTTGTTTCAAACAAAATCCATATCGTAATTCATACAATATTGGGTTATGTTAGAGATTTTTTTTCATTTGCCAAACATTAGTTCTATTGCAATTCCTATAAGTTTAGATAAAAAAATTATGCGGATGTGTTGTTCACTTGTTTGACAAATTTTTACTATCAAAATAAGAATTCTAAAAAAAGAGTTTTTCTAACACATTGAAAAGCGTATTAATAAAACTGAAAAATACTTGTGCTCTTTTAAGTAAAAATTGGTATATTATTAATTTGTATTATATATCATGGCATGTTACATAATTAAGTCTCTACATCTTTGTGACACGATAAAGAAAGAAACGAAAACGAGGTGATTAATGAAATGATAGCCTATCTTCAATTTTGCATTCATAAAATAATTTGTTTCACATGTATTAACTTATCTATTATACAGAATGTCTAATTTGCCTAATGTACTAATTTGATGTCAAACAATCATAAAGCGTGTTTTATAGTCATTATAGGCTATTAATTGTCATTATAATAATATTATTTATCTCTTAAACATGAAACACCAATGTGGAATTAAAGAGACATTAGTTGCTAATAAAGTTTATTCAATTTCTTTGGTTTAAGCTAAAACATTAATAGTTTTTGGTGATACAAGACGTCAAGACTATTAATAACGACTTTAGTTGTCTTATTTCAAGATTTTGAAAATCGCATAATAGATGGGTAGCATATAACTGTTTTATATTATGGTATCTAAAATGTTGAAATTGTATATAGTTTCTATGGATATTTGTGAATGTTAAATTCATGCTTATATTTTGATATTTGAAATGTTTGTGATGAAAAGGTTATATTGTGATAAACTAATACATAAATTATATGTTTTTCTTTTAAATGATGAAACACTTTATTTCACAAAGATTGTACCATAACTTGTTTTATTTGGTAACATGTTATAACATCATATGTTGAATTATGTATACAATTGACTATCTTGTATTTTATACGCTATCATTTACTTAACATTGAAAAGAACAAATAAAACAAAGTTATGGTTTACATTTGATATCCAAAGTCTCATACACCTTGAATCTCATTATAATGTTATAAAAGGCCGTAAGATGTTGGGCCGATAATATTATATGACTTGGACATATAATTACTTCTCCATGGATGTTATGTGAAGAAAAGTTTATATATGACGGAAATTGAATAAAGCAAATTTTGTTTGTTTGTCAAACCTCAAATATGCTCTTGAAGTAGCAATGCCATTAAAATTGGGTGAAAGGTTTGAAGTGACTATATATCCGTCCAAAAAGGAATGAATATCCATGAATGTTTTCGGATTCTATCTCATTCCCTGAAGTGAATGTAATGAAAAATGATCGGTATAAAGGTTAAAGATCATGTACATAACTAAGGAAGTTGTAATGATTCCACCATGAAAGTTTTGTGGTTATAATCCATTCCCTGAAGTGAATGCGATGCTATAATAAAATCACGATTATGGTAATTGTGAAAATTGTTATGATGCTCATGTTAATGAGATCGGCTTTGTTAATAATATGATGATTACAAAATGATTGTTATAAAGGTTATGATCATAGTAAATGAGGAAGTTGTAATGATTGTAACATTACGCATTAAATTCTTGTACGTTACGCACCGACATTTAATAAAACGTCAAGTTTTCATAATTATCATCGCATTTATTATTTTTGTCGCTTATATGGAACCCTAATGATATGTATATTATTATATATATGTGTGTGAATGTGAAATTAAATCAAAAAAAAAATGTTTGCCTTGGCCGGGATTCGAACCCGCGCCAAGGCCGGTCCAAACAAACACACGAGCCCAACCAGCTGGGCTGGCCTTCTGTTTGTGATAAACCGGGCTCACATTAAACTTATACACGAATTAAAATCCTCACAGTTGACAATAAAAGTCAACTGTGGGATTCCTTGTTGTGCAATCCGTGTAATCAACGCGTGATTGTTATAATTTTGGCAAGTTCGTGTATTAACCGGCCCAGTCCAACGCAATTACACAGCTATTACACGGCAATCGTGCCCTAATGATCTTGATTGGCCGCGTATTATCATAAGGAAAGTCAACTATACAATTAACCCTAACCCTAATCTATTAGTATAAATTGAGGCCTCCTGGACCTTGAAATCTCGCTCATACCTCTCTCTCAATCCCTATTTCTCTATAATTCTCTCTGTGTTTGGGTTAATTGCTCGTGGTTGACTTTTCCCGTTGACCCGATCATAATCATCATCACCACACTGTGAGTCTAATTTTATTGTTTGGTTTCATTCATCGGCATCCAAGCAACTATAGCCCTAACATTAATTGGGCTATAGTTGCCTGAATCGTCTGATTGTTAAGCTAGGGTTCATCGCGTTTCAATTGGGGATAATACTGATTTTGCATACTGTATTTATTTATTTAAAACCAAAAGATAACACAACCACCGGCCTAGGCCAGGTGGTTGAGACTCTGGTCTTGTATCGTGGTCATCCGGGTTCGAGTCCGGCTCTGACCGGTTTTTATGCTTTCTTTTCTTTTCTTTTTATTTAACAAACATTAATTATATATATATATATATATTAATCCTTAATCTTTTAAATTCTTTTTAAAATACCTAAACTATTTTATAAACTCTATAAAAATTATTATTTGTTAATCTGATATAAAAGATTTATTTACAATTTTTATTTTTCAGAAATTCTTTTATTTAATAATTATATTAATTAAATCATTTTTATACTATTATATTTATAAAAATCCATTATATATATCAAAACAATTTATTTAAATTCTCCAAAATTTATCCTGACTTTATATAAAGTCAACCTTTACTGAAATAATTTTTAATTCAGTAAAATCATTTATTTATTATTTTTAATCAATTTTTGTAAGATTTAATCATATTTAATTCATAATAAATCCAATTTTCATCATTTTTACACCAAAATTTTACACAAATTATTTTTAATCATTTAGAACAGAATTATGATTTTTAAAAATAGATTTCTTTAATTTTAGTATTTTTGAATATTAAAGTTAATAATTGACTATTTATAAATAAATAGATTTAAAAATCTATTTTTAATGAAATAATTTTACAAAAATTATTTTATTGCTTCGAACACTTTAATGTGCACACTCAAAATTCAAACTTTATAAAAAGACTATTTTTCATTAATTATCCAATTTTCTTTATTTAATTAACATTTTTAAATTAAATTTAACAATTGATTATCCCCAAATCGAAACCCTAGGATACACATATTAGTTTATATAGACTTAGACTTATTATATATTACCTCATTATAGGGTAATATTTGGAATCACTTTGGGCAACACAATTATCATATCTTTTTCAACAAGTTAACATTTGCTAAGGTGAGTTTACATAGCCCCTTTTATCACACTTTTGGGGTGAAACATGTTATAACACTTTTCATTGCAATTCAATCATCAATGTGTTTATGTGTTTTCTATGTTGCATATTGTCTTGAACATGATTAGAGTAAGCACATTCTAGCATAATCATTAACATTGATCAGCCGACGGTATACATTGATAGATCTATTGGACTGACAATCCCACCGGATACGTGCCTCCTACAAAGGTTACGTGGGTGTTTGTTATCGCATAACATTATTGGGACCATAAGTGTATGGTATGTATCATTTTATAACAGTCAACAGGGTTGATTATGCACTCGATTTATTTCTAATATGTTTCTCACATATGGGCTAGATTAACATGACACATGAATTGCATAACATTTTATTCATTTTATCATCAAAAACCTATGTAATTCTCACCAACTTATGTTGACCCAAAATACTTTCAAAATTAACATGTTTCAGGTAACAATGAAGCTGAGGCTTGAGTTAGCATGAGGATTTATCTTGAAGTTATTTGAAGTTTTTGAAGTTATTATTTGGATGTTATGAATTCTTAGACAATATTTCACATTTTGGATATTATGTTTGAATAAATTATTTAAAATTTATATTATACCATGTGCTACTGAAAACAATCATCAATACGTGGCACCCCGATGTTTCCGCCATCGGTTGGGGTGTTACAGATTGGTATCAGAGCCTTGGTTATAGGGAATTAGGTTATTAGAAATAATCTAGACTATAACCTTAGGGACTAAAACAGTACTTGCTTCTCCTACTTGAAACCCAAATTGCTTCCCTAATCCTATCCTTATCCTATACCCTAAACCTACATGTGACTACTCTTAATTGTCTGCTGCAATCCTGATCCACCATTAGATTTATAGGACAAAATCCTCAGGTTTAACCTGAACCCCCTTGAGATCTCGTCGAAGTTCTAGATTTTAATAACGAACACGTGCAATCTGGAAGGGTGAACGCCTGTATTCTGAGTCTTCTGTCTAGGCTGGCATTGCGCATATATCCCAATCAGACGAGGGACCCGGATGCCTACCTGGGAATTCTCGGGATGAGTGTTCACTTATAGGCTAAAGCATGTCTTCATATGTTATTAGAATTTAGAATCTTTGATAAGTCAACGTTTTCGTTTATTCGTTTTAATTAATGAATAAATGATTACATTCCTTATATGAACTCTCATTCATTTCATTGTGTCTATTACAGATCATGCCTCCTCGTCGCAGCACTCGCAACAGCAACGGTGAGAACCCCGCAGAAGGTAGTGATAACCATAACCACAACCATGACCAAGTTCCTAACCACAACAACAATGGGGTCGATGCTCAACTGGCTGCAATCATTTCTCAACAAATGGCGCAGCAAATCGCAACTCTGGTTCCCAACTTGCTTGCTCAGGTCATCCAATTGAATGGGAATGGTCACAACAACGGGAACGGGAATGGCAATGGCAATGGCAATGGCAATGGACCCCAAGCTTGCACCCTCAAGCACTTCAACTCTTGCAACCCTCCAAAGTTCAGCGGTGAAGAGGGAGCTACTGGACTTCTCCAATGGTTTGAGGGTATTGAAAATACCTTCATCAACAGTGAATGCCCCAATAATTTCAAGGTTCGTTACGCCATGAGTGTTCTCCATAAACGAGCACTCACATGGTGGAATGAAGAAAAGCGTACTCGTGGGGCCGAAGTTGCTCTTGCTATGACTTGGGACCAGGTCAAAGAGATCATGAAGGAGGAGTTCTGTCCTCGGAATGAAGTCAAAAAGCTTGAGGATGAGTTTCACACCTTGGCTCAAGATAGTGGGGAAAATCTTGCCTACAACACCCGCTTTCATGAGCTTAGCTTATTGTTGCCACACAAGGTTACTCCTCTGCCGGTAGCCATCGAGAAGTACATCGGTGGTCTGCCCATGCAAATCCAGGACACTGTTTGGGGTAGAAATCCTGCAACTCTGGAAGAGGCCAAACGTCTAGCGGCCACTCTTACTGATAATCATGTGAAGAATGGTACTCTGGTTCGCAAGGGCTCTAAGAAGACTGTTGCCAAAGATACTCCACAGCCTGCAATTGAAGTCAAGCCTGAGACCTCAAGCAACAAGAAGCGCAAGGCTAGAAACTATATGGTTGCTGCTACTCCACCTACTGCCCAAAACCCAGCCAAGAAACCATACACCGGACCTCACCCTCTGTGCAACACCTGCAAATATCACCATCCCACACAGGTGCCATGTCGATTCTGTACTAAGTGTCAAAGGTATGGTCACCTGGTGAACGTCTGCCGATCTCCTGCTGCCCAAGACAACAACAACCCAGCTCCCAACCAAAACCAACAAAACAACAGGCCTACTCGTGGTCAATGCTACGAGTGTGGTAACCCTAATCACTACATCAACAACTGCCCTAACCGTAACCGTAACCAAAACCAAAATCAGAACCAGAACCAAAACCAAAACCAGAACCGCAACCAGAACCAAGGTGCTCGAGGTCGCGCCTACAATCTCAACGCTAATCAGGCCCGTGACAACAATGAAGTGGTGAATGGTACGTTTCTCATTAATAATCACTATGCATCCATATTATTTGATTCAGGAGCTGATAAGTCATTCGTGTCACTGAAGTTTGAACCTTTACTTAACTTACCCCACACTAATCTAGAAGACCCTTTTGTGGTAGAGGTAGCTAACGGGAAGTCTATTTCGATCGGTTCTATTATTCGTAACTGCTTGTTGAATCTCAATGATCATACCTTCCCTATCGATCTTATTCCCATGCATCTTGGTAGTTTTGATGTTATAGTAGGCATGGACTGGTTGTCAACTCATCGTGCCGAAATTCTGTGCTTCGAGAAAGTCATACGCATTCCTCTCGAATCTGGTGAGATTTTGAAGATCTATGGTGAGAAACCCTGTGGTGAGCTTAAGCTTATGTCTTGTACTACTGCCCAAAAGTACTTACGAAAGGGGTATACAGCCTTCTTAGCTAACGTGATAGAGAAGAAGGATAAAGGCAAAAGTATCCAAGACATTCCTATTATTCGAGACTATCCTGAAGTCTTTCCAGAGGATTTACCTGGTTTGCCTCCTGCTCGACAAGTGGAGTTTCGTATTGATCTTGTTCCTGGTGCTAATCCTATTGCTAAAGCTCCTTATCGTCTTGCACCCTCTGAGATGCAAGAACTTGCTAGTCAATTACAGGAACTTTCTGATAAAGGGTTCATTCGCCCTAGTTCTTCTCCATGGGGAGCCCCTGTCTTATTCGTTAAAAGAAAGATGGTTCTCTTCGGATGTGTATTGACTACCGTGAACTCAACAAACTCACCATCAAGAATCGTTATCCACTTCCTAGGATTGACGATCTCTTCGATCAACTTCAAGGAGCAACCCATTTCTCGAAGATTGATCTCCGTTCTGGTTATCATCAGCTTAGAGTCCACGATGAAGATATTCCCAAGACAGCTTTTCGCACTCGCTACGGTCACTATGAATTCATGGTTATGCCTTTCGGTTTGACCAATGCTCCCGCGGTATTTATGGATCTGATGAATCGGGTTTGTAGACCCTATCTCGACAAATTCGTGATCGTTTTCATCGATGATATTTTGATTTACTCTAAGTCAAAATCCGATCACGAGCAACATCTTCACTCTATCTTGAGTCTCCTAAAGAAAGAACAACTGTACGCCAAGTTCTCCAAATGTGAATTTTGGCTTAAGGAAGTTCAATTTTTGGGACATGTCATTGATATGAACGGAATTCATGTTGATCCTGCAAAAATCGAAGCTGTGAAGAATTGGAGTGTTCCTACCACTCCCACAGAAGTCCGTTCTTTTCTTGGGTTGGCTGGTTATTATCGTCGATTCATCGCCAACTTCTCCAAGATCGCTGTTCCTCTCACTACCTTAACTCACAAGGGTAAACCCTATGAGTGGGGACCTAAGCAAGAGGAAGCGTTTGAAACTCTTAAGCTGAAACTCTGTGAAGCTCCTGTCTTATCCCTACCTGATGGTAATGACGATTTCGTGGTCTACTGTGATGCATCGAACCAAGGTCTCGGTTGTGTTCTCATGCAACGAGGAAAGGTTATCGCTTATGCGTCTCGACAACTCAAGATTCACGAGAAAAATTATACCACCCATGATCTGGAATTGGGCGCTGTTGTCTTTGCACTCAAGATTTGGAGACATTATCTTTATGGGACCAAATGTGTGGTGTTCACGGACCACAAAAGTCTCCAACATGTCTTCGATCAAAAGAATCTTAACATGAGGCAACGACGTTGGGTTGAATTACTTAACGACTATGATTGCGAAATTCGCTACCATCCTGGCAAGGCGAATGTTGTGGCTGACGCACTTAGTCGTAAAGAGCGTGTCAAACTCCAATGTGCTAGAGTTCGTACTGATCTTCAAGATCGCATTCTCCAGGCTCAACACACCTCAGTCACCCAAGGTAACATGTACGATGAAATGTCTTGTGGTGCTGAGACTCAACTTGAAACCAAATCCGATGGTCTCCTTTATTTTCTTAATCGACTGTGGATTCCCGACCGTGATGATCTTCGTACTTTTCTCATGAACGAGGCTCATAAGTCTCGTTATTCTATTCATCCTGGAGCTGACAAGATGTACCAGGATCTTCGTTATTCTTATTGGTGGCCTGGTATGAAGAAAGACATTGCTCTATTCGTCGCAAAATGCCTCACTTGTTCCAAGGTTAAGGCTGAACATCAACGACCATCTGGTATGCTTGAACAACCAGAGATTCCTGTCTGGAAATGGGAGAGCATAGCTATGGATTTCATCACCAAACTCCCTCGCACACCCAAAGGTTTTGACAGTATTTGGGTAATCGTCGATCGTTTGACCAAGTCAGCTCACTTTCTACCTATTCGTGAGAAGTATTCTGTGGAAAGGTTGGCAAGGATGTACGTAAGTGAAATCGTATGTCGACACGGTATACCTTTGGACATTATTTCGGATCGCGATGGTCGTTTCACCTCTCACTTTTGGGAATCTCTACAAAAAGCTTTGGGTACTAAGTTGAACTTGAGCACTGCTTATCACCCTCAAACGGATGGTCAGACTGAACGAACCATCCAGACACTTGAAGACATGCTCAGGGCGTGTGTCATCGATTTTGGTGGCGCATGGGATTCTCATCTTCCTTTGGTTGAGTTTTCATACAACAACAGTTATCACGCCAGCATTAACATGGCTCCTTTTGAGGCACTCTATGGTCGGAAATGTCGTTCTCCTGTCTGTTGGACCGAGGTTGGTGAAGCTCGTATTACTGGACCCGAACTAATCCAGGAAACCACAGACAAAATCCAGCTTATTCAGGATAATCTTCTCAAGGCTCGAAGTCGCCAAAAGAGTTATGCTGATAAACGTCGTAAACCCTTGGAATTTCAAGTTGGGGACCTTGTGCTACTTAAGGTATCCCCTTGGAAAGGAGTTATTCGTTTCGGTAGAAAGGGAAAACTAGCTCCTCGATACGTAGGCCCCTTCAAAATTCTTGACAGAGTTGGGAAAGTGGCTTACAGACTTGAGCTTCCACCCGAGCTAAGCAATGTTCATCCGACCTTCCATGTTTCGAATCTCAAGAAATGCTTAGCAGATGAGAACCTTCATGTTCCTCTTGAGGATGTGCAAATCGATGAAAGCATGCACATTATCGAGAAACCCGTCGAGATTGTTGACACTGGAGTCAAGAAACTCAAGCGCAGTCGTATTCCGATCGTTAAGGTTCGTTGGGAATCTAAACGAGGCCCAGAGTTCACTTGGGAGCGTAAAGACCAGATGAAGTCGAAATATCCGCATCTTTTTCCACCAGACTCTCCAACTCCAACTTCGGGACGAAGTTCCTAAAAGTAGGGGAGACTGTAACATTACGCATTAAATTCTTGTACGTTACGCACCGACATTTAATAAAACGTCAAGTTTTCATAATTATCATCGCATTTATTATTTTTGTCGCTTATATGGAACCCTAATGATATGTATATTATTATATATATGTGTGTGAATGTGAAATTAAATCAAAAAAAAATGTTTGCCTTGGCCGGGATTCGAACCCGCGCCAAGGCCGGTCCAAACAAACACACGAGCCCAACCAGCTGGGCTGGCCTTCTGTTTGTGATAAACCCGGGCTCACATTAAACTTATACACGAATTAAAATCCTCACAGTTGACAATAAAAGTCAACTGTGGGATTCCTTGTTGTGCAATCCGTGTAATCAACGCGTGATTGTTATAATTTTGGCAAGTTCGTGTATTAACCGGCCCAGTCCAACGCAATTACACAGCTATTACACGGCAATCGTGCCCTAATGATCTTGATTGGCCGCGTATTATCATAAGGAAAGTCAACTATACAATTAACCCTAACCCTAATCTATTAGTATAAATTGAGGCCTCCTGGACCTTGAAATCTCGCTCATACCTCTCTCTCAATCCCTATTTCTCTATAATTCTCTCTGTGTTTGGGTTAATTGCTCGTGGTTGACTTTTCCCGTTGACCCGATCATAATCATCATCACCACACTGTGAGTCTAATTTTATTGTTTGGTTTCATTCATCGGCATCCAAGCAACTATAGCCCTAACATTAATTGGGCTATAGTTGCCTGAATCGTCTGATTGTTAAGCTAGGGTTCATCGCGTTTCAATTGGGGATAATACTGATTTTGCATACTGTATTTATTTAATTTAAACCAAAAGATAACACAACCACCGGCCTAGGCCAGGTGGTTGAGACTCTGGTCTTGTATCGTGGTCATCCGGGTTCGAGTCCGGCTCTGACCGGTTTTTATGCTTTCTTTTCTTTTCTTTTTATTTAACAAACATTAATTATATATATATATATATATTAATCCTTAATCTTTTAAATTCTTTTTAAAATACCTAAACTATTTTATAAACTCTATAAAAATTATTATTTGTTAATCTGATATAAAAGATTTATTTACAATTTTTATTTTTCAGAAATTCTTTTATTTAATAATTATATTAATTAAATCATTTTTATACTATTATATTTATAAAAATCCATTATTATATCAAAACAATTTATTTAAATTCTCCAAAATTTATCCTGACTTTATATAAAGTCAACCTTTACTGAAATAATTTTTAATTCAGTAAAATCATTTATTTATTATTTTTAATCAATTTTTGTAAGATTTAATCATATTTAATTCATAATAAATCCAATTTTCATCATTTTTACACCAAAATTTTACACAAATTATTTTTAATCATTTAGAACAGAATTATGATTTTTAAAAATAGATTTCTTTAATTTTAGTATTTTTGAATATTAAAGTTAATAATTGACTATTTATAAATAAATAGATTTAAAAATCTATTTTAATGAAATAATTTTACAAAAATTATTTTATTGCTTCGAACACTTTAATGTGCACACTCAAAATTCAAACTTTATAAAAAGACTATTTTTCATTAATTATCCAATTTTCTTTATTTAATTAACATTTTTAAATTAAATTTAACAATTGATTATCCCCAAATCGAAACCCTAGGATACACATATTAGTTTATATAGACTTAGACTTATTATATATTACCTCATTATAGGGTAATATTTGGAATCACTTTGGGCAACACAATTATCATATCTTTTTCAACAAGTTAACATTTGCTAAGGTGAGTTTACATAGCCCCTTTTATCACACTTTTGGGGTGAAACATGTTATAACACTTTTCATTGCAATTCAATCATCAATGTGTTTATGTGTTTTCTATGTTGCATATTGTCTTGAACATGATTAGAGTAAGCACATTCTAGCATAATCATTAACATTGATCAGCCGACGGTATACATTGATAGATCTATTGGACTGACAATCCCACCCGGATACGTGCCTCCTACAAAGGTTACGTGGGTGTTTGTTATCGCATAACATTATTGGGACCATAAGTGTATGGTATGTATCATTTTATAACAGTCAACAGGGTTGATTATGCACTCGATTTATTTCTAATATGTTTCTCACATATGGGCTAGATTAACATGACACATGAATTGCATAACATTTTATTCATTTTATCATCAAAAACCTATGTAATTCTCACCAACTTATGTTGACCCAAAATACTTTCAAAATTAACATGTTTCAGGTAACAATGAAGCTGAGGCTTGAGTTAGCATGAGGATTTATCTTGAAGTTATTTGAAGTTTTTGAAGTTATTATTTGGATGTTATGAATTCTTAGACAATATTTCACATTTTGGATATTATGTTTGAATAAATTATTTAAAATTTATATTATACCATGTGCTACTGAAAACAATCATCAATACGTGGCACCCCGATGTTTCCGCCATCGGTTGGGGTGTTACAATGATCACCATGTTCATAACAAGATCAGCCATGTTAATCCTGAATGAGGAAATTGTAATGATCATCATGTTGATAATAAGAGCAACGATGTTAATATTGAAATCGACCACAAGAAGTGGCACACTAAGGAAGTAATTATAAGAGAATAAGATATATTATTCTCTCGTATTTCTTGTCGTGTATTAGACAAGAAAGAGTGTAACATGTCTAATAATTTGTCACATATGAGATGTGCTCATGAAGTAACCATATCATTAAGAGAGTATGAAAAGTTTGAAATCATCTCATATTCTTGTGATCGAGTAAATAATGAAAAGTTATGAAGCTTGTTTCGCTTATACTCCATTCCCTGAAGTGAATGTGACTACATATTGATCATTGTATAGGTAATGATCATGGACACCATTTGGAATTGTAATTGTAATGATGGTCATGTTAATAATGAGATGATGGTTTGAAGATTTCATACATACTCTCATATCTTACGTTTGTATTACATACGTGCAAGTAATACATATTTGACCATAAACTAGAAGTTTAGTTTGTGGATCATAATTATTTAATTAGTTGGCATGACCGGTAAGACCACACCGAGTCGATGATGATGTGAACATAATGAAGAACTTAAAGATTCTTCCATCTGATACAAAGCATGTAATGTTTGCTCTTAAGCAAAATTATATATTTTGGAATTGATTGAAGGATACGCATATCCTAACATGATACAATTTAGTATTTAAAATCGATGCATCGTCTAAATGGTTATCAAGTGCGCAACCTGAAGTTTGTGTGGTATATGGCGTAATTAATAAGATATCAAGCACATTATTCCAAAATGGCATATTTGGTGAATTCAATTCCTAAATATTGAAATACTAGTAGCTTATGTTCATGCACATAGTGCTTTCATTGAGATGGTCACTAAAACGTCTTGTGACACCCGGCATGTTTGGGTCAACATTTTATAAACACATAAGTCTACCTTAGCGAAAAACGTTTATTAAACCTACTTGACGGGGTCAGTAGAGTCGGAACACAGTCCGTATTGTCCAGTCCAGGGTCCAATGATTCGGGAGATCATTGGGTTAGTCACACACACACACACACACGATACGAGTCCCGTTGTTGGTGAATTACATAAACTAATTAAGTGTATGTGTAGACTAATTGTTGTATGGTGGATTATATGCTTAGATGTGTTTAAATGATGTATAGATAATCATCCATGCTTAAATATGTTAAACATAGACTAAGGTTGCATGCTCGTATGTTAGGGTGCGTTAAAATGCGTTAAATACGACAAATTGGAAAACTAGAAAAAACTTGAGTCCTGGTTCGACCAATCGAATGGGCGAACCTGGACAATACTCCTCGTTCGACCCTTATAAAAGGGGCGAACCTGGGATATGGAATTTAAAGAATTTCATTCGACCAAGTCAGGGTATGTTCGACCCTGTGAAAGGGGCGAAGGAGGGTACATTCGCCCAGGTAAAAGGGGCGAAAGTGGACATAGTATAAATACCACACTTTGTCATTTTTCACCATTTCACAAACCCTAAACGCCTCAAAACACTCTCTAGCAACTTTAAACATTGGGGAAGGAGTTTTTGCCCTTGTTTTATATAATCTAACCTACAAACATCTTCTACACAAAGATCTAAGGTGTGTTCTTCATTTTAAATCATTTTTAAAGCATTTCAATTCGTTTTCATTAAACCCCAAGAGTCCAGATCTGATTCAAACATGTTTTCATGAATAAAAACCTTCCTAATATCTTTCTAAACAAAACCTATTCATAAACAATGAGTTTTCATACAAAATAACATGTGTTAATGGTGTTTTATGTGATGTTATGCATTGTTTGATGATTGATTGCTGTATAGATGTTATGACAATGATCTAGGACTATTATTGATGATGATTTATGATTGAGATAGGTTACAATTGAATATTGATGATGTTATGTTCATTTTGGGGATTTTGGGTTAGATCTAGGGCTTGTTCATGATGATAGTGATAAGGATATGATTGGGGGGTTTATTGTTCATGATAATCTGAGTATATTAAGTTGATTATTGATTGATTTCATAAAGTTTCCTAATTGGGTAAAGATTGCATGCGTTTGATGTGACATCTCCATAATTTGCTATTTCGAGTAACTTGTAAAACGGACGGATTTCGGGATAAAATTGGTAGGGTTATGTAGGAATATGTTAATGTTAGTTGACTGCTGTGATTGGTAATGTTTCGTGATGTTTTCGGACCGTTTAGATGCGTTTTGGTGCGTTTTATAAAATGCTGATGAAAACGGGCGAACGTGGAATAAAATTGGTTCGAATGGGCGAACGTGGAATAAAATATGGGCGAACGTGGAAAAACGGGCGAACGTGGAAAAACGGGCGAACGTGGGAAAAACGGGCGAACGTGGGAAAAACGGGCGAACGTGGAACAAAATGTGGGAAAAACGGGCGAACGTGGAACAAAATGTGGGAAAAACGGGCGAACGTGGCTCAAACGGGCGAACGTGGAAATGGGAAAAACCACATTCGACCATCTGATGTCCGGAATGAGATTTTTGATGCAAACTAAGTGTTTTATGCTTGAAACTTATGTGTTAAACTTATGTGCATGACTAATTGATGTAATGGGTCACCAACGGGATGTCGGGTCGGTCTGGGATGTCCGGTTAACGTTTAAACACACTTTTTAACACACGTAGTCAAGATTTGGACAATCGGGGACTAGTTAGCCTTCGGGTTAATAGTCATCACACTTATGTAAACTCATTGATAGGTTGTCATTAGTTGGGATTATCATACACGTGTTGGAATTCTAGTTATCAGAAGACGCACTCTAAGGTGAGTTTCACGGCCCCTCTTTTATACTCTTTTCTCTCGGGGGAGAAGCATGCCACACGTTTTAGCAATGCAACGTTTATGATTCGAAAACGCAACTCTTATGAAACTTACCACTTTTGGAAACATAACGCTTTTGAAACGCAACGCTTTTGAAACACGACGCTTTTGAAACACAACACTTTTGAAACGCAACGCTTTTAGAAACATGACGCCTTTTGGGAATGTGACTCTTTTAAGAAACGTGACACGTTTGGCACTTGGCATATTTAAACATTGGCACTTGACACTTTTAAACATTGATGTTTGGCATTTGACACTTGACGCTTGGCACTTATTTACTATACGACGAAACCTAAGTCCCTATTGAAACCATGAATGTGCGGGGCACAACGGGGGAAATGTGGATAGATCTATCGGGTGTGACGAACCCCACCTGACGGCTGGGAGCCGGGCGGGTGCATATTGTCTCTACTTGACACTTGACACTTGACACATGGGCAGCAACTTGAGCAACGTTTGTCAGTAATGGTTTTAGCAACATAGTCGTAGTAGTAAGGGAACGTTTGTTATTTACTTGGAACTTTTGCACACTTGGCACTTTATGAGGAATTGCTTTACACATGAAAACGTTTACGAACTTAAAACCTGTGAACTCACCAGCATTATATGTTGACGTCTTTTTGGCATGTTTTCTCAGGTCGCTAAGGTAGCAGCATTGAGTATAGGCGCACGGAGTCTCACGGCGTCTAGGGATCATATGCATGTTTTGTTAAACATTTCGAATTTTGAGTTTTTCTTTTAAGTTGTAATAATACATTTTGCTTCCGCTGTGTTAGAACGGTTTTTGAAACTCAATGGTAGTTTACGTTGTTTTCTTATCATATAGATGTCGTTTATTGTGACCGTTGACTTGGATCCTGGTGTGTCACGCGCCTCGCGGTAAAACCCCGCATGTGGAAATTTGAGGGTGTGACAGATTGGTATCAGAGCCAATTGTTATAGTGAACTAGGACTGCATGTAGAGTCTAGTCTATAGCCGAGTATCACACACGTTAGACGGTCACACATAGTTACGGGTCGTGTCATTTGGTAAACATACTAACCTTGTCGGGGTGTCAGTGTCCTCATCACACAGTATCACATTATCCATCTTTTGTTATTCCTACCTGGGTTCTATCTTCTTCTTCGGGTTTGAAGATGAAGGGGCTTATCGCTTATACTTGACAGTAGTGTACATTGGGGTGGCTTCGGCACATTCTTGAGATCTTTCCGGGTTTTGGATATCTCCCCTCTATGCTCTAATGTACATACTTGCCTACACAAACACTATCATGCACTAGTACTTGTCATAGTACGCTCTTGAGTGACTGTTCACTTTGGGATCTTCGTGCGATAACTGTTTCTTTTAGGAATGTGTGTATCGGGTGATTTGAAGTTCTAGCTAGGAGCACGCCTAGAGGACCATGTAGAGCGATTTGTTATTTCGGGTGCACACGAAATCATAAATCGAAATGCATGAAAATCTTGGTGGACTTCGTGTTCGGACTAATGGTCATGCTGGAACCACGTTCTGAATTCGTTTGGTCACTTGTAGCTCGATCTGTTGGTGATTTTGAGTGTCTTGTCTCATGTTTGGCAGAACATGTCTGGTCGCGCTGGTGGACGTGCTGGTGGACGCCGTGGTGGCGGCGGGGGTCGCAATGGCGGTGGACGAGGTGGTGGGAACATCACCATGACTCAGGCGGAGTTGGAGAACATGTTGCAGCAGCAGTTGAATGTTGCGTTGGCTGCTTTCCAGGCTGCTCAGCAGACCCTGGGAAATACTAATCAGGTGCAGTCTGGGTGCACCTACAAGAAGTTCATGGACTGTAAGCCCCATTTCTTCAATGGGACTGAAGGGGCAGTGGGTCTGCTCCGGTGGTTAGAGAAGATTGCGTCGGTGTTTGCTATGTGTAACTGTCCTGACGCTGATCGTGTCAAGTATGCTTCTGCTACTCTAGAGGGACACGCTTTGACCTGGTGGAACTCCACCACTGCGAACCTTGGCCTGGGTGAGGCCAATGCTATGCCGTGGTCCGAGTTCGTTCAGATGTTGCGAGCGGAGTATTGCCCGAGGTACGAGATTATGAAGTTGGAGCATGAGTTCTGGAATCTGAAGATGGTTGGGTCGGAGATCGAGGAGTTTACTGCTAGGCACAACGAGTTGGCTGTAATGTGCCTCGGTTTAGCTACACCGGAGTACCGGAGGATTGAGCACTACGTTGCTGGGTTAGTGCCGGAGATTGCTGGACTTGTTGCCGCTGCTGATCACACTACTATGTTGGCCACTGTTCGGGCAGCTCACAAGCTGACCAACATGAAGGTTGCTGAGGGTGTTCTACCTCCGAGGGGTGCTGCTGTGAAGGCCCCTGCGGACAACAAGAGGAAGTGGGAGAGTGCTGGGAAGAACGTTGGGTCGTCTCAACAGCAGGTTAAGAGGTAGGACGTTGTGGGAGTGTCATCTGAGCAGAAGACTGGGGGTTATGTTGGTAAGAGTCCGAAGTGTAACATGTGTGGGTATCACCATGTTGGGGGTTGCGATGCGTTTCGCTGTAATCGTTGTCAGCGAGTCGGTCACATGGCTAAGGATTGTAGGGTCAATCTGCAGCCGAAACAGACTCAAGCAGTTGTCCCCGCTCCTGCTCCTCGGGGAAACCATGGGTGTTTTAACTGTGGGGAGACTGGGCACTTCAAGCGGGATTGTCCTAAGCTGAACCAAGGGACTGCAGGTGGTGCTGGGAACGAAGGCGGCGGTCGAACTACTCATGGTCATGTTTATGTCATTGGCGCCAGGGAGACCCAGGAGGATCCTGATACTGTTACTGGTGAGTATTCTTTTCTTGATTTTCGTTATGCTCGTATTCATTCTCATTCACATTGTTTGGCGATTCGTATTCATTGTGTGCATTCAGTTTGGTATTTGGTCATTGTTTTGCATTCATGGGTCTGATGTGGGTCCTCTGGAGATGCTACTTGGACGGTACCGGTGTGTCATTTATACCGATCACAGTAGTCTCTAGTAGGCCTTCGATCAGGAGGATTCATTGTTTTGTATTCACTTTGGGGAGGGCGGTTCCCTGGCATAGAGTATCTGTTGATATCATCTTTCGTTCGTGGTTATCACTTCGTTTGCATTTTGGGAGACGTTACTTGGGTTAGGTCGACACTCATTACTGTCGAAGAGTGAATCTCGGGGCGAGATTCCTTTCAACAGGGGGATGATGTGACGACCGGGAAAATTTTTCTTTTTATCGCTTCGTTCTCTTTGACTTCGGGAAATTTTCGGGACGAAAATTCTTTCAACAGGGGGATGATGTGACACCCGGCATGTTTGGGTCAACATTTTATAAACACATAAGTCTACCTTAGCGAAAAACGTTTATTAAACATACTTGACGGGGTCAGTAGAGTCGGAACACAGTCCGTATTGTCCAGTCCAGGGTCCAATGATTCGGGAGATCATTGGGTTAGTCACACACACACACACGATACGAGTCCCGTTGTTGGTGAATTACATAAACTAATTAAGTGTATGTGTAGACTAATTGTTGTATGGTGGATTATATGCTTAGATGTGTTTAAATGATGTATAGATAATCATCCATGCTTAAATATGTTAAACATAGACTAAGGTTGCATGCTCGTATGTTAGGGTGTGTTAAAATGCGTTAAATACGACAAATTGGAAAACTAGAAAAAACTTGAGTCCTGGTTCGACCAATCGAATGGGCGAACCTGGACAATACTCCTCGTTCGACCCTTGTAAAAGGGGCAAACCTGGGATATGGAATTTAAAGAATTTCATTCGACCAAGTCAGGGTACGTTCGACCATGTGAAAGGGGCGAAGGAGGGTACATTCGCCCAGGTAAAAGGGGCGAATGTGGACATAGTATAAATACCACACTTTGTCATTTTTCACCATTTCACAAACCCTAAACGCCTCAAAACACTCTCTAGCAACTTTAAACATTGGGGAAGGAGTTTTTGCCCTTGTTTTCTATAATCTAACCTACAAACATCTTCTACACAAAGATCTAAGGTGTGTTCTTCATTCTAAATCATTTTTAAAGCATTTCAATTTGTTTTCATTAAACCCCAAGAGTCCAGATCTGATTCAAACATGTTTTCATGAATAAAAACCTTCCTAATATCTTTCTAAACAAAACCTATTCATAAACAATGAGTTTTCATACAAAATAACATGTGTTAATGGTGTTTTATGTGATGTTATGCATTGTTTGATGATTGATTGCTGTATAGATGTTATGACAATGATCTAGGACTGTTATTGATGATGATTTATGATTGAGATAGGTTACAATTGAATATTGATGATGTTATGTTCATTTTGGGGATTTTGGGTTAGATCTAGGGCTTGTTCATGATGATAGTGATAAGGATATGATTGGGGGGTTTATTGTTCATGATAATCTGAGTATATTAAGTTGATTATTGATTGATTTCATAAAGTTTCCTAATTGGGTAAAGATTGCATGCGTTTGATGTGACATCTCCATAATTTGCTATTTCGGGTAACTTGTAAAACGGACGGATTTCAGGATAAAATTGGTAGGGTTATGTAGGAATATGTTAATGATAGTTGACTGCTGTGATTGGTAATGTTTCGTGATGTTTTCGGACCGTTTAGATGCGTTTTGGTGCGTTTTATAAAATGCTGATGAAAACGGGCGAACGTGGAATAAAATTGGTTCGAATGGGCGAACGTGGAATAAAATATGGGCGAACGTGGAAAAACGGGCGAACGTGGAAAAACGGGCGAACGTGGGAAAAACGGGCGAACGTGGGAAAAACGGGCGAACGTGGGAAAACGGGCGAACGTGGGAAAACGGGCGAACGTGGAACAAAATGTGGGAAAAACGGGCGAACGTGGCTCAAACGGGCGAACGTGGAAATGGGAAAAACCACATTCGACCATCTGATGTCCGGAATGAGATTTTTGATGCAAACTAAGTGTTTTATGCTTGAAACTTATGTGTTAAACTTATGTGCATGACTAATTGATGTAATGGGTCACCAACGGGATGTCGGGTCGGTCTGGGATGTCCGGTTAATGTTTAAACACACTTTTTAACACACGTAGTCAAGATCTGGACAATCGGGGACTAGTTAGCCTTCGGGTTAATAGTCATCACACTTATGTAAAAACTCATTGATAGGTTGTCATTAGTTGGGATTATCATACACGTGTTGGAATTCTAGTTACCAGAAGACGCACTCTAAGGTGAGTTTCACGGCCCCTCTTTTATACTCTTTTCTCTCGGGGGAGAAGCATGCCACACGTTTTAGCAATGCAACGTTTATGATTCGAAAACGCAACTCTTATGAAACTTACCACTTTTGGAAACATAACGCTTTTGAAACGCAACGCTTTTGAAACACGACGCTTTTGAAACACAACACTTTTGAAACGCAACGTTTTTAGAAACATGACGCCTTTTGGGAATGTGACTCTTTTAAGAAACGTGACACGTTTGGCACTTGGCATATTTAAACATTGGCACTTGACACTTTTAAACATTGATGTTTGGCATTTGACACTTGACGCTTGGCACTTATTTACTATACGACGAAACCTAAGTCCCTATTGAAACCATGAATGTGCGGGGCACAACGGGGAAAATGTGGATAGATCTATCGGGTGTGACGAACCCCACCTGACGGCTGGGAGCCGGGCGGGTGCATATTGTCTCTACTTGACACTTAACACTTGACACATGGGCAGCAACTTGAGCAACGTTTGTCAGTAATGGTTTTAGCAACATAGTCGTAGTAGTAAGGGAACGTTTGTTATTTACTTGGAACTTTTGCACACTTGGCACTTTATGAGGAATTGCTTTACACATGAAAACGTTTACGAACTTATAACCTGTGAACTCACCAGCATTATATGTTGACGTCTTTTTGGCATGTTTTCTCAGGTCGCTAAGGTAGCAGCATTGAGTATAGGCGCACGGAGTCTCACGGAGTCTCACGGCGTCTAGGGATCATATGCATGTTTTGTTAAACATTTCGAATTTTGAGTTTTACTTTTAAGTTGTAATAATACATTTTGCTTCCGCTGTGTTAGAACGGTTTTTGAAACTCAATGGTAGTTTACATTGTTTTCTTATCATATAGATGTCGTTTATTGTGACCGTTGACTTGGATCCTGGCGTGTCACGTGCCTCGCGGTAAAACCCCGCATGTGGAAATTTGAGGGTGTGACACGTCTACTATTGATTGCAATGTCAATGATCATGAAAGCAAAAGTTCATGTTTACATTTGATTTTACATGCAGTAACATTTATTCACATCAAGCCAATACTTGGTAATAGTTTCTCCCCATTATAGTTGGTTTTTGGTCAGGAACCAAATATTGCCCATCTAAGATTTTGTTGTGCGACATATATTGAAATTGATCCACCATGACGCACGGAGATGGGACCTTAAAAGGCGATTGGGAATATATGATGATGATTGGGAATATATGATGGTTTATAGAGCCTTCAACAAGAGATTTATTTACATCTCAGTTAATTGATATCCATCTTAATGGATTAACATTCCCAACATCAGGGGGAGATAAAATGTAGTTGGAAATAGAAATGAGTTAGAATGAATTATCATTGATCCTCGTACTAAACAACGTGAACCAAAAGTTCAAAGGATAATTCATTCACAGAGATTAGCGAATTAATTACCAGACGCATTAACTGACCTAAATATGATGAATAGCTAATCAAGTCACATATACCAACTGCTAATGCTCCATTTAAGATGAGTGTCCAGGAAGGACAATCGTATATTGTCAATAAGCCTACTGTACGCCTAAAGCGTGGTAGACTAGTCGATTCCAAAGAATAAAAATCCTCGAGAAATTGGAGCAAGTAAGAAATATGGTCAAGTCGAGGTTATAGTAAAAAGGTCTCCTGAAGAGACATTAGACATGATGGTTCCAGAAGAACCTCAGGTACCTGAAAATAAAGAGATCTCGTTAGACAGTATCATGTCTACGAAATGTATGGAATCGAAATAAAATCGACGTCGTTATAATTTTTATGTAGCGCTTGAAATGAGGATCAAGATTTAAGATCTGCCTATGAATGAATACAAAGAAATGATTGGCCAAAATGGAAAGACGCAAATACAACAGAGTTGAATTCTCTATTGAAAATGAAAGTTTTGGACCGGTAGTCCATACAACAAAAGTTGTAAAACATATAGACACGAAAAGGTCTTTTGTGCGAATAAACATTTGAAAAGAAAATGATATATGGTAAAATTGGTGGCACAAGAATTTCGCAAAGACCCGTAATTAATTATGAGGAGACACATTCTCCGGTGGTGGTTCCAATGACTTTTCAATATTTTATTAGTCTGGTAATGCAAATAGAAAATTGAAATGCGACTAATAAATATCATGATTCACTTAACACTAAAAGTTTACATGAAAATACCTGATGAAGGATTTAATGTGTCAAAATCTTGTAACGTAAGTTCTCGAGAACGTTATGATCGGAATAAATAGATTCAATTCTGAATACGTTATGTTTGTTATATGATTGAATTGAATATTGGTGGAACTCCTCATGAGTATCATAAAGCAACTGAGTGCTTAAAAGGTAATATGAAACATCGTAGGATGTAATTATTGTGCACCAATACACCACAGGTGATAAACTGAACCTGGTGATTATGATACTTTATTCATTAATGTATATAAGAATGGTACAATATATATTGGAGAAATAGATGTTATTGTTCTTCCAATTGAAGAGTTAATGCACTTGCGTAATTGGTCAAGATGGAAAAGTCCTTAATGGATTGATGATGCCTGCAGCATTGATATCAATACCTTAAGAAGTATTATGTAAAGGTAATATAATACGTATGGACTAAAATAAGGGGGTTGAGTGTTTTAAAACTCATGAGATATCACGATAAAGAGCAACATAAGTTTGATTGTATTATCCAACTTGTATCAAAAGTTTTCTTTTAAAAGTTCACTCGCAGTTTACAGTGATAATGTCTGAGCATTATCGAGAGACTCTGTAGAACTTTTAGAAGGGGGATTTTGAAAGTCCTTGACATAGTGCACTTGTTGCTTGATCTACCATTCGAGTATATATGTAATGATATGTTTACCAATCCATCAAAGTATATCTTGAAAAGATGGTGGGACATTTTACAATGGACATAGCTCATGTTTAAAGTGCATTAAAGGTTATCCAATTACTTGATATGCAAAATTATTCATTTCATCTCCTACCAAAGTAGAGATTTTCACTCTACAAGTACCATAGTTAAATATATATGTATATTAGTATATGTCTTGCTAGTTATTCATGATTATTATATCTTCCACATGAACTTATTATCATAATATGTCAAATGAGGAGAGACCGGAATGAGTTAAAACAAATACTTCAGGTATGAGCGATATTTGATTATATTTTACTAACCCATGCAAACAAGTTTGGTTAGTCTTGTAGATGCAGCGAATATAACATATCACATTTGTTGAGCTTGTGACATTTATTTACGAGAGGAGGTAACATTAGTTCAACTTAAAGAATTGCACTTAAGAGAGCAAGGACTAAAATTCTGGAATGAAGATCATACATCAATGATTCAACTTAAAGATTTTCACATCAAGTGATCAAGAACGCAAATCATTGACTACAAAACTTTGAGCAACTTTCTTAGAAGATCGACACCATCATTCAAATGATACATATTAAAATCAGGGGGAGAAAATACGCGTTACACTCTTTTTCCCTTAGCTATGGTTTTATCCCACAGGGTTTTCCTGGCAAGGTTTTTAACGAGGCAACATCACCAAGCGTATTTCATTTTGTGGATAGTCAAGGGGGAGTGTTATAAATTACATTATTAGTGTGACTCTCCACATACATGGTGACTCTCCATATACTTAACTCCCATGTTACATTACTCTTGTACTACCCTAAGAGCCTATAAATAGAGGCATTTGTATTACATATTGTAATGAATAAATAGAGTTCTCTCATTTTTCATTCTCTCTTTCTCTATGTTATCTCTATAATCATATTATCATATTTATATAACTTGTATTATAGTTGCTAATAGACCGTTGTTTTACAACATCACCCCCCCCCCCCCCCCTTTGTTTATTTAAGTTGTGAAATTATTGAAACTTGTTCTCTATTCAATTTAAAAGATTATAAGTCTAAGAAAGTAGTTGGCAACTGCAAGAGCGATGTTATATGCTTTACTTTAATGATTGGATGTATTACAAAAACATTTTCTCCATTTGCAAAACTCTTAACATATATGCATAATCCACTAACTATAAAGAAATAAAGTAGGAATATAAACAATAGCGCCGTTCAAATATGATAATGTTGATCACAAATTAAATCATTTTAATTAATAATAATTAACCCAAGTCAACTTGTTCATTCTTTTTATGAGTAAATTTGATGGGATATTTGGTATTTATATATATTTTCTCTTTTAATATCATACGGGTAAATACATTATTTTACATTGAGTTAATATCATTTAAGCATTATTCAATCCCAAGATGTAAATTTATCACGGTTTGTCAATCCTGTCATTTAGTAGAAAGTGAGTATATGGTGTGGTAATACCTCCTATTTTTGCCTATTTAGTTCGAGGTCTTTTGGAGATACATGCCTTCAAAGGTCTTCACGAGGTTAAGAAAAAGATTGTACAATTCATCTTACTAGTGGGTTGTTGGGCAATTTGAAAGGCCATAAATGATCCTGTCTTCTCCGGTAAAATGGTGTGTTACAACCAAACAGAAGAACTCATCCCAAATGACTAGTTTGATGGAAGAGAGAGTCTAGTTGGGTTATAAACCCCACATTGGTTGCCCATACAACCGATGTGAGACAAGTCTCATACCTTGCAATGATTCATTCCAGTCCATAACAGGGTGCAATTGAACGGTATCTTTGGGCTGATTCAAGCAATGGCTTTCTTTTGGATTAGCACTAGAGCCAAGATTGGGAAACCTCAATTGGGAAAAATGGAAACAGTTCCAAATTGATGATAGTTTGGGCTAATGGTTTTTTTTGATTGAATGTTCTTTTTTTGTTTTTGTTTTTTTTTTTTTCATTATTGTCTAGGTAGAGGGTTTGGTTAGTGTATTCCTAGATGTGATTTTGGGCTAGTCCCTGGCTAGCATCAGTTTGTACTCTTTTGGGTGTGAATGTATGGTCTCTTCGCCTTTAAAAAAAACTTAATTTTTAAAGTAAATTAAGTTTTTTTTTTAATAACTTTTTTAAATTACATATTTCTATTTCTTACTTGAACTTTGAAGAAATATTAATAAAGTCAGATGCCGCCTGGCCATTGTTAGGCCCAAATCTAAGTGGGCTCTTTATGAGTATGGTTCTTCTAGAGGTGTAAAAAAAAGCGCTTAGAACGTTTTCTTATTAAAAGTTTGTTTTTTTAATCCTATTACGAACTGCCAGGCTTTCCATCGGTTCCCCCTTCCCATTTGGCGACCGGTTTTAAAACCGGTTTGAAAAGAAAAAAAAAACTGGTTTTTTAATGTTGAAAAAAAACCGATTCAGACCAACTATCATGGAAGAAAACCGGTTTGGAGCCATTGTAAAACGGTAATACTACCGTTGGAGGTCATTTTGACTGTTTTTTTTTTGTTTTTTTTTTTTTCTATCCATTTTCCGTATTTCGTTCCTATAAATACCTTATGGTTGTTTTGGGTCAATCACACAATCTTAAAACACTCTCTCTACTCTCTAACGCTCCATTCCCGAGTTTACTTGAGGAAGAAAAAGAACTGAAAGAAAGGAAAGGAAAGGAAAAGAAAGGATACATATCCTTTCATTACATTTCTTTTCTTAAGTGAAACTCGGGAACGCAACATGTTTTGTTTTCCTTCCTTAAATGAAACTCAGGAACACAGTCAATTTTTTTTCTTTTCATTTCCTTTCTTTTCTCTAGTTAAGTTAACTCAGGAACACAACGTAAATTCTCAAAAACGCTTACCAACATCCAAAAAAACCTTGCAAAATCTTAAATGGCTTCTGCTAGTGTTCAAGATTCGGTTAACGTTGGTGCTTAACCAACAATGTGGTGCTTCTGCTAGTGCTCAAGCTTTGGTTATCGTTAGGCGACATTTTGATATGTGTGATATGGCTTCGGGTGCGCAAAAGGCGCGTTGCAAATATTGTGGTGGTTTTTACTTGAAAGATGTAAACTCCACTTTGAGATAACAAATCACAAAGCCATATTGCAAGGCGTTGAAACAAGAACTGGCTAAGGGACAACCTTTGATGACAAGTGAAGGAAATTTGTGGGCTTACAATGTTGTGGTTCGGGAGGAAATGACATGTTTTGTGATTCAAGAAAGCTTGTCATTCAACCATTTTGACAACTAACGTTTTTACTCGCCTTGTTAAAAAAACTCTTCACCCGTGTTACACCCATGTAAGTCGTGCTACACTTAGAAATGGTTGATTAAAAAGATGGAAACAAGCTAAAAAAAATAATTTCTTATTTTGAAAAATTAAAAACCGGTGTTAACTTAACTAGTTATGCTTGGTCGACACCGCATAGTTCACCACACTCGTACATTTATGTCACCGCTCATTGGGCTGAACTCGCTTTGTAGCAAATGATGAAATGGATAATGGCCTTTCAATTATTAAGTTGCTTTTCAAGTGATGAAATGTACGATTGATTGCCTCTATTAGGTGTGTGCAGGGGGATTTAGTAGCTCTAAACCATGTGTAATGGGTATTATAGGGGCATGAATAAGCATGATAATGCCCCCAACACCATCCCTTGGGCATTATATAGGCATTATAAGGGTGGGGCATTTCTAGTATAATGCCAAAATAGGATAAAAAATATGGAAAATAATAACTAAAAAGAGCATTAAGTGGCTTTAACCATTACACATTTTTTTGAAGGGCATTATATTAATGATGTGGTGAAAAATGCCCCCTAAGAGGCATGAACCATTACTTATAGTCTTAACAACAATCAAACAATGGAATGAAGCCCCCCAATTATTACTCAATCATTTATTTATTTTTTCTTTTGCTTTTTCTTTTTAATAATCAACAATAAAATACCATTTTAACTAATAAAAAAATAAACATAGGAAAATACAAACCAAGTTTAAAAAAAAAAAAAAAAAAAACATAACATTTAAACTAATAAAAAATACAAACATAGAAAAATACAAACCTAACTTTAAAAAAAACATAGCATTTAAACTAATAAAGAAACATAAAAAAGCTACCATTGTTTGAGATTCTTAGCTTGAATTCATTGTTTCTCAAGTTTGAAAATCGCACGATTCTCCTCGTTAAGATGCGAGTGGTCTTTCTCTAGATATATGTTTTTAGGTTGAGAGAAGAATGTTTGAGTGTTATGGGTAAAAATAAAAGGTGAAATTATATAACTATATAAATATTTGATTTTTTTTTTAATTTTTGACTGTTGGCCAATGCTCAACCCAAGGTACCCCGACAAATCCCTCTACTGAGTGTCGCTATTTAACTGGTGAATGACCCAAAGCGCCCCCTAATGGCGCTCAGGCATGCACCCAAATGCCGCTCAGGCAATGGATAGGTGGGTGGTTAGGGGGTATTCCCTGTTAAGCGGTGGGGGGGGGGGGTTACCCTGTTACTCGGGTGCTACTAAATGTACACCTATCTCTCATAAACATCACAAACATGAGGGGTGAGACACATCATGCCCTCACGTGGGGGGTATCACTACAAGAAAACTAAGCAATAGAGGCGACTTATGTGACCTCTATTGCTAAAAAATGTTACCGCTAAAGGTAATAGGGACGATATGTCGTTGCTATTGAGTCAACACTAAATTGCTCATGTTTTCGTCGCTATTGAAAGCTGCCTGTAATAGTGTTCGTTGCTAATACTTATAGAGCAATAGAGGCGACTTTTGTTGCCTCTATTGTTGTTGGTCGCTAATACTTCTAGAGCAATGGAGGCGACTTTTGTTGCCTCTATTGGTTGGTTTTTCTCTCCAGTTTTGCCTAATTTTCCAGTTTTTTTTCCTGATTTTCCTGTTTCAAACCTGCCATTTTTCGGGTTACGACAAACCATAACAACATATATCACATAATTAAACATATGAGTGTAAATGATGCGCAGCGGCTCGAGAGCAACTCAGGATCGGCTCGGTAAAAAGCTCGAACGAGCCGAGCTTTAATGGACCCGAGCTCGAGCTTGAAACATGACTCGTTTAGTTATCGAGCCCGAGCTCGAGCTTTTCATAGAAAGACCGTTTAGGCTCGCAAGCCTAAACGAGCCCAAACAAATTTTATATTATAATTATTTTATATAAAGTATACCTACTATTTAACATTGGCGAGCCGAGCTCGAGCTCGAACCGAGTTTTGGCTCATTTAAGCTCTGAAGCGAACTCGAGTCGAGCTTGTAGCTCCTTAAAATTGTTCTAACATTATTTTGAGCCGAGTCAAGCTCGAGCTCTTGGGTTTTACTTTCGAGTCGAGCTCGAGCTTCCTAAAAGCATGACGAGCCGAGCTCGAGCCCAGTCAAGCTCGGGCTCGGCTCGGCTCGTTTACACCCCTAATTAAACATAATGCAACCATCCTCGTTTTCAAACACAAATCGTTTTAACATAACATTACAATCATCCTCGTTTTCAAACACAAATCATTTTACATCATAACTATGTCAAACCTGCTATTTTTCGGTGAACGCATGGCTTTTCTTGTTCGGTTTGATCTTCACTATCAGCAGCAACCTTGAGCTCAAACAAATCTTTGTTGACTTCCTCCTCGTGTGCTTTGACTTCGACAAATGTATCATACTCGTGTTCAAGAGCGTTTCCAGACAAGTGGAGCTCCTCTATAGACGTGTTGTTTGCTAAAGAGCGAAGAACGCCGAGTATGCCAATGATGGGATTGGGTACTGAATACACCATTTCGCATACCCAAACCCGGCACAACGTCACCGCGCGGACAAAAGCTACGCGCAAGATATGGTCAAGGCTCATTAATGATCGGTCAATAAATCAAGGATCGGTCAAAACCTGGTCAAGGTGAGTATCATGCATGGTCAACAGCCATGCATGGATCACGTAACCACACCATTAAAGGCAGTACACGATTCCACTATTCCCATTAATTAAGCTTTCCATATATCACCTTACTAACATAATTAAGGGTGATGGAGACAACCTAACCACGGTTAGGACTTGGGTAATGGTGGCATACGGACTCTCCTATAAAAGGGGTCACACCCCCAATAGGAGAGGACACTTTCTACTGACCTGGAGAGCTATCACACTTGATAGTATCCCCATTCACCCCGTTTTTGTTATAAACAACTACCTTGTGTAGTCATCTCCACACCCACACTTGATAGTTCCTCCAATCCATAGCTGTAGTGAAGGATCAACCTTGTGGATACTTATATTCTTATCATCCTTAACCGGTGGTGAGACTATTTGTTTCTTCATTGGCGTCATCCCTTACGGTTCTAACAAATCTTTCAAACTAGCAACATGGCTTTTTCAAAGGATGCAAACAACAACAATACTGAGGTAGATGCCACAATCAACGATAAGATCCAGGACGTTACACCAAATACCATCACGAAGAATGTGGCTCAGAAGAAACCGGCTTCGACATCCCAGTTCCACCCAAAACAAGGGAGGATCTGCTGGAAGTAAAAAGAAAAAAAGGAAACCTATCTCCGGTCGACCCGGACGAGTGGTTGGCTCAGCAAAATTCAAAAACGATTGCTGAATATCAGAAAATGGTTATGAATCAAGCTAAACTTAACGTCCAAAAGACGTTAAGTTTCGATACAAGCGAGGAAGACTCAGAATCTCCTCGAAAAAACAAAAGTGGCCGTCATGCTAAGGGATCTCGTCAGGCGGTACGTGGTGGAGGCCGTGGTAAGAATACTCACGGCCAGGACCCCGTCAACCTGAACGATGAACCAGACGGCTACGAATCAGAAGACGAGGTGCATCATGATTCCAACAAAAAACAAAACCCCAAGTCTGTTGCCAGTAGTCTGGCACCCAAGGATGATGGCCTCTACAAACCATACAGACCAAAGACTTTCACCGAAAGATCAAAATTCTGTGCACGTATTGCACTGGCACCGATGCCCCAAGAATGCAAGCTACCTAGAACCATAGGGAAATATGATGGTTTGCGCGATCCGGACGATCACATGCATTCTTTTGATTGCGCAGGTAGCTCCAAGCTATGGCCGGTCCAAGCCTGGTGCCACCTGTTTGTACAAACATTAACAGGGGCAGCCAAAGTATGGTATGAAAGCCTGCCTGTGGGAAGTCTGGTGGACTTCGATGATTTAATAAGAAAATTCAAGAATCATTTCTCACATTTGCGCAAACACAAGAAAGACAAGGCACACATTCTCTTGTGTACGCGCCACGAGAATAAATCCCTAGAAGATTACATCATCAGGTACAACAAGGAAGCCCTTCAACTAGGATGCGGAGAAGAACTTACCCGCACAGCATTCATACACGGGGTAAGAAATGATGATCTGATGAAATGTTTAACCGGCAAAGACGGTGTGCCACAAGCTTGGGATGAAGGAATCGAAGCTGCTAAAGTTTATGCGTCTTCCGAACGATCTTTCCATCGCAACAAAAATATGCACCAAAGTAGCAGTCACCATGCATCATCAAACAACAGAGGGAAAGGCAAACAGTCTGTATGGTCAAGAATCTCAGGCACAGCAGAGGAAGGAAAATATTCCTCCGCACAAGACGCAAGAAATATGCTGAGTTCAAGAGGGTCCCGTGACCATAAAGGACACTCGAAGAAGAACTACGAATGGACGCCACTGTCCAAAACACCATCTGAGGTGTTAAAAACTGAACAGATTCAACTTCCAAAACCACAAGAGCTCCGTTGTGACAGGCGGAACGTGGACAGATCAAAATACTGTCATCACCACGAAGACCACGGCCATATGACAGACAATTGTTACAGCTTGAAGATGGAAATCGAAAACGCCATAAAGTCTGGGCAGTTAACGCACCTCGTAAAGAACATGAGAAGAAAACAGAGGGACAACACGGAAGTAGGAGAACCCTCTCAGATAAAGATACGCAATCTCAATGCACATCACGTGTATATCGTTTCCCGCAATACATGCAACATGACACAGAGAAACGCAAGCCATAAGCGGACCTTTATGGAAGCAAGAGATGATTCATGGAAAGAAGAGCAAGTGATTATGCCAAAAGTAAAGGGTGGGGCTTCCTTCACAGCTCCATTGATCATCACAGGGGTTGTTGGCCATTATCGAACACGTTACATGTTCTTGGATAATGGAAGCAGCACTGATATCATGTACCAGCAATGTTTCGACCAGCTGGACGATGATGACAAAAGAAGAATAACACCAACAACGGAGCCAATCTCAGGTTTCATCCATGAAACAATCTACCCACTGGGTACGCTCACTTTCCCAGTAACACTCTCAGACGGGAAGCATTCGCGCACCGAAACGTGCGACTTCACAGTGCTCCCCGTCAACTCTTCACATGATATCCTACTGGGACGAGAAGTATTGGCAAAATTCAACTGCAATGCATCTACGCCACATCAGATGGCAGGTTTCCCGACGCGAACAGGAGTCGCATTCATCCGCGGAAACAAAACATGTCATACAACAGAAGCGCCTAGGCCTTCAATGCAATCAAAACCAACTGCCAGAACCGAACCGGAAAAATGGGTCATTAACCCTACATTCCCGGAACAGACAGTTGTCATCGGCCATGAAATCTCTGACCCCATTCGCACTCACTTAAAGCAGTTGTTAACGAAGAACATGGACATCTTCGCCTTCAAACCATCAAACATGGTTGGTGTCCCATGACACATCGCAGAGCACAAGCTCAACGTCTACAAAAATGCCGAGCTAATCGCCCAGAAAAAGCGCAGCATGGGGCCTGAGAAAACAAAGGCGATGAATGAACAAGTGACATAACTCTTGAAGGCCGGAATTCTGCGCAAGAGCAAATATCAAACTTGGGTGGCAAACCCATTTATGGTAGGAAAATCCACTGGCACCTGGCGCATGTGTGTCGATTATAAAGACTTAAACAAGGCCTGTCCAAAAGATTGTTACCCATTGCCCGAAATCGACCTAAAGGTCGATTCTTTGGCACCTTACAGGTTCAAATGCTTCCTGGATGCTTATAAAGGCTATCATCAAATTCAAATGGCCAAAGAAGACGAAGACAAGACAACATTCCGCACAGACATGGGTACCTTCTGCTACACCAAGATGCCATTTGGGCTAAAGAACGCAGGAGCAGCATATCAACGATTAATGGACACCGCATTTGTAAAACAAATCGGTGTAAATTTAGAAGTGTACGTTGACGACTTGGTGATCAAAAGCAGAGAAGAAGACCAGATGTTACTTGACATCCAGAAGACCTTTGATCAGTTGCGCAGTGTGCGGATGAAACTTAATCTGGGAAAATGTTCCTTTGGGATGGAAGAAGGAAAATTCCTTGGAGTCGTTGTCACAAAAGACAGCTTTCGTCCCAACCCTGATAAAGTTCAGGCAATTGAGCGGATGCCGTCCCCATCTTCAGTCAAGGAAGTACAAACTCTGATGGGGCGACTTGTAGCCTTGAACAGGTTTCTGTCAAACTACGCGTCCAAATCCTTCCCCTTCGTGGACACACTAAAGAATTGTCTGAAGAAATCAAACTTCAACTGGACGGAAGAGGCAGAAGCCGCGTTTCAAGACATGAAGAAATGTTTGAGCAACTTGCCAACACTCACTGCTCCGCTACCAAAAGAGCCACTCACCCTATACCTGTCAGTCACCAACAAGGCAGTAGGGGCAGTGCTCATGGTTGATCGAAAAGGGGTACAAACCCCAATTTATTATGTAAGCCGCATGCTGCTTGACGCGGAAACTCGCTACTCAACAATGGAAAAGCTGGTTCTCGCGTTAATTCACGCTTCAAGAAGATTGCGTAGATATTTTCAAGGACACCCGATCAATGTCCTCACAGATTTCCGCATCAACGACATCCTGCGCAAACCGAAACTCTTCGGACGTTTAGCAAAATGGGCAATAGAACTGGGTGAGCACTCAATCCCATATAAAGCAAGAACTTCCTTCAAGGGACAGATCCTTGCGGATTTCATAGTGGAAGTCCCAGCAGACAAAGTCGAAGAGTGCGCAAATGAAGCATCATCAAATTCGACTCCGCCCGATGAAACTCAAATATGGAAGCTATTCACCGACGGTGCTTGCAATGACGAAGGGGCCGGCGCAGGCCTACGCTTGATAACCCCGGAAGGAAAAGAATACACTTATGCAATTCGGCTCGACTTTCAAACGACCAATAACGAGGCAGAATATGAAGCGTTGGTCGCAGGCCTACATATTGCCAAAAAGATGGGTGCTCAACACATCGAAGCACATGTCGATTCAATGTTGGTTGCCAATCACATTGATGGCACATACGAGGCCAGAGAGCCATCCATGATCCTATATTTGCAACATACCAAAGAGTTGATGAATAGTTTCCCCTACTGCAAAGTCACTCACGTCCGTAGAAGCCAAAACAAACCAGCGAACGCTTTAAGTAAAATGGCGTCAACCGCATTCGATCACATGGCGAAAGACGTACGAGTCGAGGTACTGGCCAAACCGTCTGTTCCATCAAAACAAGTGAACGTGGTTCAAACTGGAAAAGAATCTTGGATCACCCCGATCATGGCCTTTTTAACTAAAGGCATCCTCCCATCAAACAAAGCGGAAGCAAGGAAGCTACAACACAAAGCCTTGCATTACGAAGTCAATGACGGCATCTTATATCGGCGGTCTTATCTCGGACCATTACTCAGATGCGTAGATTCCGCAGAGGCCACATATTTAATAAAAGATATTCACGAGGGCACATGCGGATTACACGCAGGTCCTCGAATGGTCGTGGCCAAACTTATGAATGCTGGATACTTTTGGCCCGGAATGCACCTCGATGCGGTTAGAGAGCTGCGCAAATGTGACGCATGCCAGCGGCACGCGCCTGGAACACTTAGACCAAAGAACAACTTGATACCAGTCACCACAGCATGGCCATTCCAAAAATGGGCCATCGATCTCGTGGGACCTTTTCCCACAGCGCCAGGCAATGTCAAGTACTTAGTAGTCACCATTGACTACTTCACCAAATGGGTGGAAGCAAAGACATTAGCCACGATTGACGGACGCAACATCAAGAAATTCATATGGGAGTTTATCATTTGCAGATTTGGTCTACCGATGGAAATTGTAAGCGACAACGGAACGCAGTTTGCGGACCAACACTTACAAGAATGGCTCCACTCAATGAAAATCAAACAGATATTCACTTCCGTAGCGCATCCTCAAGGCAATGGCCAGGTCGAGCGCGCAAACAGAAGTATTGTTGAAGGCATTAAGACACGCCTGGGAACAAGACGCAGCAGGTGGGTAGATATATTGCCCCATGTCCTTTGGGCTCACCGCACGCTTTCCAAAACAAGCACCGGGGAAACACCGTTCTGCCTAACATATGGAACTGAAGCGGTTATCCCAACAGAGGTTACAAACCCGTCCCCAAGAGTTTTACTCACGCAAACAACTGATAATGACAAAGAACTGCGGATGAATCTAGACTTTCTAGATGAACGTAGAGATTTGGCCTGTCTCCGAGAAGCCTCATACAAGAGACAGCTAGAAAAATACTACAATGCGCGGGTCAAAGAACAAGCTTTCCGCGTTGGCGATTTTGTTTTCCGCAATAATGAAGCTTCAAATGCGGAAAAAACCGGGAAACTTGCTCCAACTTGGGAGGGACCTTACAAAGTCCAAGAGGTATTGGGAAAAGGAGCGTATGCCCTAGAACGACTAGATGGTTCGCCAATACCACGTACTTTGAATGCAGCTCAACTACGTATATGCTACATGTAATCTATTATTTCATGATTTTGTAATAAGGACTTTATGTCCAACTTCATTTATATTACAAAAAGCATTTATCATACAAGCCATTGATCAACAAGTACAATCTACACGGCTAATACGTAGATTACCGTTACATATACAAAAAGGGGGTGACCAAAAAACAAAATACACCCCATATACATGATGATTCAACAGCAATTTCAAAAAAGACTTTACTTATACACAACAGGCTTCAACATATTGAAAAGATACCTCAACCCCTAACCTTCCTGGTTTTAGTTTTCTTCACATCCCCTAGCCCGGATAATTTCTTCATCTTCAAGGGTTTCCCATCAGAAGTACCCTGATCATCCAAGTTATCAAGACGCATGTCCTCTTGAGACAACAGATATGCACAGTATTCTGCCAGACGATCAAGAGCATCAGTGGAAGACTGATCATGACTAAGATGCTGAGATAACCTCATGATCCCCTGTATTGCTAAACCCTCCTTAGCACCAAGGTTGTTGTTAGAGGAGCTTGCCGCCATTTTTTCAGAGAGGACGGTGTAAGTTTTTAAGTACAAAGGGAATAATAAAGAAGATGAAACTAGGGATGGCAATCAAATCCGAACCCGATGGGTAAACCCGAAACCCGACACATTTAGGATGGGTTTGGGGTCGGGTAATCGGGTATGGGTCCGGGTATGGGATTTATTTTTATTTTTTTCGCGGGTTTGGGACGGGTTGGGATTTGATGATGTACCCGTTTACCCGACCCGATTACCCGATAAAGTATACCCGTTTACCCAATTAGATACCCAATATAATTTCTTATATATCTTTTTAAATATGTATGCATAATATATCTAATTGTCCATCTAGATTGCCATTTTATGCTAAAAATTACCAAAAATTAGTGTATACTATTTGTTATCTATAGTTTTGAGTGTTTTTATATTATTTAAGTATTTTATATTTATACATTGTAATATTTACATATATATTTAATAATGCTAAATGTAATTAGTTAGTAGTTATCCAATAGATACCCGACGGTTTTTTGGTCGGATATACCCAATGGGTAAGTTTTTAAAATTGATGGGTTTACCCGAAACCCGCGGGTATACCGATACCCGATGGGTAATTACCCGACACAAACCCGACGGGTTTGGGACGGGTTTGGGACAAGCATACTAATCGGGTATGGGGTTGGGATTACCTGAACCCGTCCCAAACCCGACCCATTGCCATCCCTAGATGAAACACATACTTACTATATATAGAGGAGAGAGGTTATGGCCATTAATTACCATTAATGGTAACCACTCAATTACCCTAGAGAAGCGTGACAGTCGTTCTGACAAGCGCCGGCACAACCATCACATCAATCATGAGGTCATCTGACAGTCTCGGTGAGGGGAAGTAAGGATGACATCAGCAAATGATTAGAATACAAAACACGTGGCACCAAGTTTCAAAATAAATTGTTCAACATTACAAACAAAAATGAAGAAAATAAACATATTGTTCAACCAAGGTTAAGATATTGAGATATATCTTCAGCATTCTTGTCACCAGCTGCGGATGATGTTCCAGCCTGACCATCAGTTGCTCCTACTTTGGCCGTCTCCTCCATTTGCGCCTTTTCAGCAAGCTCCGCATCAAGACGGTCAAACTTGATAAAGTAGTTGCGCAATTCACCCGCAGGATCATCAGTCTTCGCACAAGCCTCCAGCAAATCGAAGACTTCGAACTTCAGGTGCTCGTAATCATCATAGGCCTTCAACAATTCATCATCGTACGACTCATTCTCGTACGGACCGGCCTCTTTCTCCTTGCCATCTGCATGGTGGCAAAAGCCTTCGGAGAAACCAAGCTTTATCCCCTGCTTCACGGAAGAGCTGGAAATGCGGGCAATCACCTCTGTCAGCGCAGGATCGTTCCAAACGCGCTTAAATATCTGCACAACAAAAGATAACACATCAACAATTGCATAAGTCAGTAATCAAATATATAAAAGGGAGATCTTATAGCTTACCCCAGCGACCCCATCGCTCATCAACCACGCTATCCTCTCATTCGCAGCAACAACCATGTCGGTGGCTTGTCCAAACAAAGCTTGCACTTTGTCCAACTCCATTTTTGCCTGTGTGCAAGAGGACTCCGCCAGAGCTTTTTCTTCTTGATACTGGGAGTTTTCTAAAGCTAAGTCTTTTATTTTGGCCTCCGCATCAGACAAAGAAGAAGTCGCATTGAGGAGTTCATCATGCTGAGCATTATATTTTTGAATAGTATCGGCAAGTTCCGCCTGCTTCTCCCCATATGATGTCTGACTTTGCTCCACCTCTTTCTTCAAACGAGCATTTTCAAGCTTCAATTCTTTAATGGTGGATCGCAATAGCTCGGTTTCATGATTGATCCTCTTACAAGCAATGGACCAAGCCTGGGAGGCTTCAGCTTTCTCCTTCTTTACCTTCTCCGTCTCTTCAACAGCATCGCGGGCAACCTTCTGGTGATGCTCAATCTCCGCCCGGATCTCATGACGGGCGCGTTGAAACTCTTCTTCGCGCCCCAACAAACTGGCTTCCGAGTCCTTCAAATTTTGGTAATCACGTTGAAACTCATTTTCACGCCTAATGAGAGATCCGAGGCTGCTCATACCCAATGAAAGGTTCATCACCATATCAATGAACAGAGAACGTCGGTCGACACTATCTTGGTAATCGCGCTCAGCGGGAGGAACGTAAAGCATGACAAACTCTTGCGCATCAAGCGCATTCGTAAACCAAGTTGTGTCAAGGATGTCCCAGCGCGGTTGATATGGTCTTGGTGAATCCGCTTGACGCGATGAGGGCATTCTCCACCGATGACCGGAATTACCACCAACACTTGCAGAAGCATCAGTGTAAATCACAATAGAGTCCACCACTGTGCGCTTGAAGCCGGATGGATTCTCACCAATAACTTCATCTCTTTTCATTTGCAAGTGCGGCCTCAAATCCTTACGATGAACTCGGCTCATGCGCTTGCTTCAACAGCGAATCAGGGCACTCTATATTCAAATTAGGAGTTTCAGACTCATCTACCAACATCCTTCTCCACATCAACCACCAACTCATCCGGGGGGCTCAGCCTGCGGCGTCACGTCCTTCTCTACGTCAACAACCAAATCGTCCGGGACGGGCTCAGCCTGTGACGACACATTCTCCTCCACAACCGTCTCAGTTGTATCCGTTGTCGCCTGCGCGGTCACACCGACAGGCTGGTCAGGCAAGGATACTTTCTCCAACACCAAAGGTGGCTGCTTCTTCCGAGATTCTGCAAAAGGATGTTGCCCTACATAAAATGTTGTTCACAGTATTTCAACGGATTTATTACAAAATACATAAAAAGGGACACAAGAATAAAAGTACCAGACAGATGCCTCAATGTTTTCATTGGCAGATTTTCGCGCACAGGCGGAGGCTTAACAGGAATCTCTAACTTGTCAGTGGTCGGCCAAGTCAGTGGTTTAAAAACATTTACCAGAACTGCGGAAATGGGTTCCGGTCGGGTCGTCTCTAGATTTCCAACTTAAGACTGAGGAATTTGCACCTGTTTTTGATTCAACTCGGTGATCCTTTGCTGATACAAATCTTCAGCAATATCATCTGACTGGCGGACAGGAGAAGAACGCCTAGCGCGTTTATGCTCTAATTCCGTGTCAGACTCTGTCAACTCTTCATCAATCTCTTCAACAATGATGGGAGCAGCAGGTGGTTTGGTTCTCTTGCTTGCCACAGCGCGCTTCCTCGACGTACCGGTGCCTGGCGCGGAAACCACATCTGTATACATTAAAACCACAAGGGACGAATAAATAAAAGTCTAATAAAGACTAACCAACGGATTTTCGTCGCTCAGAGGTAACTTCCTCAATATCAACTATAGCCTTTCTATGGATTTGTATCCTCGCACCTACCACGAAGAATGCGCAAAATTAGTACGCAGGATGCGTATCTAACTGCGCCTCCTTCGCGCATGAAACAAGTTAACAAAATGAATAATGTGAAGGGTTAAGTCAAATAACCTGTTCTCGCGTACTGCTTGGGAGGATTAATAAGATTGGAAAACAGAAAGTTTGAACTAGTCCGCTCCGACAACCGTTGCACACCCGCAGCAACCGGAGCATACAGAACCTTTGCCTCACCCCTCTTGGAAAACAAATCAAATAGGGAAACACCTAGAAGTAACCATAAAAGGTAAGCTCAAAGCAAGGGAAGATATAAGAAGAAACAAGACTAAATTGATTACCTTTAGGTGGATTTGGATCATGACCTTCAGGACAAATGAGGCTAAGCCCTAAAAGATTTAAGACACTCTCAGGACATTCGTCCATCATTAAAGGAGTAGCATGGTCACAAAGGGTTTTGTACCATCCCTGCTCCTTATAACCTGACATTGGAGGAAATTCTGCAATCTTCTCCTTCAAGCCTACCACCATCCATTGAAAGGAAGCAGGAATAACACTACGGTGCACATAAAAAAACTTTTCTTTCCAGTCATACATAGACTTCAGATTCTCCGACACCAATTGCTTAACTTTCCGGCGGATACCCAAACTATACCACCCACTACCACCCCGAGCAGCCTCAAGAACGTAAAAAACGTTCAATCTATCAAATGTTGCTTCAATATCCAAGGCTCTGCAGGTAGCCTCAAAATGAATCAACCGGCACCATCCATAAAGGGTCAATTGTGTTGGGTGAATGCCATATTTCAACAAAGCATCCACCACAAACTTGGTGGCCGGAAGACGAAAGCAACACTTGCTAAAGGCCGCTGCATATAATGTTATTTTACCAGGGGATGCTTGCAATGCATTCTTCCCCTCGGCTGGGAGTTCTGGCTCCCATTCAGATGAAATATCATACTGATCAATAAAAGCTGCAAAGGAGGCTTGATCCCACTTTATGGTTGTAGACTCAATGCTCTTCGACGATTTTTTCCCAAAATCTTTCACAGAATCAGAAGTATTGCTGGATTCAGGAACGTTTTGTGGTTCTTGAGACATGATCAAAGGAAGGATGAAGAAAAGAGAGAAATACGTTAGAGACAAAATTCAAATTTTGAAAGGACTACGAAATGGAAAAGTCATGATTAAAAGGAAATATATAGGCTTTGCAATTAATACAACTGACGTCATGCTCAGTGGGCCAGCCAGACTTTTTCGTACACGAACCTAATAGGGAAATGACACGTGGATAACGGAAGACAGAAAGACGCCACATGCGCCTCACGCGCCCACTCGCCTGACAATCGCCGCTCAACGTACCTGCACACGTCTCAACTGCAACAGGTCACGTCATACCCACTCGCCATATAGACCACAAGTTTTCAAATGCATGAGGGAATTGACAACTGTCCACATGAAACAACTGACGTGTCCTATCTCCTGCGGAAAGTTGACGTAAGTTCTCATCACCCGTTCTCCGCATATGAATTCCGCAACGCAGAACCAACTTGCCTAACACATGCACGCAAGACAAAAGCGCAAGAAAGACCCCATCTAACAACACACATCTAGTAAGTCCAGCACCCTCACATGTCATCATAACTTCGTAGATAAGAGACACACTGGACTGGGGGACTTGATGGGATTGGGTACTGAATACACCATTCCGCATACCCAAACCCGGCACAACGTCACCGCGCGGACAAAAGCTACGCGCAAGATATGGTCAAGGCTCATTAATGATCGGTCAATAAATCAAGGATCGGTCAAAACCTGGTCAAGGCGAGTATCATGCATGGTCAACAGCCATGCATGAATCACGTAACCACACCATTAAAGGTGGTACACGATTCCACTATTCCATTAATTAAGCTTTCCATATATCACCTTACTAACATAATTAAGGGTGATGGAGACAACCTAACCACGGTTAGGACTTGGGTAATGGTGGCATACGGACTCTCCTATAAAAGGGGTCACACCCCCAATAGGAGAGGACATTTTCTACTGACCTGGAGAGCTATCACACTTGATAGTATCCCCATTCACCCCGTTTTTATTATAAACAACTACCTTGTGTAGTCATCTCCACACCCACACTTGATAGTTCCTCCAATCCATAGCTGTTAGTGAAGAATCAACCCTGTGGATACTTATATTCTTATCATCCTTAACCGGTGATGAGACTATTTGTTTTTTCAGCCAACAAGCCCCAGCTGGCACTTGCTCAAGTTAACGACTTTTAAACAACAATGCGGATTTTTTACTAGTGATGCCAGAGCAAGGCCACCCTGCAATTGAGATTCATTCTTCCTGTCTGAATCTTTTCAAGCCCCACTTAAACTACAGGTAGCAGTTTCTAACATGATACAGAAAATAGATCAGGTTTTGGGTTGTCATATCTAACCGTTAAATGAATGTGTTGTGCTTGGGTTGGGCTGTTTAATTAAACCAGCCGAACCGCAAATCGTTTATAACCCATTTGTTAAAACCCAACAACACATTTAACATATTTATAAGCCGTCAACACGTTTGGCTTGTTTAGATAAATGGGTCAAAATGGGTCAGGCTACATGATCTTAAATGTGCCCATGTAAGGGTGTCTTTAACATAAATATGATTTTTTTGTTGGATAAATATGATATTATAAAGTTTTGAGGGGAATATGTAAAATTATCTGTAAAATTTAACAATAAGAATGCAAACCTCGTTAGTGTCGCAAGTTTGTCGAAAAGATTTACTATGGCATTTCCTTTAAAATTCTGCAAGATTGTGGAAAGGTAAGATGCACATCCATGCTTATTTAAACATCTCTTTTACCTTCCCTGTATACATGCTTCTTTGCCTTGTTAAGTTTATGCCAAGGTTATTGTAAGGAGAGAGAACAGTCAATAAGAGCAACTCTAGACCACAGATTAACGGATTACGACCCTTGTTTCACGAATTCCAGCCACGGATTAACGAATTCGGGTTTATTTTGCGGAACCGAGAGGACCGTTGGTGCAGGGCCGATGACCGACCTTAGTTCTAGGGTTTGAGTTTGGTTCTATGTTTTTTTATACACCTTGGTTCTCAGGACAGGTCGGGTTACTCTCAGGTCGGATCAGTTTTTGGCTTTTGCTCACCACTATAAAAAACTAGTTAAACCCGTTTTTTTTTTCCAAACCAGTTTGTAACTCGACTCCAATCGATTTGACAGGTTTGAACATTTTTCCTCCTAAACCGTTTATAACCCAAACAAGTTAAGGCAGTTTAATAACCGCGAGCTCAATAAACCAAGCTAAAATCAGATAAGCTACCATAGATGAGTTCCAAAATTATGATCCGATTACATCAATACAGTTCTAAAACAAAAGTCACATCCCCACAAAATTCATTAAATTACAATCTTAGACCAGCCTGCAATTCGAATGCAGCATTGGATTCAGCGTCTATGCTGCAGGTTTCTGTTTCTTCGGTACACGATAAGCTCCAACGACACACGCATGGTCTCGTTCAAAGGGTTCAAGGGTCACTTGCTCCATAGGTTTAAACTGCTCTGCCTGAAGCTTCTTAACTTCTGATGCAAATACAGCCTCTGCTGGAACTGTAGAATCTATACAGTTTGCCTGTTGAATTTGAGACAAAAATGTTAAATAAAAGAATTTAAAAAAAAGTAACAAAAAAGGGATGAATACCGGATGGGTCAGGAAGCACAAACCTTAATCGATATAACAAAATAGCCCCCGGTTTTCAAGAAATAAGACGCATTGAGGGCTAAGATCCTAGCCTACAAACATGAGAAACAAATATTATATACATTTAAAATATATATAGATAAATTCATGAAACCATATCGAGGCTTCAATATTGTTCAATTGTTGTGAAAATTCTTAAAAGTAATTAAACTGAATTATGCATAAGTCCGTAGAACATATATATGAAGATTACCAAATAAAAATCAAGATCCATGACTAAGGGGGTGTTTGGGATTGATTATTCAAAACAAATTATGCGTTTTGGAAAAGCAGGGGTGGAGCTGCTTATAGATTATTGCGTTTTGGTAGCCTAAAAAACTAATTATCTGCGTCTTCAAAAAACAATCCCAAACATTAAAAACTGATTATCTGCGTTTTCAAAACGCAATAATCTAAAAATCAGATTCAAAACGCAATCCCAAACACCCTCTAATTCATTTGTCACTTAGTTTTTAATCATGTATGCAAAATTTCACAGCAGAACAATACTGAAATTTAACAACTTTGTAATGAATACAGGTACTACTGACCGTCCTTGGCGAAACAGTAAAAAAAAACAATACAATGCAGTTTCTGTAAAAATAATGTAATTACGTAAATATATCCTTTAAAAACAATATGGTTAACGTATCATCGAAAAACAATTGAAAAAAAAATAGCAAAAAGACCATCAGAAACTCGGTTTTTGCATCATCCAGGATGTCCTGAAGGGGAATCCGAGTAGTTCATCATATGATATACATTGCAAGAAATAACAAAAAAAAAAGTGCTAAAAATTGGAAAACTATGAAAACAAGTTAAGAAACAACAAAAATACAAGAAATAACATCGTTCAAAGCATCAAAAAACAATTAAAATATAACAAACCAATAGTAAAAGACCATCAGAAACTCGGTTTTGCATCATCCAGGATGTCCTGAAGGGGAATCCGAGTAGCTCATCATATGGTACATTGCAAGAAAAAAACAAAAATAAACTGCTAATTGCTAAAATCTAAAAAATAAATAGTTAACAAGTTAAGATACAACAAAGACACAATAAAAACAACGGTGTCGGCATTCAAAATCTTGAAAACACCACCACAATACTGATGAATCTTAAAAGCATCCTTGAAAAACAAGCAAATAATACCAAAAAAATGCAAAGGCCAAAACATAAGATAATGGTAAATTAAATGCAAAGCAAACCTGATCAGGTTGAGCAACATCAGAAAATATCACATCAACCATAGCAACAAGCATCCTGTATTTAGCTGGATGTCTAGCATCTTCGATAATCGGAATCACATTTGTTCGCTTTTTCGCCATGTTCACCAAGTCTCTTCCACTTCTATGTGAAAACTCAACAGCATACACAACTCCAGTCTAACAATACCAACATTTTAACAATAAATAACATACAAATTTTCAAAGCAAAAAACAAACAAATTTGCAAAGAAAACTTCTTACTGGTCCAACAAGATCAGAGACATGAGATACAGTGGTTCCAGATGCAGCCCCGAGATAAAGCACACGTGATCCAGGTTTCTGAAAAACAAAATTTAGAACATAAAGCCCACTTTTTAGGGTTGTAAGCTACTCAAGATGAGCTCGCTAAAAAACTCAAATCAAGCCAAGCCTAAACAAGCTTGATCCTAAAAATAAGCTTATTTAACAACAAGATCACAGACATGAGAGCCTATTACTTCAATATATGTTTCATATAAAGTATTAAAAATAAAGTGTTGTTATAAAAAAACCGAAGCTTGAGCCCCTCAAGAGTTGAATTTAAGCTTTTAAAAGTAGTTAAACAAACAGTAACGAGTCATCATATTAGCTACTCAAGATAAGCTCACTAAATTAAATTCTCAAATCAAGCGGAGCTTAAACGAGCTCAAGCCCAACGTTTAGCCAGGCAATAATCCTGGTTTTAAAAAGCGCAAAGCGCACAAAAGCGACGAGGTGTAAAACCGAGGTGCAAAGCACAAAAGCGGTGGGTTTTCTGTACGCGAAGTGCAAGACAAATATATATATATTTTTTTATATATGTTATAGGTTTTTAGCATCATTTACCCAAAATATAGATACAAATAATGATTTTAAATGTACAATATTTTTAGCTACATGTATAACAATTTTAAGCACAAAAAACACCCCGCGTACAAAAGGCGCGCTTTTATGCTCGCCTAGTGTTACATAAGGCGCGCAGATTACCGCCTACATGCGCTTCGCACTGAAGCGCGACTTAAGCGCGCTTTTTAAAACCAAGGCAATAATATTATAGCCCGGACCCAAGTTTCAATTATCAAACTTGAGAGCCAATTATTTATACACATTTTATCATACAAACAAGTTAAACAAACAGAAGTCGAGCCCTACGAGTTTGGTAACAAGTATGATCTAAAACAATCAGTAATAAAACAATCTTACCATCCAAATATTATCAACTCCACCAAGAATAGCAGCAGCCAACTTTGATCTAAAAGGGTTCCACACTCTATACTCAACCTTTGTCCCATCCTCATTCTAAACACATTTCAAACAAAACCATCACATCAACAAACAGAATCATCAAAACCTAACTAAACTTAATCTAACCAATATACCTGCACAGATATCCTCTTTTCATTATACACAGCTTCTCCAGGAACCATATTCTTAGTACACAGAGCATCTTCTTTCCCTTTAGCAATAAACACTCCTTCATGTCTATGTTGCTCAACAATAACCTTATTCCCTCCTTTCATTCCCCCACCTCTACCACCACGCCCTCCTCTTCCGCCGCCGCCACGGCCTCTTCCTCCGCCTCTTCCGCCGCCGCCGCCTCTGCCGCCGCTAAAGCCGCCGCCTCTGCCGCCACTCCTTCCGCCGCTGAACCCTCCGCCTCTGCCGCCGCCGTCGCTACGGCCGCCCCTGAAACCGCCGCCGCCACCACGGCCTGTAAATTAAAAAATAATTACAAATTTGTTTGTTTAGGTTAACAGAAATGAAACATGAAACATACCTCCTCTGATTGGAGCTCTCATGATTGTGTTTTAGTTTGGTTGTTGATTGGTAGGGTTTATGTGTGGAGTGAAAGAGTAGAGGCGTTTGTGTAAATGTGTGGGTTTAGGGTTTATGTAGTACGTTTTATTATGTTAGCCTGTTAGGGTGAGTTTTGTTTTCTTTATAAGTTTGTGGGCCTGTGAACATGGGCTACATAATGGGCCTGTTTTTTTCTTATAATACTTAATAATAATATTTAGCCCAATCAAATTTGTAAAATCCAACTCGGTGGCTTCTTTCACACAAGGGATTATTAACTTCTTAACCAAAATACAAATTTCAAAACATTTTTTAATTGAAAATGTTAAGTCTTATTCTAAATTTTAGTTAAAACAACTTGTTTTAGACTGTGTTTGTGAGCCGCTAGCGAGTAGCCGCGAACCACTAACAAATTCATGTGGATCGCGTGAACTATCATACAGGGGTTGTTCAATATCTTACTTTCATCCTTCCTAATATATCATGTGTAGTGCAACAAATATGTCTATTCATGCACGCTCTACGAGACACACACTTTGCATTCTTAAAATGGATTCTTAGATACATTCAGGGTACTATCGATTATGGTAGTCATATGACTATCTCCCCTAGTCCTAGTCTTACCGCATACTCGGATGTCGACTGTGGGGTTGCCCTGACACAAGGCGTTCCACATCGGATTATTGTGTGTACTTGGGTCACAACCTCATCTCTTGGTCCTCAAAAAGACATCCCACTGTTTCTCGCTCAAGTGTTGAAGCAGTGTATCGCGGAGTTGCAAATGTCGTTGCCGAAACAAGCTGGCTTCGAAACCGGTTACTTGAACTCCATATCCTTGTTCAGCGTGCAACTATCGTATATTGCGACAATGTCTCTGCGGTCTAGCTTTTAGAAAACCCGGTTCAGCACCAACGGACCAAACATGTCGAACTCGACATTCATTTTGTGCGAGAAAAAGTTCGCCTCGGCCACATTCCTGTCTCCTATCAATAGGCTGATATCTTTACAAAAGGCCTTCCAAGACAATTGTTTCACAGTTTTCGATCCAGTTTGAACGTGTGTCAAGACCCTCGTTCAACTGAGGGGAAGTATTAGCAAAGCATATTCTATAGCACATAAAGAGCATATTCCATCTATATTAGGCAATTCATATTAGCATCAACAATATGAGCAATGACAATGATACCACAATGACTAAGGGCATGTTTGGTAGCCTCTTAATGAGACTCTGAACCATTCAGTTCTGAATGGTTCAACATTTAGACTGTTTGTTTCAACCTAAAAAAAGCCCTGAATGGAATGATTAACAGCTGAATCATTCAGACTTGATGCATAGCTAAACCATTCAGCACTTAATCAACCAAACAGCCCCTAACATAAACTATTATATTATGTATATATAAAAGTTTATATTGTAGGGGTATTTTTCCTAGTCGGACATGACACCTCTAAAAAATTTAAGGACAGCCCTATTTGTTTGTGATCATTATTACTTTTGAAAAAACCTCCCGAAAACACTCCATTTTCTATCCGTACCAATTATTTTTGTAGTGCTCTCCAAGTTTGTGTAAGTCGGACTTATATTCACTTAGGTGACCATGGGTTCAATTCCCACTTCCAACATTATGGTTTGGTATCCGGGTGAAGATCGAATACGGGTGGCGCCGTTCGAATCTGACGGGCGGCGAGGTTTTACCGAGTTCTATAACACTGTCATGCCTTCGGGCGGGTGGGGCTCGGGTTTCCGCGCATCGGGGGAAGGCGGGGGCTGCTGGAGGTCGAGTAGTCGATTCTTGGGCACGGCGCCCCGCAAGGGTGGTTGGCACACAGTTGTTCGCCAATAAAAAAAAAAGTCACCACCAAAGATCTAAATTTGGAATTGTATCCCTTATTGCAATGGTGGGAGTAGTACTTGAAGCAGATGCATCATGTGCTTGTCCTGATTTGGAATGGTGTACTTGTATTCGTTTTTGTACATTTTTTTTTGGGTGTCTTCCCTACAAATACCATTTTTTTTTTATTAATATAACAGATCTAGCAGGTTAATTAGCGCTCTGCCCAATAGTAGTGTAAGGTAAGGTAAGGCTTGGGCTTAGGGCCTCCACATAACTAGCGCCCCCATTTTTATTACAAAATTCATATATACTAAAGTGGTTTAATAATATTTATTATATAAGTCAGCCAATAAATATTATTATGGTTCTTAGTGCAGGATTAATCGGTATTGGGCCAGATGAGGGTGGGTGAGTATTCTAGTAGTAATGAACGGCCCGTTAAGGGGCCCAAAACTGTTGAGAATGATCTGTTTAATATTGGGCCTATTTTAATGGGGATGGACAATAATGTTATCAAAACTAGAGGGCCACCACCGATTTCAGTTGCCAATCCTTTTGATGTACTTTCGGATAAGGAGACTGGGAGCGAACATTCTGAAGAGGACGGGGATTCTGATGGGTCAGAAGATGGAGAGTCGGTTGAAGACGAGTTGTCTAATACGAGTGTATCGGATGCTCAAGTTATTGGTAACTCAGTAGAGCAGGAAGTTATTCGTACAAAAGAAGCGGGTGTTAAACTGGGAGCAAATTTGGATGGCTTTGATTCTCTAATTAAGAACACGATCCAGGGTGCAGGGGTACAATCAGGTTGCCATGAATTGCTTATCTTTAAATATTCGTGGGTTTGGGTCTGTTGGTAAAGGTTCTTGGGTTAATAATCTTGTTCGCAAGAACGGGGTTGATTTTGTTGCTGTCCAAGAATCGAAGATTTCTGTTTGTGACAAGTTTGACTTTGGTAAAATTTGGCCGAGTGGGAACTGGGAGGTTGATATGGTAGCTGCCTCTGGGAACTCGGGGGGATTGATTAATGGGTGGAATTCTAGAAAATTCAAGAAATTAAAATCTGTGGAGGATAGGAATTTTTTGATTACGACGGGGGCTTTGATTGAGGATGGCACAGTGATTAATTTCGTTAACGTTTATGCTCCGCAAAAGGTGAGAGACAAGAGACTTTTGTGGGAGCGACTGAAAGGCATTATGCTGGGTGAAGACGGGTTGTGGTTTCTTTTGGGTGATTTTAATTCGGTGAGGTGGAAGGAGGAACGCAAAAACTCTAAGTTTCATGTGGGCTCTGCTAACGATTTTAATTTGTTTATTGATGAAGTTAATTTGCAGGAGTATAAGATGAATGGTGGTAGATTCACGTTCAATTCGGGTCCTGGGATTGATGCCAAGATGAGTAAGATTGATAGGGTTTTGGTGTGTCAGGAGTTCTTTAATAGGTGGCCTGGTGGTTGCTTACGGGTTTTGCCTAGAGAGATGTCTGATCATTGTCCGTTATTGTTCTCTGTGGTTGATTGTAATTACGGGGTAAAACCTTTTAAATGGTTTAACTCATGGTTGGATAGGGAGGGATGCGAGCAGGTGGTTATTGCGGCTTTGGGTTCCAGTAGCTGTTGTAATGGTCCTGCGGATTTGGTGTTGCACTATAAGCTGATTGCCGTTAGAAATAGTATTAAAGAGTGGTGGAAACGGGTGGGTAAAAAGGAAGAAGAGGAGCTATGTTTGTTGAACGAAGAGATTGCGAGTTTAGAGAGGTGTTTAGAGGAGCGTGACCTTGAGGAGGAGGAGGTTTGGGTGTGGGAAGAGAGTAAAAAGGAGGTGGAGAAGATGTTAATATGTAAGAATCGTGATATGCAGCAGAAAGCGAGAGTGAGCTGGGCGGTGAACGGAGATGAAAACTCCAGTTATTTTCACAGGTGTATTAAAGGGAGGTTGGCGGCTAATGCTATCCCGGGGATTTTAGTAGATGGGAAATGGGTCTCAAAACCTCCTATTGTCAAAAGGGAGGTGTTGAGATTTTACAGGAATTTATTTAAGGAGGAATGTGATAATAGACCGTCTTTGTTTTGTGTCAATCTTAAGCAGGTTCCGGACGATTCTATAGAGATGTTAATTAAGCCGTTCACAAAGGAAGAAGTTAAGGAGGCAGTCTTTGATTGTGGTGCGGATAAGGCCCCGGGGCCTGACGGGTTTAATTTCAAGTTTATCATGCATTTCTGGAAGCACCTGGAAGAGGATTTCTTGAAGATTTTTGATGAGTTTTTCCATTCTGGGACGATAAGTGCAGCATGCAGTACTTCTTTTATTACTTTAATTGCCAAATCGAAAACCCCGGTAGGTCTAAAAGATTATAGACCTATTAATTTAATAGGGGTGATCAGTAAAGTTATTTCCAAGGTGTTGGCTCTTAGACTGAAGAAGGTTATTGGGTCGGTGATCTCGGATGCTCAATCAGCGTTTCTGAAGGATAGGTACATCTTGGATGGGCCTCTAATTCTAAATGAGTTAGTTGGGTGGGTTAAGCGATCGAAGCAGAAGGTGTTCATGCTTAAGATTGATTTTGAAAAAGCCTATGATAATGTTAGCTGGAGTTTTCTTCTTTCCATTATGTCTCAGATGGGTTTCCCGGGTAGATGGTGCACTTGGATGAAAGGTATCCTTATGTCGGCTCGATCAGCGGTCCTTGTTAATGGCTCTCCCACTTATGAGTTTAAATGTCAAAAGGGTCTTAGGCAAGGAGACCCGATTTCTCCTTTCCTTTTTCTTATTGTTATGGAGGCTTTAGCGTGTATGATTGTTAGAGCTATTGATATTGGTATGTTGGAAGGGGTGAAAGTGAATAGTGGGGGCCCGGTGGTTTCCCATATGCTCTATGCGGATGATGCTTTGATTCTTGGGAAATGGAGCAAGGAGAATGTGGAAAACACAAATCGTCTCCTGCGTGTTTTTTACCTTTGCTCGGGGTTGAAAATTAATATCAACAAGTCCGTTTTATACGGTTTGGGGGTGGGGGATTTGGAGGTTAATAGCATGACAAATGTGTTGGGATGCAGAATTGGTAATCTTCCTTTTGTTTATCTTGGGATCAAGGTCGGGGCGAATATGAATAGAGTTTCAAATTGGGAGCCGGTTTTGGATACCATTCGAAATAGATTAAAGTCTTGGAAAGCGAAGCTCTTATCTATAGGGGGTAGACTCACGTTAATTAAATCGGTTCTCTCAAGCTTACCGGTATACTATCTTTCGCTATTCAAAGCTCCTATGGCGGTAGTGGAGGAAATGGAGAAGATGATTAGAAAATTTCTGTGGTCCGGGGGTAGGGATGGTAGAGCGCTACATTGGGTTGCTTGGGAGACGGTTACTAGACCAAAAAATAAAGGTGGGTTGGGCATTGTTAAGATTGTTGATGTTAATACGACCCTTCTCGCAAAATGGGCTTTTCGTTTCAAGAGTAGTAATACTGGTTTGTGGCGTTTGGTTATACTTAGCATTCACGGGGGGAATGGGAGATGGGCGTTTCTCCCCTTAAAGAATATGTTCACTGGATGTTGGAAGAACGTGGTACGTCTTTTAGATAGACTGGTGGTCAGCGATGTTCCGTTTAAATTCTGCATTAGGGGCAGTTTAGGCAATGGGGCGGGTATAAAATTTTGGAAAGATGTGTGGCTTGGAAACGTGCCGCTCATGAATCGCTGGCCAACACTTTATGCGCAGGACAAGTTCAAAAACGCGGCTGTGAAGGATCGGTTAATGCAGGTTGGGAACAAGGTAGTCATCGCTGATTCTTGGAAGATGAAGACAGATACTGTAGCGGCCATTTCTGAATTTCAAGATGTTCTGTTTGCCATCTCCCAACTTCATTTTAAACAGGAAGGGGACAAATGGAACTGGGTGCCGAATAAGCAGGGTTTATTTTCGGTTGCGGAGGTTAAAAAATGGTTAATTAAAGATCGATATGCTCCTGTGATTCAGTACATGAAGTGGGAGAGCTGGATTCCTTTGAAGGTAAATATATTTACTTGGCGGCTTGAGCTGTTACGCATCCCGACTCGCATGGCGCTTATGAACAGGAATGTCTTTATTCCAGACCCATTGTGCCCCTTGTGCAATTCTGTAGACGAAACAGGTACCCATTTATTTATGGAGTGTGTGTTCTCTTTGGGAGTGTGGAATAGTATTTGGAATTGGTGTAAAATTTTTGGGTGGTGGCCGGGTTCGATTGCTGAATTATTGGAGATTCAAGTGGCTGTTAATAATTCGAAGTGGGAAAAGAAGATCTTGCGAGGCATCATTATGATTACGTGCTGGATGATTTGGAGGGAGCGAAACAAGAAAATATTCCAAGCATCTACCCCTCATCAGATGGAGATCGTTGCTAGGGTGAAAGCTTGTTCTTTCTTTTGGTTGAAGTACCGATCTAGATTTAAGGATGTTGATTGGATTGAATGGGTTAAATACCCTTTGTATATATTGTAATTGGTGTGGCGGGTCTTGATTAGAGGCCTTGCCGGTTTTTTAATGAAATTTTTCTTTCAAAAAAAAAAAATTGTTTTAAGTTGTTTCTGTAAAGACGTCGGTTCGATTCCCATCATTTCCGTTCTTTATTTTCACATGGTTTTTGTTGTTTACATACTAAGAACTAAATAGTTTTAGTCAGACTAGTTTGAAGATATAAATTCAACCTATCATTAAGATATCTTATTTGCTCCATATGCTTAGTTTGATACTTTTTAGACTCAACTGCTAAATCTTCTAAAGTTTACACTTTTCCCAAAAGATTCATAATTCTTTACATTTTTTTTAAAATTTAAAATCCTAGTATTGTTCCTACGTGTGTACGAAAAATTTCTTTATACTTGTGCTTACCCTTACTTGATAAAGCTACTGACTTAATTGATGACGTCGATTCTTATTTAGACTTCGTAATGCACAAGCATGTGTTTATTAAATGGATGGTAATTTATTGAACAACTACACTAATTTACTGTCAGCTAGTCATGTACAAACCGGTTTTTTTTTTAAAACCGGTCCGGTTTGTAAACCGGTTCGGTTTGTAGAGGGGTCAAAAAATCGGTTTTTTTTTAAAAACCGGTTTAAAAACCGGTCCGGTTTTCAGACTCATGGTGGACCAACTATCCAAACCGGTTGGAACCGGGTTGGAAACCGGTTTGTGGAAAAAAACCGGTAAAAAAACCGGTATAAAAACCGGTAAAAAAACCGGTAAAAAACCGGTAAAAAAAACCGGTTTGGAGCTGCTGTTTGCTGCTGTTTTGCAGCCTGCTGTGCAGAATTTTTTTTTTTTTTTTTTTTGAACTATTTACACACTACAAATTGTTATAAACACATTGTAACTTAAAAATACGATTTCATTAACTTAAAAACACGAAAAAAAACATCAAAACATAAACGAATCCGAAGAAAAAAAACATCAAAACATCAAAACATTAAGGAATCCGAAAACATAATCTTAAAAATTTTTAAATTCATCGGGAGTCAAACCTTGTAAATAGTTTTCGGCACCATACCTCCCAAGTTCGCTACTAGGAGTGTTACCTCTTGCACGTTTATTAGACGTGTCCAACAAAGAATTGTATAAATACATGTCCGAATCGGTTACATTTTTAGAAGCTTCTCTCAATTGCGTTTGAATGGACGACATTTGACCATAACGTTCAAAATAAACATCATACATATCCGTAAGATGTTTGTTAAATCTTGCTACCATACCTTGCGAAAAAAGTGGTTCTTTTGCCGTGTTCAACCCCAACTCGTCACAAATATTTTCAATTATATTTTCTACCCCCCCTATATTGTAACATGGGTTTAAAGCGGATGCACAAGTAAAAACCGGCGGTAATTCCGAAAAATATTTTCTAAATTTTTCCTTCATAGTTTCCGCCATTTCTTTGTATGGACTACCTCTACATTCCATTTCCCCTAATTTTCTAGTCATGTTATATAACTTGTGAAGTGTTATACAACTTGTGGGATAATAAACTCCCGACAAAGCGGTGGTTGAAGCTTTAAAAACTTGTAGCATTTCCGAAACCGCTTCAATAACATTCCAATTCAATGGGTGGTATGGTGCCGCTTTTCCCCGACTAACCAAAATTTCATGAAATGCATTTAAACTACCTTTTTGCAAAACGTGTTTTTCGAACATGTTACAAGTGGAACTCCATCTTGTTGGTAGATCCCAATTCGGACCCAAACAAAGGCAATTCACACTTTTACAAAATTTTATATAGTTAGCATGCCTTGTGTTGTTGCTATAAATATCGCGTAACATTCTTCGAAAACCTTCTCTTTGTGTTTCAATAATTTTTAGACCATCTTGAACGGCCAAATTGATTATGTGTGCGACACAACGACTATGAAAAAATACCCCTTCACAAATAGGTTGGTATTTTAATTTTAATTGTGTGATTGCCGCGGTATTATTCGACGCGTTATCAAAAGATATTGATAAAATCTTGTTTTCTAACTTAAACGTTCGAATAACTTTGTCAATCATATTAAAAATATTTGTACCGGTGTGAGGGTAATCAAACAATCGAAACGCAATAGTTCGTTTCATCATTTGCCAAGAAGACGGTTCAATCCAATGGGCCGTTACACAAATATAAGAGTCGGGTGAACCGTGCGGTGCGGACCAAACATCACTTGTTAAGTTAACACCGGTTTGTAAATTTTCAAAATAAGTAATTAATTCATTTTTTGCTTGTTTCCATCGTTTTAAACAATCACGCCTAAGAGTAGCACGACTTACATGTGTGTATCTTGGTTGAAGCGTTCGTTGAATAAGCCTCGTCAAACGTGGGTTGTCAAAATGATTGAAAGGCAACGTTTCTTGTATGACAAAATTCCCCATTTCTTCGCGAACCGCTTCCAAGTTGTACACAAACAAGTCGCCTTCTTGTGTGATCGAGGCTCCACCTTGAGAATTTTTTTGTTCTTTCAAAATTTTACAATATGGTTTTTCCACGTGGTCTCTCAAGGTCGAGTTAGCATCATGTTTAAGCATAGCCGAACAATATTTGCATCTCGCCTTGTTTGGACCAAAAGTCATAACACACAAATCAAAGTGTTTCCAAACAAGTGGGTTTCTTTTCGTGGGAACCACCTTAACAACCGTGGGTTGGGATGAAGAAACACCAACTTCGTGCGAACCGGTTTGGCTTTTAGGAGTTGGTGGTTGTGAAGATGCCATTTTTCTTAGAAAGTAGAGATTAATTTGTGAGAAAGTAGATGAAGAATGCAAGATTAGAGAGTGTTTTGGATGGTGTGATTGATCCTAAACATTAAGGGGTATTTATAGTATGCTTGTGGGTCAAAAATCCCCAAAAAAAAACAAAAAAAACGGCTAGTTTTGGCTCCCAACGGCTATATAGCCGTTTGATAACGGTCAAAAACCGGTTTTCAAACCGGTTTTTTTTTTCGGGTTTTACAAAAAACCGGTTTTCAAACCGGGTGGGCAATCAAACCGGGTTTTAAACCGGGTTCCAAACCGGTTTCCCATTCAAACCGGTTTTCAAACCAGTCTAGGATCCAGAAAACCAAACCTATACAAAACCGGGCTTTGGGGTCGGGTTGGGACCGGTTTTAAAAAAAACTGGTTTTTGTGAAACCGGTTTACCGGTTTTTTTTCCGGGCCGGGTTGAAAAACCGGTTTTTTTGACCATCTCTACTGTCAGCCCCAAGTCCGAATAAAAGGGCCTTGGATTTTTTTTCGTTTTGAGCCTCCACAAATGATTGAGCCGGCTCTGATTAGTGCATAACCTTTTGTGTTTTTATATGTTCAAAATGTTTATTTTCTTATCGTTGTGCAGGCAAGAACAATTTGCAGTCTACTGCCAATATTTAATGTTTCTTATAACGTTGAGTTTATTTTTTGCATTTTCATTCTATCACGTGAGAAGATTGCGATGACTTAGGTTGAAATATTGATGTACACTTTTAAGAAGAAATTTTTTTTTAGAAAAGCCTTGTAGGATTATGATGTGGTTTATTTGATAATAAAAACCAAGTAACATCTGAATAATAGGTAAGCAAATAATAAGCTACGCCACTATTCGTTTATGAGAAAAATAGTTTGATTTGTGTTTATATGCATGTATGTGATTTGTACACATATATTTATGTGTTGTATCTGGACAGTAAAACCAAAGAAAAAGTTTTTGTTAACAATCCTTTAAAATTTTCAAAATCTGTCGCAGGTCATTTTATCTATACTATATTATAATGCACGAGACAAGAGTAATTTAAGATACCCAAAAATTAAGAACTATATTTTCTTAAACAAGCCTAGGGTAAAATAGTCATTCAAACTCTTTTACACTTTAATAACTCATCTTAGTTACACTTTAATCCCTTAAACTTTACTTAAATTTGCTTACTTTCATTATAGTTAAACTTTTTTTTCTTTGTTTTAAGCAAACTATCCTTCATGATTTTTAAATAGTCTTATTTTTTTCATACAATATTTTTATAAAAAAATTACTTCATAATAATGAGCATTTTATTATCTTTAATTTGAGTATAGTATTGTAATTTTTTTTAATATAAAATTTTTTATGTGCTACGTGATTAATAATATCTAGGAGTGAAAAATAATTAAATCGTTCACCGAAGCCAAACAAAAAAGAGACAAAACTGAATCAAAATTAATTGAAAACTAAACTAACCAACATCTTATTTAACTTAAAATCAGTTATCATTTCCTTTTTATACCCTTAGTTAACCAAAATCAGTCAAACTAAAACGGAACCGTTCACATATTTATAATAGTGTACCAGAGCGATGTAGCAGGGAACACAGACACTTCTAATGGTGCATGGTTGCGTTCGGGTCAGTTTGATTATTAGCCTCAACCGAAACAAAAATCGACATTGTCGGTTTATTAATTTTATTAACCAATTGATTAATTGGTTTAGTCAATTTGGTTAGATTGTTGTTTTTAGTTCATTTTAGTTAATTTTTTTTGTTAATAACCAAAACCAAACTTTGGTTAAAATTTTTACTTAGAAGTACATGAAATGGATATATAAATACATGAAATGGATGTATAAAAGATATAAATATAGACAAAAATTGTTTTAACCAAAGTTTGGTTTTTGTTGTTAACCAAAATTAACTTAACAAGACTAAAAACCGGTAATCTAAGCATATAAATCGAACCAAATAATCGATTGTTTAATAAGATCGATTAACCGATGGCTTTGGTTTTAGTTTCGGTTGAGGCTAATAATCAAACTGAACCAAACCATACACACCCTTAGAAGTGTATGTGTTCCCCGCTGCATCACGCGGGCACCGTACTAGTTTTTCTTAATACAATTGAAATATGTTGCTAAAATACTATAGACTAAACTATAACTTTTGTCTTTTATCTTTATATCAAATTTCAACGAATGTCATTCCTTTAAAATTGATAAGTTTTGTATTTTTAAGTTCTACAATGTTGCACGTCTTTTTTCTTTCGCTCTAACCCCGATAATTATTTTCGTTAAAGTTATGTCATGTGAGAGTCATATTGTATTTCTACTTATCTTTTTTTTTTGAACGACAAATTTCTACTCCTTGTGAGACTTGAACCCATGACCTCCTCCTTAGGTGTTCCTAAAAGCTTTGCTTCTATAATTGGGTCACCAACCAAATGTATTTAATTGAAAAAATACAAGAAGCTTTGCTTTCTACTTATCTAATTGAAAAAATCTTGTTAAACCAAACATATCTCTCTAAACTCTCTCTCTCTCCTTGTAAAAACACTTTTCTATACCCCTTCCACACACAAGATGCTTTAAAAAAAGAACTTCTAAGAGCTCCACCAAACCAACAAGAACGTAAGCTATAGCATTTAATGCTACACAATCCAAAAAAAAAAAAAAAAATATGAATATTGTTCCTTGTTTATTAAGACCCTTCTTCAACTGACAACAACACTCTCACCTTATCATAACATAAACTACAACACATCTATTTGAAAAAATGTAGTGCAAATGATATTTTTTTACTAATTTTGGACTTAAATAAATGATTTTTCATCACCTCATTTGGATGTTGGGTATGTTTGGCAAAACTAGCTGGAGGCTGGTAGCTGGAAGCTGCAAGCTGGTAGCTGGAAGCTGTTAGCTGGAAGTTTTTTAAATATATTTTGGTGTTTGGCAGAGTAGCTGGAACTTTTAATAAAATGTATAAAATGACCAAAATGGTCATAATTAAAATATTTTAAAGAAGGTTTTTATTTTATTTTTAAAATAGAATGGGTATTTGTGTCATTTACTAACTAAAAGCTTCTAGCTAGTAGAGCTTTTTCTTAAAAGCTACTACTAGTAGCTTTTCACTGTAGAACTTTTTCTCTAACCTAAAAGCTTCCAGCCCCTTCAACCAAACAAGACTTTTTATTAAGCAGGAGCTTTTTCTTAAAAGCTTGAAGCTTGAAGCTCCTAAAAGCTCTTAAAAGCTCCTTGTCAAACATACCCGTTATCCTATAACACTTAAATGTAGGGGTAGCTTGCATTTAAAAATGGAAGGTTTGGCAATAAGGATTTGGTAATCCAATAATTATTGTAAACACATGACCATGAGGAGTAAAATATGGTTTAGGAGTCAATCGAGTTGATTGAACTCAATATCAATTGGTAAGATTCGAAGTCTAGTTAGACTTTGAAATACATCACCAAAGGCATGGAAAGGTTCAAAGGGTGACATCTACCTATCATGTGACTATAACTCGATCTAAGTTGAGATCACATGTTATAATTCTCACGAATTGACAAATGGCAAACTGACCAGCGGGTCAAGAACACGTTAGAACAACTTATCTCAATATGCAAATTATAGTTGTTGACTTAGCACAATCAATGATAATTGTGGATCCAACAACCCGGTGGTTGATACGAGATCAGGTTGTGGAATGAGACTAAAGCCCATAAAAAAGGACATGAGGGAAACCTAACCTAGTTGACCGGAGATCCCAAGATCTAGGTTCAATCCCAAACTTATTCATGAATCGAAGGGTGGTCACTGTGGGGGCATAGCTAAGATATATGTTTATATATAAGCTAGTATATATGGTTATATACATATCCCCTAAACTGTAAAAGGGTGTTTAAATACGTCCTAGTCCATTTCTATAATATTCAGTGACATTCTTGTGAGGCTAAACATAATATATGGTTAAATGATTTGTGTAAATCATAGTAAACCATAATACTTTTAATGATTTAAAGGAAAATCACCTATATTGGAGAGAAGTGTGGTCGCTTCGAATGAAATTGTGGGCACAAATTCTAGAGCTCCCGCAGAACCAAGAGAGTGTTCCAGGACCATTATTGGACACGATAATGAGGGGATGGCTCGGCTAGGAAAAGTATTATGTGAAATGTATTGTCGTTTACACAAATTGGGGCATGTTCAAAGACATCAAGTTCTACATATCGCTAGTAGGCTAAGTATGCTTCACAAAGGAAGGTTCAAAGGATACACCTACCAATCCTGCAATACTCAACTGCTGAGGTTTCATTGCGGAATTTGTGTGTTTTAATCGATCTCCATTCATGCGGGGAATTGTTGGAAAAATGGTATTGAAAATGATTTTTTCACTAATTTTAGACTTAAATAAATGTATTTATATATGTGTTATACAAATAATTATTTTCGGGTTTTTGTACTATATTGTGAGAGTATCACAACTAAACAAACCACGTCCAAAATGGAGCTAAAATGAATGAGATATCGAAGCTTGAAAGTTGTATGTTGTAACAACCAAAGATGAGAAAAAAGGATTAAGTTTTGTCAACTTGTCCCACATTGGTGGGATGACAAAACATAAAGTGATTTATAAGGAGGAACACTCCTTGTGTATTGTTTAGCTTGAGCCAAACACTAGTGGGGACCCCAAAGGGTGTGAAGCACCCTTAGCTCGCACAAGTGCGCACGCGTGGCGTGGGCGATGGGCGTAATGTGGCGCTTTGATGGCGCACTTTGCACTTAGCACACTCGCAACGCCGCGAGCCGCTTGAGAGCCGCCTTTGTATTTTTGACCTTGTGCGTATAGTCTGGTACATGGAGGAGGACCGGGTTGCGTCCTGGTCTTCACGGTTGACGTAACCCGTAAGTGGCGCGCAGGTGGTACGTACTGGTCCGCATGGACCTGATGAGCGTCTGCATGATGCACACATACGCGGGTGACGTTGCGAGGCACGCAAGACTAGGTATCATCCTAGTCAGTGTGTCAGATTCCCAAGCAAACTTCTGCTTCTTAAGGATGACGTAACAGGGCGCACAACCTCCATAGTGCACGACAGGTGGTGTACGTAGCGTGATGCATGAACTGTTGAGCCAGTTCAGGTGTGCGCGCACACTACAGTACCAAAACGGTTAGAAAGACTTGGTCCACCCTGCTCACTTAATGCATAAACAGTTTCAACTCGTTATAATGAAATATGAGAGTTATAGTTGACCACTCTAAGTCCTTTTTATTACAATTTATGGTCATTTTTATGACTAGAATTGTGATGAAAGGAGTTTCAACTTGGTATGATTATAAAATGAACTAGTTAGTTCATTTCAAGACATGAAAAATTATGTTCCTTCACCAAAATACAGTTAGAGAGGAGCACTCTCTAATTTTGTTCCAACTTCTATTTCGTTTCCAAAAGAAACACCAAATAACTGATGTTATCTCGAGTGCGAGAGCCATCTCCGGAAGTACATCACTGTTCCGGTTGTTATACCCTGGGAAACAAATCGTCTGAGAGGAGGCGCGAAATCTGTTTTAAGGGTCCCGTGTCAAACACATTCGTTAACCAAAACCGTCAACGACAAGTTTGTTTATCCTTGCAGCAGAGCATTATATAAGATGATTTGGTTGAAGTTCTCTAAAGTCATACGCTTGAATCAAAATTTGGTACATTTCGTTTGTATCTTGTTTTATTTATTTAGTTTTGTAATTGGTATCGTAGTTTATATTTCCTACAAATAACGAGAGTATCGTTATTAAATTTATTTTATTGTTCTTTTTAATAAAATGGTGAACCCATTTCCTACAACATCAACGGTACGAAATAGAGGGTTCGCATATATGAACGATGGTGTTGATTAGGGTAGAGGTTTAATGGAAGTGCCTTAATGGAAGGGGTTTTTCTTCGCAGATCTGAGCGATGGTTATGGTTGTTGCGGATTTAACCGGAGATGGTGACCAGAGCAAGAGAGAGAAGAGAGGGGGGGGGGGATTGTAGCTGGTGTTGCGGTGGAGAGATAGAGCTTGAGTTAGGGTTAGATACATGTATAACTAGTGTCTTTCTGGCTCGAGCCTAGTCTAGCTTGGGTATGGTTCGGATTGGGTCGTTTACACCGTACAGTTCTCACTTCGTCGTTCTTCCCCATTACTAATCCGTAAGTAAAGTTAGGCATATGTAACGCGCAAGCTCAGGTAAATTATTATTGCATTCAATTATTATTGAATGCAAGTAATCATAACAAAATCAAATTAAATAAAATTAAATGGATTAAAAGTAAATGTTATACAAAAAGAGGTGTAAGTGGCACTCTTTGCCTGCGAACCACATAAGTGAACATGATTTTTCAACCCCTGGATCGTAAAATATTCCATCTTAGCTACATATCTATATTATCACATCAACATTAGTACCAAAACCGGCAATAACAAATGTATAGATTTTATAAAAAAATATTGTTCCATATTTCGAACATCAACCGTAAACTTCTCAGTTTTATATATTTCGCCTGTAGAAAAAGAATAATTACTCCAACATAACCTAAAGAGTCTCGGCAGGGCCGGCCCTGAAAATTCAGGTGTCCGGGCCAAGCTGCAAAAAAATGTGCCCATTAGCCTTAGCTTTAGGCCTTAACGAAATAAATAATGTAAACTATTTTTAAGCTACGATTAAAGTAATATCAAAATTGATGGATCAAAGTTTATTTCCCACTTAGGTTGTAGTCTAACGGTAGAGGGAATAAACTCTCTTATGGGAGGTTTGGAGTTCGAATCCCACAAAATGTGAAAATATAAATGGGTGAAAGTCTAATATAAATGGGTGAAAGTATGACAATTAAAAAAAATTGTTTCATCAAAAGGTAAAAGATAAAAAAGAAGACAAAACCTAATGGTAAAAAGCAAAAACAACTAAGAGGGTGTTTGGGATTGAGTTTGGAGATGCAAAAATGCTTTTGGTCAAAAGTGCTTATTGGCTTATGACTTTTTGAAAAAGAGTTTTAAAAAAGTGTTTGGATTAGCTTTTGGGATGAGAAACGTCAAAAAGTCAATAAATTGTTGTTTTTTAAGTGTTTCGCTTAACTTATTGTGAATATTGGTTGTATGGGTGGTATATTTGTAATTTTTTTTTTCCAAAAGTCAAAAGCCAAAAGCCAGGATTTCTAACTTTTCAAAAACAGCTTTTCCACCCTTAAAAGCCAAAAGCAAAAAGTCAAAACCAAAAGTGCTTTTGAGTTACACAAACAGCTTATTGACTTATTGGCTTTTCGAAAAAGCCAATAAGTCAATAAGTTGTTTTGAAACTTAATCCCAAACACCCTCTAAGTGTGAGCTCTCCTCATTTCATCATCTTCATCCTCTCTTGTCTTACACTCATTTATAAACCTGCAATTTTTTTTTTCTCAAACCATTTAATTTTCTTCTTTAATTCTTAACATTTATTTACTTTCTATTTTATATAAACTACCATTCACTTTGATTAATACTTGATTAACAATTTTGGGGCTCAACATACAAAAATTCATCAAATTAAGGACATCATTATTAAGAAAACCTAGATTATCGAATGGTCAATGTGCCCCTGAGAAATTGGGCCCGGTCCGAGAGTCCTCCCTGCACCCCTTAAGGGCCGGCCATGAGTCTCGAAAACATGAATACATACTTTGAGTAAATAATGTTTTATTTGGTGATAAACTATAATATAGAAAAATTTTAAAACATAAAGACAATGGACTAAAAGAGCTTTAAGTTCTACATACATATACATAATACCATCTTCTTTCCATGAAACCTTAGAACTCTAACTTCTTTCATTTCAGAATTAATGTTCAATAGTTATAATAATCGCTTCGACTTGGTGGGTTAGGTCTCTCCTCAGCTCGGGACGTGACTGCCTATGCTTTTGTGGCCTCCAGGTCCCAGTCCTGGGGGCTGCAAGACCACATATTACGTAACAGTGGGGTTGCTCACATTGACACGGATTATTCTGGCGCTATTGACCTTTTACAACGATCCCTTCCTGACTTTGATATTGGCGGTTTCTTTAATAAGGACACCGCCCCCAAAAAGCCACAAAAAACTCTGGCGAATGCTCTTTATAACCGAATCGCACAAAGTTTGGAGGAGGATTTCCGTCTGTCCGTCCGTTAGAAGGCCGTCTTAGAATGCTTGCAACCGCCTCACGCCCGGGACTTCCTTACTGTGTTACCTATCGAAGGCTTGGGGCAACGGATGTCGGCAGTAGAGTACAGGGCAATCCTTAAATACCGGCTGATGATACCCATTTTCCCCGATGATGAAATTTGCCCCGTTTGCCGCAAAGCATGCCTTGATAAGTATGGGGAACATGCGTTGCATTGTAAGGAATTGCCAGGGTTTAAATATCGGCACGATTTTGTCCGGGATGCTTTGGCAGACATCCTTAGAAGAGCAGGGATCTCCGCAAGAAAAGAGGCGTCAGTTAATTTTCTCACAGACCACGCGGAGGGGAGGTCCACCTTGCGCCTGTAACATCGCAAAATTTTCCCCAAAATTTTAATACATAAAAAGCCCTTATATATATATATATATTTTTTTTATTACACCTTTATCATTAATATTATACAAATGTGTCTAAGTCTTTATTTATCCTAACTCACAACTTATATACATACATAAATGTATATAAATAATAATAATAATATGATTCTAAATTCTTTTTTTTTTTCAAATACAAGATTTTTTTTTTAAATAAAGCCTTGAGTCAAATAGTCAAAGTCCTAGTCAAAGTCTTAGTCAAACAGTCAAAGTCTTAGTCAAATAGTCAATTCATCATAAAACCTTACTTTATGGTGTTGACCAATTTTAATGGCTAATTGAATCCAAAACTAGTATAAAAACCCACCTATGACCCATTATACTTTGCACCTCTAATTGTTTCAATTCGATTAAACTTTCCCTCATACCTTTCTTCTATAGTCTATTACTTCTACACTTGAAGCTTTGATTATAAGCTCTTGTAATTGGCAACTTTGGGGCTACACATATTCTATTTCTCGAGACTTAATACTTTGCTAAGGTGAGTTTTACATAGCCCCTTTTCTATTTATCACCGTTTTTGGGGTGAAACATGTTACAACATTCTATATGCAATTCAATCATCAAAGTGTCTATGTGTTTTTCTATGTTGCATTATGTCTTGAACATGACTAGGGTAAGCACAATTCTAGCATAATCATTAACATTGATCAGCCGACGGTATACATTGATAGATCTATTGGACTGACAATCCCACCCGGATACGTGCCTCCTACAAAGGTAGCGTGGGTGTTTGTTATCGCATAACATATTCAAGTGAACCATGAGCGTATGGGATGTACCACAATACAACAGTCACAATGGTTGATTATGCACACGATTTACTTCTAGTATGTTTTCGCATATGGACTAGATTGCCATGACACATGAATTGCACAACATTTTTATTCGATTATCAAAACCTATGTAATTCTCACCAACTTTTGTTGACCCAAAATATTTTCAAACTTAACATGTTTCAGGTTATAGCTTGCTTGAAGATTAGAGTTATTGCTTGAAGATGCGTAGCTAGTATTTTTCATTTTGATGTATAAAATTCTTAGAACAATTGTATGTAATTTATTTAAATCATTTATTGAAATTTATTATTTACCATGAGCTACTGAACAATCATCAATACGTGACATCCCGATGTTTCCGCCATCGGTTGGGGTGTTACAGATTGGTATCAGAGCCTTGGTTATAGGGAATTAGGTTATTAGAAAAATAATCTAGTCTATAGCCTTAGGACATTAATCAGTACTTGCTTTAGTTGCTTGTAGCTCTACCTTATCCTTATCTCTATCCCTACCCTCCTCCTTATTCCTACCCTAGCTCGGTCTTGCCTACACTCTCTTTCACTTGTTGCAATCCTAATGTACTCCTAGTTTAATAGGGCAAAATCACTGGGCTTAGATCCGATCTATCTTGATAAGTCAACATTTTCGTATATACGTGGACAAATGAATACAATCTTTGTATTTCATTTCATTTATACCCCCTCACTCTCATTAAATTCTAAGCTTTGAAATCTCAAAACCTTTGAAATTCAAATCAATTTCATTTCTTATGTAATTTACTAATCAGCCTGAATTTCATGATTATTTGTGACTTTCACAATCATACTACGTCTTACAATATTACCCACATGTTTAATTATTTTCAAAATCTAACCCAAATCATATTTTTCCCTTTACAACATGTTACACATTTTACTTCTTTAATCTATTACCTTTGATGTTTTGGGCCAATTTTATTTTCAACCTCCCCCTAGATTTTTTATTGTATATTTTTTTTAAAGGTACTCTCAACCATCAAATTTCATCATATTCAAGATTTTAAAATCTTTGTTCAAACTATCATCACGTAACCTATTTATAGGATATACTCTAGCACCAACATTAAAGAGTACTAAATTTTGTCAAATATTCATTACCTAGGAATTTCACAAACTATAGCAAATAGATATTTTGTCAAAGAGTCTTTTATTTTCACAAAAACTATTTTCTAAATTCCAAAATGTTTATGTGACAATTTATTGACGTAACAAATAATTTACGATAAAAATGTTTTAATCTATTAAGAATGACTTCTTTTATGTATTACTCGAAGCCTATTATACAAAACGTCTGAACAAATTCTTGATTCTTGAAATCCGACATCGTGTTTAAAACCTATGACTCATCGAAATATTTTGATCTAAATCAATTTAGTTGTACAATTTAATGACTTTTGTTTTATATACGAAACCAATTTAGAAAATAAAATCTTTTCATCCACAGGAACAAAATTTACTCTACAATTTTTCCATTGACACATACTTATTTTAAACTTGTTCGAACTATTACAAATTTTTGGCAAATACCGCAATCATGTTTTCTCATACGCTTGTATCTAACTATTTATTCAAACCCCACGATTTTTCTGCATGATCACCTTATTACTTGCGTCTTTTTGAAACCCTATAAATTAAACCCTTTATCAACCATTTACACGTTCACCATTTTTCACAACTTTGATTATACTTTGAGTTTTCATCATCTCTCAAAATCCAAATTCACATCCTTTACCTCCTCGAACATGAACTTGATCTCCAAGATAACCACACTATTGAAAACTTAATTGTTCATTGCATCAAAACTTGAATATTAGTTATACATGAGGATTTGATTATCTACCTGAACATTTGATTATTCATGATATTTGGAAGCATGGAAAATAAACTATTTGCTATAAACACATCTAAAGTCATTAACCTTGTCTAGGGCAACTCTATTGCAGCTCGCATGCTATACTTGATACTTGATGCATTTACCAACTTGCTTACATGTATGTATTATCAATTTGCAACTAATGTGTTAAGCCAAAAACAATTGTTACACTTAATCAAACAACTGGTAGAGGATGAAGTACTTGCTCAACAGTTAGTAGAGTACCTAGCAACCTGCTCAACGATTGGTAGAGGTCATCATGCCTGCTCAACAGTCGGTAGAGGTTCTAATAACCTGCTCAACGATTGGTAGAGGTCATCATGCCTGCTCAACAGTCGGTAGAGGTTCTAATAACCTGCTCAACGACTGGTAGAGGCTATCACACCTGCTCAACAATCGGTAGAGGTTCCTACTCACTGACTGGTAGAAGTCTTTTTCCTGCTCAACAGTTGGACTCATCTTTGGATACATCATACATGTAAATTGATACAAAGATTTATTAGACTCATTGATACAAAGATTCAATCACAATGTTATTTTGCATTACTTACATGTGTGTTTAGAGTCATAGAAGGACACAAAACCCTAATGTAAGGTAAATTGGTGATTGCGGTCCGGAACGTAAACATGAATTTACAGGTACGTTAAGGTAGTGTGAAATTCTATCAAGGTTTTCGGTAGTTGACCAATTATAAACCTTAGTTACCTGGTAGTTCATTTAGTCTTTCAATAGTCCATCAACTCATTCCTTTTAGGACTCCTAAAACTTAAGATTCTTATTCTCCTTGCTATTTCAGATGAACCTAATCCAACCCTTACAACTCACACATATCAAAACTCTTACCCAAATTATTCGAAACAGTTTATTCTGTTACCTATAAATTTATGTCATGCCTTAACTCGAAACTTCCCAAACCACCCTTGTCCTAATTTCTACCCAATCACCTTCAACCTGTGTTTTCAATAAACTTCGAGACGAAGTTTCCAAAAGTAGGGGAGACTGTAACATCGCAAAATTTTCCCCAAAATTTTAATACATAAAAAGCCCTTATATATATATATATATTTTTTTATTACACCTTTATCATTAATATTATACAAATGTGTCTAAGTCTTTATTTATCCTAACTCACAACTTATATACATACATAAATGTATATAAATAATAATAATAATATGATTCTAAATTCTTTTTTTTTTCAAATACAAGATTTTTTTTTTTTAAATAAAGCCTTGAGTCAAATAGTCAAAGTCCTAGTCAAAGTCTTAGTCAAACAGTCAAAGTCTTAGTCAAATAGTCAATTCATCATAAAACCTTACTTTATGGTGTTGACCAATTTTAATGGCTAATTGAATCCAAAACTAGTATAAAAACCCACCTATGACCCATTATACTTTGCACCTCTAATTGTTTCAATTCGATTAAACTTTCCCTCATACCTTTCTTCTATAGTCTATTACTTCTACACTTGAAGCTTTGATTATAAGATCTTGTAATTGGCAACTTTGGGGCTACACATATTCTATTTCTCGAGACTTAATACTTTGCTAAGGTGAGTTTTACATAGCCCCTTTTCTATTTATCACCATTTTTGGGGTGAAACATGTTACAACATCATTTATGCAATTCAATCATCAATATGTCTATGTGTTTTTCTATGTTGCATTATGTCTTGAACATGACTAGGGTAAGCACAATTCTAGCATAATCATTAACATTGATCAGCCGACGGTATACATTGATAGATCTATTGGACTGACAATCCCACCCGGATACGTGCCTCCTACAAAGGTAGCGTGGGTGTTTGTTATCGCATAACATATTCGAGTGAACCATGAGCGTATGGGATGTACCACATTATAACAGTCACAAGGGTTGATTATGCACTCGATTTACTTCTAGTATGTTTTCACATATGGACTAGACTTGCCATGACACATGAATTGCACAACATTTTTATTCGATTATCAAAACCTATGTAATTCTCACCAACTTTTGTTGACCCAAAATATTTTCAAACTTAACATGTTTCAGGTTATAGCTTGCTTGAAGATTAGAGTTATTGCTTGAAGATGCGTAGCTAGTATTTTTCATTTTGATGTATAAAATTCTTAGAACAATTGTATGTAATTTATTTAAATCATTTATTGAAATTTATTATTTACCATGAGCTACTGAACAATCATCAATACGTGACATCCCGATGTTTACCCAATCACCTTCAACCCTGTGTTTTCAATAAACTTCGAGACGAAGTTTCCAAAAGTAGGGGAGACTGTAACATCGCAAAATTTTCCCCAAAATTTTAATACATAAAAAGCCCTTATATATATATATATATATTTTTTTTTTTATTACACCTTTATCATTAATATTATACAAATGTGTCTAAGTCTTTATTTATCCTAACTCACAACTTATATACATACATAAATGTATATAAATAATAATAATAATATGATTCTAAATTCTTTTTTTTTTCAAATACAAGATTTTTTTTTTAAATAAAGCCTTGAGTCAAATAGTCAAAGTCCTAGTCAAAGTCTTAGTCAAACAGTCAAAGTCTTAGTCAAATAGTCAATTCATCATAAAACCTTACTTTATGGTGTTGACCAATTTTAATGGCTAATTGAATCCAAAACTAGTATAAAAACCCACCTATGACCCATTATACTTTGCACCTCTAATTGTTTCAATTCGATTAAACTTTCCCTCATACCTTTCTTCTATAGTCTATTACTTCTACACTTGAAGCTTTGATTATAAGCTCTTGTAATTGGCAACTTTGGGGCTACACATATTCTATTTCTCGAGACTTAATACTTTGCTAAGGTGAGTTTTACATAGCCCCTTTTCTATTTATCACCGTTTTTGGGGTGAAACATGTTACAACATTCTATATGCAATTCAATCATCAAAGTGTCTATGTGTTTTTCTATGTTGCATTATGTCTTGAACATGACTAGGGTAAGCACAATTCTAGCATAATCATTAACATTGATCAGCCGACGGTATACATTGATAGATCTATTGGACTGACAATCCCACCCGGATACGTGCCTCCTACAAAGGTAGCGTGGGTGTTTGTTATCGCATAACATATTCGAGTGAACCATGAGCGTATGGGATGTACCACAATACAACAGTCACAATGGTTGATTATGCACACGATTTACTTCTAGTATGTTTTCGCATATGGACTAGATTGCCATGACACATGAATTGCACAACATTTTTATTCGATTATCAAAACCTATGTAATTCTCACCAACTTTTGTTGACCCAAAATATTTTCAAACTTAACATGTTTCAGGTTATAGCTTGCTTGAAGATTAGAGTTATTGCTTGAAGATGCGTAGCTAGTATTTTTCATTTTGATGTATAAAATTCTTAGAACAATTGTATGTAATTTATTTAAATCATTTATTGAAATTTATTATTTACCATGAGCTACTGAACAATCATCAATACGTGACATCCCGATGTTTCCGCCATCGGTTGGGGTGTTACAGCGCCCAGCTGACATCTTAGTTTTTGGTTGGGAAGGTGGGAAACATGCATGTGTTGATCTTACCGGGGTGTCCCCCCTTGTTGGGCTTCGAGATAGTGGGTTTGTGGCCGGGCAAGCGGTCATGAGAGCTGAATCCAAGAAAGTGGAAAAACATGCTAAAGCATGTGAGGATAATCAACATGTTTTCGTTCCCTTGGCCTTCGACACGTTTGGTTCCTTGGCACCGGAGGCGGTGCGGTTTTTGGCTCGGGTTCAACGAGTAGTGCACAACAACTTTTCCACCCCCCAAGGGCGGGGTTTTGTTTTCAGCAGATTGGGATTTTCTATTCAAAAAGGGGTGGCGGCGCAGCTTGTTGCCCGCCTACCTACCATCCTTATGTAATTTACCCTTTTTTATTAATGGAAATTTAATAAAAAAAAATAAAAAAAAAATAATCGATTAAAAGTTAGGCCTTTGATTTCAATAGTATAATAGAGAAAAAGGGTGGTTTATATACCTCGGCTCTGGTTCGTCGCCGTCAAACTTGGCTGGAGCAGTATAAGAAGATCGATTAAAAGTTCGCATCCCCCTTATTCCGCTCTCTCTCAAAAGGGTGACAACCCGGATCCACCTGACCCGTGAGTAAACCCCGATTAGAACCACATCCACCCACGTGAAGTTGCATGCATGGATTGAAATTATATTTTATTTCTAATTTAAATTAGCTAAAATTTATCTTTTTGTTGGTTTCCTTTTATCCCTCTTAGTTTGTTAGCCACTACAAGAAAAATAACGTTAACGGTGCCTGATAGCGGGTCGCCGCTAATGCTCTATGATCTGTGTCAGTTTATAACATTCAATCTGGGTCATTGATAGGTAGGATGATCTAGATTCTAGTGATCGGGGTTAATTGTACATAGGGCAATAGTAACGATGGTTGTGGAAAAGTTAGTTGGATTTTGTTTTTATCAAGAATTTTCTTTGGTTTTGAATTCTCGTGGAGAAACACTCGCCATCCAAACTTGGTACAACAATCTAAACCATACAGTACAACCAATAAAGCCTAAGAATCTTACAAATTAATGCTATATAAATTTCAATTAATTAATTTTTGTTTCATATATTAAGGTATCTGTATAATGTAATAAAGGAGTCACTATTGCTGAGGTGGTATCTATAGATGGCTTCCATGCTATCCATTTAACTTACCTATGGGTTAGAAAACCCAACCCATGATACCATATTCTAACCCGCTAACCCGCATATAAATAGTCTATTTCTGTAATCTCAATATAGAACTAAGGATGCACCTCTCATTCTCATTCTCATTCAAACCTGAATTTCACATCTATCCTCTATAATCGACATTAGAAACTCTAATCTAACTGTATGTGCGTAGGATCGTCAAATCTACAAAGATTATGATCAAACAAGTTTGATTCAGGTGCGGAATCCCTGAATCAATCACAAAATGATAACAATACTAACAAAACACAGAAATCATCTTTAAAAGCTTCATTTCATTCATAAACAAACTCAATTACACGTTATAATAAGCTTTACAATCAAAATAAGACGTGAATTAAGTTTACACAAAACCCTAGGGAGAGACTCAAACAGGAGGGAAACAAAAATGACCAAAACTTACATTCAAAATGAACTTGACCTATTTATAGGCCTGCACATTCGTCCACTTTGCTTGGTCGAATGTGCAGGTTCGCCCAAACACTATGGTCGAACCAAGCTATACATTAACATCTAATTATACCTTCGACCTCCTTCTCTCCTTCGCACCATTATGTCTCCTTCGACCATACACCTGTTCAAAAACTTGTTTTGGCTTTTTCTTCTTGACATCAGGAACATCTTGAATCTTCACAAACTTCCCAAGCTTCTTGTCATAATCGCATCCAGCATTAATATCATGAGCAAAGCACAGAAATACCACACGCTGATATTTACTTGCTTGTTCAGCATCCTTCACCTCACTGTATATCGGATTGTAATACAACATAATGATATCCTCATGTGAACAATTAACCAACCACATAGGATCAAATATGTGTATCTTCTTGAAATTCTTTTCTCCATCCTTCAAAACAATCACAGCCTCTGCAATCTTCCAATCATAATACCACCAGATAAAATCTTTTGCAAAGTGTTGTGGAATCTGCAATAACGGAATATGTTTCAACACTTTTGGTGGTTTGTACTTCAAAGTCACCTTGGGCAAACCGGTAATAGTATCAATATCTTTCTTGTGAACAATTCGCTTCGGATACTGAGGTTCAAATAAATTCCATCTCGTCCTGCTTTCCCTCGCCATACGATCAGCAAAATAAGCAATGTGATCGTTAGAAGATCCAGTCAACCTATATCGACAAATATCACGAATAGCCCAGTACGGGAGAGTCTTCAGATCATGAAATCTGTCAAAATAAAGTATCCCTGTAACACCCCAACCGATGGCGGAAACATCGAGGTGTCACGTAGTGACGATTGTTCAATAGCTCATGGACTAAAGTGTAAATTTAAATACATTGATTAAATAATTTATTACATTCAAATGAAATACAACGATTCTAACTGCCAACTAAATTGAAATACAATGAATCAAAATCTAAATATAAATCCGAAAGCTTAAAGGATGCATCTCAAAACAACCTGAAACATGTACAAAATAATTTGGTCAATACAAAAGTTGTATTGGTGAGCATACCCTGTTTGAATAAATATAGTAGGAAAAATGTTTAGCAATTCATGTGCGGTACCATTTGCAATTATGTAATAAGTAATATCCGTTCAAAACCAAGCCTATGAATAATGACTAACACATGACTAACCAAATGAATAATGAATTAACAAGACAATGACCAAGATTCTCTCAACAGAGTCTCAATCAAGTAAATCGCACAATTTTCACAAAATGAAAGTAAACGAGTTAAGTTAATGCTCAAAACCAGTGTTGTAAGAATGACTACTAATAATTAGTGCGAGAATAATTGTAAATAACGCGTGGGGATAGCCGCCAATAAAATAATAATACGAGAATAATCATAAATAAGATAATATGCGAATATAATAAAATAAAATGATGTAAGAATAAGATAATGATATTTACTGCAATTGAGAGTGGACGGAACATACGTATAATCTACTGGCCATGCGGGTTTAAAATATATGCACTATATGTTAAAAGACATTTAGCAACATTTCGATAAAGATATGTCCAATAATTAAACCAATAGTTTTGCGACTGAAAGAGTGTAAGTGTAAAAGATAAATTATTGTTTATAAAACAAAATGTAGTTTTACTCGAACTTTGTGATATAGTTGAAAGTATAGTAGTGATGCATGAGAATAACTTTTTTTAGATTCAAAACAGCTTCACATGAAAAGACTTCGTAAGTACATACTTTCATGTGTTTACAAGAAGTCGAGTTGAAAATTGTCATAATGCATATTATCAGTCGCAAGTTTCTTTTCTCGAAAACCATATAAATCAAATGTGTTTTCAAAAGACCAAGATTTAGAAATGACGCGAATGATAAAAGTCAATGTGACAATAGTGTAGAAGTCACAATTCATAAATGAAAATAGTGTAAGTTTTAAAGCGGATAAAAGTTTTAATAATGATGATGAAAAAAAATAATCCAAAAGCGAATAATTAATGAGTATATAAAACATCAAGAGATGGAACTTAAAATCCAAATGTTAAACAAAACTTAAGAGTCAATAATGGAAAACGAAAAAATGCACAAATAGCGATAACTATTAAGAGAGAAAACTCAAAAGACATAATAACTTCATTTAAAAAAAATTATGATAAGAGTTTCAAACAACAAATGAAAAATATATCAAAAATATGATACTGAAAATATTTCTAATGAAACTGGTGACTAGCCAAAGAGATTAAAATATTATTAGTGACTTGTGGGGAGCGTACTTGAACCTATGAGTGAATGGTCATTTTTCCCGATTGTACGTACCCCGTCACTGGTAAATTAAGACGAAATAATTTAACTAATTATTGTAAATAATTACAATAATCATAAATATTGAAACAAATAATTATGAGTTACACAATGATCCACAAATGATAATAAAGATTTTTAAAACATAGAACTATTTCTATTTTATAGGAAAAATATTTATAAAATAGATATTTAATAGTATAAATAAATGATTAATTATGTCTAATTAAACATAAATAAGACTAATAATTCAAGACATGATCCAAAAATTCTATTTTCATAGAAAATGGATGATTTCTGATGTAAATTAATGAAAATAATTTTCTCATAATTTTTATAAACTTATTTATATTTAAAACTGATTTAATGATATTAAATCATGTTTAAATGATTAATAATAGGGAAATTAATAAAAATAAATGTTTTCTGAACCAAATATTTTTATTTCAGTTCATGATGATGAGAAATAATTAACCAAAAATTTTGAGATTAAAATCATTAAAAACGAATTTTTAATCAATTAATTATGATTAAAACAATTTAAATTAATAAAATAACTAAAATTAAATAATTTTCAGAAAGTAAAAGTGTGATCATTTTCTTTATTGTGTCAAGATGCTACACCTAAATTTTCATAATTTTTGGAGCAAAAATGGATTTATTATGAATATTATAAGAATATTGTATTTATATAAATAATATAAATAACAAAACAGGAAAATAAAAAAAATGCAAGAAGCCGTGGTCTAAAGGACTCGAACCCGGGTCCCTGGTCAGCACAACACACACACACTTACCACTAGGCCAAATCTTGTTTTGTTGATTTATTTGAAAGATTAATTTATTTAACTATTAATTCATAACCATCTTCTTCCCCAAAAGTTAGCATAAACCCTAACCCTAACCCCAATTTAATAAACCCGATCAAGACACGTTTACAGATCAGTGATAAGGGGCTTTCCTAAAGGGGTGGCCGAATAACAAAATGGCACAACGAAATGAGGCTTACAAGCGTGTTCATGATCGAAGAAAGAAGCAACAACTTGCACGACTTTATGAATCGATTTCAAGATACGCCTATTATTTTTGTGGGTTTGTGATAGGAAACGGTGCAGAAATGATTTGGTAACATCAATTTATAGTATGGACGATTAACACAAGCGTTTTGAAAACTTCATTAAACCCAAACGGTTATAACACTTAAATTCGGATTAAACACGTTAGAACACAGTAATAATGAGTGAAACGGACCGAATTTGTCATGGGTTACAATTCCCCCATGAATAATTGCATTAAAACCGATTAATAAGTAGTTAAATCGTCATAAGATTATGGCCGGAAAATATTCCGGTGGCCGGAATAGTGCCAGACAGAAAAAAGAAAAAAAAGAAGCGGGACAAGGCTGGACTATTTTTTTAACTTTCATTAATAGCACAATTGGCCCCTATACTTTACTAGGTTAGTTTTATTATCTCATGGTTAAATTTCCTTTGTAAAAACTCTAACTTAGTCAAACTAAGTTAACTAAAATGTTTGTAAACTTTATAAATTTTAAACTTTTAAAACTTAATTAATACTTTTTTTATATAAAAATCTATTTCGAAAATGTTTCAATATACGTAGATACGCTCCATTAAAAAAATGATAAATATTGAATTCGCTCTTTTATTAAATTTGAAAACGACAAAATCTACAGGGACTGAAACTAGAAACATCTGAATATACGAAGGACTATAAATTGATAAGTTGATAAAGATGAGGGTGACGGTTGTCACAATCCCCTTCTCCCACTTAACAGCAACACATTTCAACTATTTTATAAACTTCCATCCCAACGCTCTTCCTTTAAACATTTCGTTGTGTAGCTTATAATAACTTCCCTGGATCTCTGCTTTGGGACGATTTGCTTCTTTCTCTTTTAGTTTCCTCAGTAACTCTTTCAAACTGTCTGATTGTTCAATATTCGGTTTATCATGCCCCTTGAACACTTCTTCAACAAACTTCTCACTCTTTTCTCTAGCAAGTTTCTCGGCTTCTTTTAATAACTCTTCAGTGAACTCAACAAATCCAGAATCTTTATCTTTCTTGAAATATTCTGGATACTCTTCACTGGTTATATCTTCAATTTCAATCTCCTCAAATGCAGGTACATCACGATCATCAGAATGATTACTAGCTTCCTTTTCAGGTAGATTGGGAATCTGATTATCATCCAATAGTTCTTCCAACGTCTTTCCAACCTGTTTTGCTAAACCTTCAAGAATCTCTCTCGACATAGCCGCAGAAACTTCACCATCCTCCAAATCTGGATCATTATATTCCAATTTGTCACACCCTCAAAATCCACTTGCGGAGTTTTACCGCGAGGCGCATGACAAACCAGGATCCAAACCAACGATCACAATAAACAAGTCTAAATTAACATATGCAATTTCAAAAACATAGTTTAAATCTCCAGTTACAGCGGAAGCTTATTCTCAAAACATAATCCAAAAGTAAACCAAATGTTCAATGTTTGAAAACCATGCAATCCTAACTAGACGCCGTGCAGACGCGTGCGCCCTAGTTCCATTGTGCTACCTTAGCGACCTGAGAAAACATGTAAAAGTTTACGTCAGCACAAAAATGCTGGTGAGTTTACAGGTTTTGTAATCAACGTACCAAGTTCAACCTGTCCATACTATAACAAATCGAAAACCCAAGTACGCTAGCTAGGCGTATGTTTTGTTACTATCACGATTGGAAAACCATTACTAACTCGCAAACCAGATGTCGTGCCCGATGTAGTAAACCTGTTGTTCCTGTTTGAGACAATATGCACCCGCCGACCCTCCAAGTCGACGAGCGGGGTTGGTCACTCCCAATAGCGCTATTCACATTTCCCCGTTGTGCAAACCCGCACATTCATGGTTCCCCCCGGGACTTCCAAAGATCGTATAGTAAACCATAGAAAACCCATAGTATGACAATAGTTACCAAACATAAGTTTTAACACATGTTTTCTCCCCCGAAAAGTGAAACCAGTTAAAAGAGGGGCCGTAAACTCACCTTAACGTGCAAGCAAGGAACCCGAACAGCAAGTAATATATGCTACCGACACCCTAATAACAGTGTCATTAAGTGAGTATAGGCGTAATATCATTACACCATATAACTCGTTTGTCCAAGGCGTTTTAAATGTTCAAAAGCGTGTAAGTGACACCTAGTGATTCTACATGCATAAGTAAATCCTATGGACCCGTTGGTGGACCCGTTGGTGAATCATTATTAATATATAGCTTAGACCGTAAATCAATTCAATAAATGTTTAAATTTTCTGATGAAAACTGTAAATATCAATTCATAACACTAAATTAATTAAATTTATTATTACATTTTTAGTTTATTGAACATGTGATTTTTATTATATGTTTCATTTCTTGAATATGTGATTTTCATTTAAATTATGTTTAGTCATAAATCGACATATATATAATAGCCCATATTTCCTCAGTTGTTTATAGGTTATAAAAAAATAAAAAAAATAAAAACCATAACCATTAATGTATACAATTTATAAAATAATATTTTGAAATTTTTAAATTTTCAGTTTGAATTTATTTGAATTTTGAATTCAAACTTTTAAATTCGAATTTATATTAATTCTCCCAATTTAGATTAATAACTTCCTTAAAATAATTCAAACATCATTAATAATATATATTTAACCGCAAATCAATTAAATAAAATTATTAAATTTCTATTTTCCAATTTTCTAAACTAATTCAAATTCTCACTATATAAACAATCTTAATCTCAGTTATACAATCATTTTGAGAATTTATAAAACTTGTATCTCCAACTTTTTAATCTACCTGACTTTATTTCTACATGGTTGAATGTACATTTTGTTTATTTTAAAAAACTTGATACGATTTGTTTTATGTTTTATTCAGTAGTATTTATTTAGCAAATTACATTCAACCATGAATAATTCAATCATCATTAATAATATATATTTAACCGAAAATCAATTAAATAAAATTATTAAATTTCTATTTTCCAATTTTGTAAACTAATTCAAATTCTCACTATATAAACAATCTTAATCTCAGTTATACAATCATTTTGAGAATTTATAGAACTTACATCTCCAACTTTGTAATCTACCTAAATTCATTTCTACATGGTTGAATGTACAATTTGTTTATTTTAAAAAAACTTGATATGATTTGTTTTATGTTTTATTCAGTGGTATTTATTTTAGCAAATTACATTTTGCAATATATTGTTTACAAGCTTAATCTTTTTAATATCTTCTTTTACATTTTCATTTGATATATAATGATGTATATGATTATCTTTTAATCTTGATGCTTTTAATTGTTAAAAAGCTGGAAAAAATTAATTACGTGTTTGTTTTCGGTTCAGGGGTAAGACTCATTTTGTTTTATTAAAAAGCTTTAAAGATTATACCAATGTGAGCTGAAACCTTTCTTTCAGAAAATAAGGTATTTCTATACTTACTTTATTATATAGTTTTTAATCTTCAAAAAAAAAAAAAAAAAAAAACCTTCTCCCCATTTGGATCCACATATCTCTCAATCAAGAACTTACTTTTTTCCCTTCTTTTGCTGCAAGTCATCAGAATCAAAGACATTTGTTCTTTTGTATTATGTAACTTTCAACATATAAAACAAATTTTATACTACAATCTTTATAGATTTTTTTTCATTTTACTTGTGAATCTACCGCGTGTACACCCGGGACTCTAACCTAGTTTTTAATTAAATGAGTAAAATGACTAAATTATCGTTGTTTTATCATATTTAATGAGAAAAATAACCGAGTTAGAGCTAAAAGACATACCATGTATTATTTAAAAAGATTAAGTATAAAATCTATCAATTTTTAAGGTAAAGGACACCAACTGAAATTTGATATAAAGACAATGATAAAACTTGTAAGTCAGTCAATATCTCTATTACCTTATTAAGGACCAAATGTGTCTATCTAATAAGGTAATTTCATCAAAGTTTTAAGATGGGAGTTTAAGGGTCTCTTCACAAATGTCTAATCTTTGGTCATTTTATTTCCTTTATGCCCCTTATGTACAAGTTATAATTCTCATTGTATATGTGTGTAATCCACACTTTATATCACATTCAACATGTAACCTCCTTTCATAACACCAATTCAATTTCAGTAAAACCATGCTCTTAATTAAGTCCTTTATGGTGCCATTATGTAACATTAAACTAGATAGATAAAGTGGTAATTTAACATCAAGTTTAAGATGACAATTGAAGGGTTTCAAGCGTCACACAAAATTTGTTGCATCGTCTCTTCTTTGTTTGTTTCCGCACGGAGATTCAATAATATTCAATGCGATCATCAATTTATGCAAGTTGAGTCGTTTCTCCTCCAAGAGGTTGATGTTCTTCCTATTTAACTTGATATTGTTGATTCTGGATCTTCATGTCAATCACCCTATCAACTTTAATTAGGTTAAACCTATCCTGACGTTGCTGTACCGAGTGGGTCTCTTCGCCTGCAATCGCGAGATCACACATTCTAGCTGTCAAAATGTTTGATGAAATAGACAAGCTCATGAATGTTGCATATAAGTTGGCTCCACTAGAAAGTAAACATTATACTCCAGGGGTATGCATTTTGTTTGGTTTATAACTCCTTTACCTTGGTTAGATTAGAACATACATGTCAATATGGAGGACATTAATATACTACAATGTATTGAAATGATGCGAGGCTGACCTGTTTACAAATGCCAGTATATTATTCTTTTTTTTTAAAACATTTTTTTCCTTGTTTTGAGGTGAAAAAATGAATGATTTTTAAAGGTGGAAGTTAACACGTCAAGTTTGTGGTGAGGATGAGCACCGAACATTACTGCGTTGTTGTTAAAAGGTTACTTTCTTGCTCTTGGCTCAGATATCTTCATCTTGCATGTAGATACACTATACTTAAAATATACAAATCAAGCAACTTCTCTTTAGTAAAATTTGATGGTTCAAAAGCATACGCAATTTTTGAAAAACAATGAAAAGCAATATATTTGCTGTTATTCAGAAGCATCTTGGGCTTTCCAAAACTTTTGTTTCTATAAAAAATCACATTGCTTTATCAAATTCAAGTATAGACAAAGTGAAATATAAATAAAGGATTATGTACAGATCGTAAGAGCATTTCTTGATGTTTATATTATATAGCACAATCCACATTGTATACATCTCACTATAGCAACACTATTACGGTAACATCATTTATACTTGATAGAACTTATTTCAAAAACTAAATCACTTAACATTAAAAATTTTGAAATCACTCCTCAAAATAAGACTAAAATTATCAACATTTGATTAAACAGCAGGTTTGAGTTTATTTATGTACTAATTTTTTTTTTCTTTTTAACCATTTTTATACTTACATTAACATAATTTTACCTGTTAGTGGAGTTCTATATCAATTAGATTTTTCCAATATAGTCACCTCTAATAAAGTTATTTGTCAATTATATTCTTCTTCTTCTTTTTTTTTTCTTTTTTTTTGTATTGGGTCAATAATAGGTCATATTGAAGGTTGCGTTGTTGTGCCGCTTGGATTTTTAGTCAGCTTGCAGGTGACATTTCATGGGTCGGACCGCTACACACTACCATCATATAACATGTTTTTAGATTGCATATGGTAGCGTTAGATTTGGGGTTGTGTACCCGTTGCATCGCGTGGGCCAACCCATTAGTTATATATAACATTTAAGGTAGCTTAGCAACAATGCTAAGCATCCATCGGTCCACAAGTTGACATTTCATTGGTTTAGATATTTTATTTTCTTAGTCTACAATGTGTTTTTTTCCTCTTAATTAATTAAACTTTCAGCATTGATAATTACAACAACTTAGTTTTCTAAAAACTTTGTAAAATCATTTTGACTCTCTCGAGTTTTGCGTGCTTATTTTGATTCTCTTGGTAATGAGGCATGTTAAATGTAATATGTGAGTTTTGTGACGGTATAAATTCGAGTTATTTTAAGTTTAACGCTACGGCAATGCGCGATGGGTCAAAATACTAGTTCGTTGATAAAATCTGTCTGGGCATCCAACCTCAAATGCATGTTAGTGAAAACTTTACCGCACCTGATTTTCCCAAGACTTTAACCTACGGAAGATATTTTTACTGACAAATATTCCATCGGTAAACTTAATTCACATGTAGAGTATGAGTGTCAACCCTTAAATTTAAGACCGAGGTCGTGAAGTTGTGAGATGGTGACAGCCTAAAAGCATCCAACGAAATACCTAGTCTATGTTCAAGAGATTTTTTTTATCACAAGTTACTAGAAGTGGAGGTGATTGACACTTACACTACCTCAACTTTTTATAAACTTTGTAGTTTGGTTTTAGCAAATTAAAAAGATGTCATTTCCCCGGTGCCAAAAAAACTTGATGTTTTAATTCCGAAACCTTGATTTTGGGGTAAACGACCGATTTTTACTAAACCGGTTTTACCAAGTTTTAAATTTATAAAGTAAACAATAATTACTTTAGAAACTAAAACCAACATATATGCAGAGAACCTGACGTGCATAGTATAGCTCTAGGGTAAATATTGAGTATCGTATTCCAGAGTTCACACTTTACCCTACTCAACCATTCATCGATTAACTGATCGGGTTTTAAAAAGAAAATAAAACGGAGGGGTTCTTTAAACGAAAATTGGTTTTATAAAAGAAAAGATAAAATAGAATAGTAGATAGATATGCACATCTCGGGGCCCTCCGTATAAGTAGTTAAATTTATTATTAAGATTAATAATTTAAAATAATTAAATGTGCGGAAGACGAGAGTGGTCTTGAAGTGTTGACTCTTTTACATAGAAGCAGGGTCACTACTGAGTAGAATGCACAACCTCCCGATGCGCGTCTGCACAAAGGTACTCCGCCAGGTCCTCACGTATAGCGGGATTCTCAAACCGCGGTCAAGTCTCTAGTCCTCGAACTTATCATCTTCTTGAATTGGAGTCTTAACTTCCGACCTGGAACACCGTACACATCCCTTTGCTCTCGCGTTCCGTACCGAAGGGTCTCTCTGTGGAGTCAATCCTGGCAACCTTGTATCCCCTAAATAGGTTGACGGTCATGAAGACAGAAGGATCTCTCTCATGGCTGTCTCAGGTGACTCGTACCCCCATTGGCTAACGGCGTTGTACTAACGAGAACTAGAAATAGAATCTTTAATTTATTTATCTTTTATGTGACAGTTTATTGCTTAGTGATCAATTAAATATAAAGTTGTTTAAATGAATGATGACTTGATTACCCAGCCCATAACCTCCCGAACTAGATGAAATTCTTGATAAAGGCGGCACATAATCCTAAAGGCGTGCAATCCGAAGATCACTGGTGCACCCGTAGGGAAACCATCCTGTTCCAAAAAGATCATTCAATTATCTGGTAAGTACCAGAAATGTGTCACTCAGACTTGGTCCACTTCAGAAGCCATTGCTTAGAATCCGGTTTGGATATCAGAAGCCCGAATGATCTGTCTCACTATCGGTTTCCTCGCCTTGGATCTAGCTTGGGGTCACTAGAAGCTGATTATACCTCTAGTCGATTAATTAAGTTATAGTAATTTAAGTTATTAAGTTAATCATCATTCAAACCTGTCACAAAGATAAACAAACAAAGATTAGAAGAAGATAACATAACAAATAACTAAAAATAAACTACTACTACTAATAATAAAAGTCTACAAATCGAAGCGGGTTCGCGAATAATGAAAAGATACAACCATAGAAAATAGTCAACACAAGAACATGGCTGCTCATAGACAAGCTCTCTATCTTCAAGTGATATGTAGCTCTCATGATCCTCACGACCCTCGATGTTTATTGCATACTACTCTACGATCCTCTTCTTAGCCAAACTAATCAAGGTAGGATGAGGCCTAACCATTAAGGGATGTTAGGAGGGCCAGAAGGCCTCCCAATGGACCCCAAGATCTCTGGAAGAAGCTTGGTAGTCGGCCCCAAGAGAGCACAAGAAGGGATGAACAAATGGTGGGGGTTAGCACGGGCCTGCCAAGGGTTGGCACGGGTGTGCACACTATCTCAGGTACGTTCTGTTGCTACAGTTCTGTCTTGTCTGTACTTTTTGTCTGACCATGGGCGTGACAAGTGCATGAGCACGGGCGTGCAACCCAGAATGTTGTCAGATTTTGTCGGTTTAAGCCTTGGGGAACACATTTCAAAGAGCATAGGCATGCCACGTGATGTGGCACGGGCGTGCAAGTGTCTTCAGTACGTTTTCTTGTTCTCCAAGATTGCTGCGTTGTCTTCTAGCATGCAGGGCCTCCATGCAAGTGTGCATGGGCGTGCTTGGTAACTCCCAGACTGATTTCAGTGTTGTTTAAGTCCCAAGATTGTCTTCAAACATATAATGAACTGGCTAGGAGTCTCGTATCTTCAGGAATCTCCAGTTTTGCTCGTTTTAACCCATAAATCCTCTGTTTCCGTCTTGGAGCTCCATTTCCCTGATAAATACAAATAGGAACGCAATAAGTATCGAATATTAATAATATAACCTTAATTGTATCCTATTATGAGACTGTTTATGCCCATTTTATATTTTAATTTTGTGAGTTATCACATGCTCAAATCCTTCCGATTAAGACATGTAAAAACACCCAATATCAATCCATAATCATCAAACAACCCAATTCCAACAATAACCCCTAATTTATCATCAGTCTAACACCCTAATTGCAAGTATTTCCCAAAATAGCATAATATTATGAAAACATCACATCATTGCATGAAAACCTTACCTTAAGTGGCAAATAATCAGATTTCATCACATAATCACATTCCAAGCATTATCATACTGTTACTACAACATTCTAGCATAAACCCTAACATCATTCAATCATCAAATCATCCTATAATATACTAAATCCTCCTAATGCACTCAAATGGGTCAAAACTCATATTATCATCAAAACACAGCAAACAACCTTCATAATCTGAGATAAGCATCCTAATAACTCATTCATATCATTAAAATATCAAACACATAAGAATCCCCATGTTTTATTCATCAAAAACCGTTTTATGCATGAATCCTCCATAGAGAACCCATTTAAATGATTAGACTTGTTTTAGAACTGATTGTCAAAGGTTTTTAAAGACAAAAACTTTATAAAACCAGGTCTAGACATTTAGGGATTAAAATTACGACATGACACAAGATTAGGATGAATAACACACCTTATATCTGGCTTAGAATGATGTTTTAGGCTTGGAAATGGTAGATTTAGGAAAAAAAAACGGGTTCCAGAGGTTAAGGATGGTGTGGGAGAGGTTTGGGGCGAGTTAGGTAGGGTTTCACAAATGATGTTTAACAAGTCAAGTATGGTATTAATAGCTGCTGCTAGTCGTCTCAGACATAACAGGCGACTAGGTTGCTGCAGGTGGCAACTAGGGCAGCCAGTCGCCCCCTATAAGAGGCGACTAGCCTCTTAGTCGCCCCCTACAGGTGGCGACTAGCTATCCAGTCACCCCCTGCAAGTTGTTTTCGTTTTTCGGTGCGTTAAACACTATTTTAACATATAATAACACGTATTCACATACTGACAAGTTATATAATGATTATAAACACATATTACTTGATAACTAACACGTTCACATTCTTCACCAATTCCCGAGACTCGAGACTCACATGTGTGCATTAAACCCGGTGATCCTACGAATCACCAATCCTTGTACACATGGTTATGGACCGACCCCCGATGATCCCTTGGATCATAGTAATGACTCCTGATGATTCCCCGAACCATCATAACGACTCCCGATGGTTCCCCGAACCATCGTAGTGACTCAACTGACCAAATTAAGTGTAATGCATGCATGATTTGTTAAGGTAGACTTACTAGTTTGACAAAGTTACTAACTTGAGTTTGCCGGCTGTCACAAATGAACACTTACCGAACGAGATTTTTTGTTCATGTTCGTTTGTTAAGAAAAAACTCGTGTTCGTGTTCGTTTGTTAATTTTGTTTATGAACACACACAAATATAAACGGACGTTAATGAACACAAACAAGTGTTCATGAACACAAAGTATTTGTTCATGAACGAAAACAAGCACAAATAGACATATATTAATTTTCGAATAAGATTGAATTCACATATATTAAGAAATTTTGCAGACCACTCAAAATAAAACCTAACTAAACAAACATACTTAGTACTTAACATAATATTGGTAAACATAATTAAGTAGTCTATCAAAAAACTAAACTCTCATCTTAAACTTGAAGTCTCCATTTATTTAAACTTGAAGTTTCATATACTTACCTCACATAAATTATTTATTTATTTTGGTAAAATAAATAAAAATTGAAGAATATAAAATAAAATTATAAAAATTAAAAACTCCATAAAACTATCGAACACAAATGAACAAGTTACCGAACGTTCACGAACATAAACGAATGAACACGGCCTTTGTTTCATATTTGTTCATTTAACTAAACGAACAAATTCTTTTGTTCGTGTTCGTTCATTTATTAAACAAACGAACACAAACGAATTTCCCACAAAACGGTTCATGAACTGTTCGATGAAAGTGCAGTTCGTTTGCAGCCCTAACCACTAGTTAATGAAGGGCCTAAAAAGAATCAAACCCCTTCCATTTGTGCCTCCTCAAGAACCACCACCAAAAGCACATCGGAGAGAGTACCAACCTCACATACCTTATACCGGTTGTTTGATGAAGCAAAAGACAGACGGGCATTATAAAAAATTCATCGAGCTTCTAAGTCAGATCCATGTTAACCTACCCTTCATAGAAGTCATCCAAAAAATGCCTAAAAATGCCAAGTTTTTGTAGGACTTCTTGAGAAGTAAAAGAAACCTTGAGGCAGTAATCAAAGGCAATGCACTTGAATGCGTGACAATCTTGCAACAAAGCATCCTGCCAAAGCTGACCGATCCAGGAAAATTTTCTTTACCTTGCTCTATAGGTAACATGCCTACGACTTAAGCGTGAACGTTATGCCCACTTATATTTACAAGTAACTCAACTTGGGCGACCCACGTCTTGTGACGGCCACAACCGAGTTAGCGGATGGATCCATAAAGAAGCCCGAGGGAATTGTCGAGAACCTAATTATCAATGTAGAAAAATTCGTTTTTTCCCGTCGACTTTGTCATCCTCAACATGGGCGAAAGTAATGTTTCCATTATTCATGGAGGCCCATTTTTGGCCACCGCATGAGCAACAATACATATGAGTGAGGGAGTTCTTACAATTTAACCCCTTTTTTACTTTTAACCCAAAGCTTTTCATCTTTTGCAATTTAACCATAATACTTTTTTTTTTTACTTTCAACTTGGTATTATGTCTGGTTAATACGCCATATGTTTGCAGGGCAATGCCCGAGGACAGAATACTAGTTATTATTAATGCAGATGAAATATAAATATATATGTATGTATGTATGTATGTATGTATGTATGTAAAGGATCATATAGGAAAATTGTTTTTTGTGAGAAGTGTGAGAAGATTAAGAATTGACATGTAGCTATCATGTTTTGGATTTAGGAATTATATTTTGGATTGTTTTGGCTTGAAAAACACTAAACACAACAATTTACAACAATTCAAAACACAATGAAATGTATTATAGTCATTAAATTTAAAACATATATAAAATACACTGGTAAACACTTAAAACACACTGCTCAATGTTCTTAGCATGGTGTTTTAAGGTCTAAGCCTAAAATACATTGTTTTCAGTTTTTAATTGTCATGTTTGATGTTTTTCTAGGCAAAACAATCTAAAACAACATGAAAAAAAAATGATGCATACATATCAATTTTTAATTCTTCTCACAAAAACCTATTTTACTACAGGATCCCTACCCTGTATGCATATATCTATATATATATATTATATCACTTTTGTTATTTTTATAACTTCTATATATTTTTTTTGTCAATTAGTTTTTCACGCCTTACTACCTTATATCATGAAGATCAGCTAGCATATTAATACATTTGGCAACATGTAGTAATGGATCTGGATTAAAATTTAAGGTGTAACGTTTAAATTTTTTTATTGTACTTTCTTACAATGTAAATGAAACAAATATAAAAAAAGATAATAAAGATAGTTAAACACATACCTAATAGATTTCTCCTTCGTTTTTTGAAATATTGAAATCGAGCTATTACATTCTCTTTTTTTAATTTATCAAAAGTTTCTCTTTCGATCATACAAATTAGAGCATTATTCAAATACTTCTCAATTCGATTGTAGAAATCTATCTTGGTAAACTTCATTTTAGAAAAAAAAAACATCTTTCAACGGTTTCAGTTGCAACTGGTAAAAAACAACGCTAACTTCATAAACCGTAATCAAATATTCAAAGGTAAACCATAATCAATGTAAAATTGTAAATCCTAATTAACTCCATATATATAGAAGTTATAAAAATAACAATTTAGAATAAGAAGTACTGGTATTTGATATCCGATTGTCCGCTATTCGATTATTCGCTCTTCAGCTATTTAAACCTAAAATCTGCTTGTGCATGTCGACTGTTCGCTCCTCTTGCTTTTTTTTTTCCAGTCAATTTTTAAACAAACTAATTGGACCTAATAGCTTTATAGGATTCTACCTTAAAATTAATAAATGGAATAGGTCAATGGTTATGGGCTTCTATTTTTCTATGTTGGGCTAATATTAAAATTTTGAGGTCTTTTGGGTTTTTAAAAATAAGTGAGAGGCTAGCGTTATATAATTTTAGTGCTAAAGTAATATAATAAAAAAAAAACATAAAAGAATAAATTTGCACTATGCCGGAAAAGATGAGGGATAACGGGCGCTACCGCTGCCACCACTCTATGTACACCGGACCACCACTGGTATCATGTAGCTTCACTAAAATGTGCCGTAAAATAAAACTTTATTGAAGAAACTAAAATTTTTAAAATTTGAATTTTAGAAAAGAAGTAAAATAAGCTAAAAAGAAATAACTAGTAGAATAAGTTATCAAAAGAAAAGGAAATATGGGAAGTGGAGAAAAGTGGGTGGAAGTGGAGTTTCGCTGAATAGAAAGCATGAGAAAAAAATTCAAATAAATTGGGTTATCATCTCATTCAAGCCGACGCGCAAATGAATAGAACCGCTAGTGCTCATTTACAAAGGGAGGTGAGGACGTGAGGTTGACACTAAAATTTGACTCACAGGTTTATATAAACCTAAACCATACCAAGGGTATGTTTGGTAAAATTAGTTGGTAACCGGTGACTGGAAGTTGGTAGCTGTTGGGTTGGAAGTTGGTAACTATAACTGGAACCTGGTAGCTGTAGCTTTTAAATATATTTTAATGTTTGACAGAGTAACTGGAGCTTTTAACAAAATGTATAAAATGACCAAAATAGGCATTAACTAAAAGTTTGTATGCATGTTTTTTTATTTTATTTTTTATGATAGAATGGGTATTTGTGTAATTTATTCATTAAAAGCTTGTAGCTAGTATGAGTTTTTTCTTAAACGCTAGTACTAGCAACTTTTCAATATAGAACTCTTTCTTCTAACCTAAAAGCTTCAAGCTCCTTCAACCAAACAATATTTTTTTATTGAGTATGAGCTTTTTCTTAAAAGCTTATAGCTCATAAAAACTCTTAAAACCTCTTTGCCAAACATACCCTAGGTCATAGGTCTCTATATCACACAGATTATACAAAGGAAGTAGGTTATATTTCGTGATCTTTTCGGATTACACAAATATAATATTAAGACAAAATATGTGTTACGATGTAACATTGAAATTAGTTTACTATAATATGATAATATGAGAAAGCAACAGTTTTAATCATATGAATAATAATGAAAATGTATATTAAAAAGAGAATGTATATTTGTATGAGGTGCAAAAAACAGAAACCTTTGCATGCGTGATTGAAGCGGTGGTCTTGAAGGTGTAAATTTTTTATCAATAAAATATTAAATTATTTAATAAAGAGTTAAATGCCAATTTAGTCCATGAGGTTTGTCAAAAATTGCCACTTTCATCCAAATCTTTTTTTTTTTTGTCAATTTAGTCCCTGTGGTTTCATTTTTTTTGGTCATTTTAGTCCATGTGTACTAACAAGATTGGGATGAAAGTGCCAATTTTTGACAACCTTCAGGGACTAAAATCACAAAAAAAAAAAATGAAATCACAGGGACTAAATTGATAAAAAAAAAGATTTGGATGAAAGTGGCAATTTTTGACAAACCTCAGGGACTAAATTGGCAATTAACTCTATAATAAACAAAAATATAAAAATAATTAGTTAAGAAAATACATATTAAACAAATAAAAGATAAACGTGAAATTATAATTTAATAATATTATTTCATGTAGAGAGAAATAAGATAATCATATAATTTTTATTTATTATATAGTAAAGTAATAATAAATATACAGATAAAAAATGTAAATTGATAATTTTGGGTTAATTGGTTTATTTATAACTTATTTTTTGCGGGAATTTAAGGGTGGGAATGATCTTACCAAGTGTCACATGTCCTCACGCCAATCGTTTTATATATATATTTATGTATATATATATATATAGGGTTAAGATACTTTGAGAACTCGATGAGTTGTGAGAACTCGACGTAAAATGCGAATTTTTTTTCTTGCACACTCGTGTAAAAACACGTAACCCCCGTTGTAATTTTTTTTAAAAAATACATTAATTTACGCCAAATTACACCGGTGCAAGGGATTTTTATCCACGTATAAGTATATTAATATTTTATTCATTATTTTATTGTTGATTAATTATGGACCACATATTCATTTTTGATTAAAAAAAGTATGTGGTTATAAAGTGAGTTCCTATAATTCTCACAACTCATAGGAGTTCTCAAAATATCTGGATCCTCTCTCTATATATACACACTTTAACTAAACTTTAGTTAAGTTTCACTTACATTCACAACATGTTGTTTAACTAGGGTTAGTTAGTGGAGTCACACGTTACCTAGTTATAGGTTAATAACTGCATAAGAAGGTATGTATGTGCGTGTAAGGATCGTATAACAACAAAGAATGATCAAACAAGTTAGTTTTAGGTGCGGAATCCCTAAAACTATCACAAAATAATAGTCAAACAGATCAAAACAAGTAAATCATCTTTTTTAAAAGCTTTTCATTAATTAACAACTCGATTACACGTTGAAATATGATTACAAACAAGGTGAGAACGTGAAAAGAGTTAAACAAAACACTAGAGAGAATATCAGAAAGTGGAGGGAATAATAATGACAAAAAGTTACATTCAAAAATCAAGCTTGTCTATTTATAGACTGCACATTCGCCCATTTGATCCATGCGAATGTGCAGGTTCGCCCAATCTGTCTGGTCGAACCAAGCTATACAATAAACACTATACACATTCGACCAAATGTTCTTCCTTCGCACCTTCTAATCTTCATTCGCACCTTCTAAATCTCTCCTTCGCACCAACGACATTTACCAAAACAAGATTGTTGTTCAATCCGAAGCACTAGTCGCATAAATGCATCTACAAGGTAATTCGGGGAATTACCGGACTACGTACACGAGTATAGAACCCTGAACGTTGGTGAATCGAGAAAATAGATAATTGTGAAATAATTGTTTGATATTATTTGCAATTACGTGTTTGTGTGAAACTATGTTTAAATTATTGTGTGATATGATAGTTCAGGTCTAAAAACATGGGGTTACGCTTTGGTAGGGTCCAAAATAACTATTAAAATGAAGAAAACATGCAATATACTAAACCAGCCCGCCCGAAACGGGCCTTGTCTACCTGAACGGCCGTTCGACGGGCACAGAACTAGGGAACCGACTTAAACGCACTATTTAAACAATCTTAAGCCCTATATTTCTTATAAACTCAACCCTAATAGTCCCCTAGTTCTCCCATACGTAAAATACAACCCTTAAGCATCCCCTAAGGCTCAAGAACATCATTCGGGTGACTTAGAAAGTGTTCGGTTGTGTTATTGAAGAGCTTTAGGTATAATACTTGACCCCTTGTGTTTTAATCTTCACTTTTATGTTTTAAAAAACCATAAACAAGTTTGTCCAGATCTGATACAAGTTTATAGAGATTAAAACATGAGTTTTCTAAAAGATTAACATGTTAAACATAGGATTTTGTGATTATTAATTGATATGCTTGCATGTTATTGTATGTTGGTGATTGTTGAACATCTAGGGTTTATAGATAATATTATTTGTTGTTAGGATCTGAGTTTGATTGTTTTGATATATTTAGAATGAGATGAGAAATGAATGATGTAAGTATATATGGAAAGTGCAGCGGAATGATAAACTATAATCAAAACAATAGGAATAAATGTTTTCTTAATCGAATGCTTTCATTAATTGAAAGATTACAATCAATACAAGTACTCCCCCCAGCCTGATCACACAGTGATTGTTTATCTGAGAGAATGTTTGTGTGTGATGTAATAGAACAGTACAAGCACTGTTCTATTTATAGACAAACCTAAACCACTGGTGACCTGTGCTGACGTCACCTATGATAGTGACCTCTAACAGAATAACAACATAAAACATCTGCCCTATACAAACTACTGTTGTATTACAAAACACTGTAAGCTAAACTACTGTTGAGGGAAAACTCTGATGATCTTGCAACATTTGTTGGAGTCTAAGTGCTGTTGACTCCAACAGACCTTTAGTCTTCAGTACTTGATCAGCAGTTGTTTCTTCATCAGACCTTTGGTCAGCAGTTGTTCTTCATCAGTTGTTATCTAGCAGTCCTTTGTATCAGCAGTTGTCATGGCAGTTGTTTGGATGGAACATTTGTTAGGGTCAGCAGTCTTTTGGGAAGAGTATGATGTAAAGACTGTTTATTTGTGTGAATCAACTGTTAGCATATTTTGGCTTTTCAATCATCTGTTCTTCTCCAGGTCAGCAGACCCAACATTTGTGATGAATCTTGCATGTTTTGATCATGATAATGTATGATAGGTCTTGTATGATGTTTATTTGATGTTCTAGATCGATAGTATACACCTAGGGTTTGTAAAAGTTAAGATTATAGCATGTTTAAAAACGGACAGAATACATGTGTAGACTTGTAGGCTCGGTAACATGACTTTAAACTATTTGCTTTGATTGTTTCTTGGTATGAATATGTTGTATGTGGTCTTAGCTTTTTGGAATGTATGAGATTGTGCGATTTGGTTATCGTTTGATTTATTTTTGGAATTTTTTACAAATATGTCAAAACTGATTTTCGGATTACTGTTTTGGGTCAACTTTAAACGACCATAACTCGGGTTTGACAAGGAGTTAGGTCACTAAATTTGGTCAGTAGATAGGTACATGGATAAATCAGCTTTTCCATGTGATTTCATCTCATTTGGATGAATACACGAGTTTAGGAAAATTTTCTCGTAAACTGACTTGATGTGAATGTTTTCAGAACCTAGTTATAGTAAACGATATTTCATAATTTTTCTATAAGGTGTTGTCATAATTTTTCTATAAGGTGTTGTCATGAAAACTAAACGATATTTCATAATTTTTCTATAAGGTGTTGGGGGTCTAATGCGTTGTGTAAGTATTTTTCATAAAATCGTTTTGACAGCGCATAACCTGTCCTAAAAACACAGATTATGACATATGTGTATAAGTGCTTGTTTGAAGGCTTGTAAGACTCGGTTATGATTTGAACTTGTATGCACACTTGTATGGGATGTATGTGATGTGTATAACTGATATTAAACATAACATTCACCAACGAGTTTGTAGGGTTACTTGTGTATGTAGTTACACTAGGTGTCACTTAAACGTTTTCACATAAATGAATGTCTTGGACAATCGAGTTTTGTGGTGTGTTGAGCATACACATATACTCACGTAGTGGCACGTATAATAGGGAGTTGGTAGCACGTCCTTATTACTTTTGGATTTAGATTTAGCATTTACAACCTAAGGTGAGTTTCTCTACTTTTTCTCAAAAGCATGCGTCTCTGGTTTTGATACATCTTGATGAACTTTTCTAGTCCGGTTGGGACTACTTTTCCATCCCGGGTTTTGGGATGCTTGATTCCTTGTGTGGATCACATTTTGACTCCTTGTGTGGGTCGGGTTTTTATTAGTTTGCAACTTTTTGTTCTTTGTGAACTAAATACCTGTGACACCGGCAAATTCTGGTTAACAACGTTGTCTAGATGAAAGTCTACCTTAGCAAGTCACGCGTATATTGTACTTAACTGGGTTAGTTAAGTCGGGTTATGGTTCGGGAACTATCGGTTTAGTCTAGAGGATCATTGGATGTTGGTCTAGAGGTTCATTAGATGTCGGTCCTTAACCAAGTGTACAAACGGTGACGATTTGTAGGATCGTCAGGGCATACGGAACATACGAGTCTCGAGTCCCGGGAATTGGTGAACGAGGGTGAATATGTGTATTTACATGTGTTATATGTTTACAATCATTATGTGACTTGTCGGTATGTGAATATGTGTTAACATATGTTAAAACGGGGTTTAACGCACAAAACGCAAGAAGCCAGCCCCTATAGGCGATTAGGCAAGCCTAATCGCCCATAAGGGAGGCGAGTAGGCTCATATGGGGCGAGTAGGGGGACTGATCGCATGACTGTTCATGCGATTAGGCCCCAATCGCATGAACTTACATGCGATTAGGCTTCCTGATCGCGTGTAAAGCTGCATAATCGCATGTTACGTGCTGGACGACTAAAAACGACTATAAATACCATACTTGACCTCATAAACTTCATTATACAAACCCTAGTCGTCCCATAACCTGCCCCAACACACACACACAACCTCTGGAACGCGATTTTTGATCAAAACACAAGGATTCAAGCATAATCTTTCATTCTTTCACAATTCTAAGGTTTGGTTTCCATCCATGAATCTTTATAAACGTTTTTAATCAATCCCTAATGGTCCAGACCTGTTCTAAAACGAAAAAGCTTTCTGAAAATCGTTAATAAGGGTTGTTAATCGGATTCTAACTAGTATACATGTGTTATGGGTGTTTATGATTAGAAAGCTAGGGTTTTTATGATTCATAATGATGGATTAACATGTTATTAGGTTAAATCAGAATAATATTAATGTTATGATGATGATATCTGAGTAATTGATTATTAGGGTTATTGTTATGCATGTTAGTATGATGATTGCATGCTATGTGAATGGTGTTTGGATTACGTGATTGCATGCAGGACTGATAATACGAGGCAAAACGAAGGGTTTTGGTTGAAACATGTTTAGGATAGTGTTTGCGATGATATTGGGTAGTTACATACGTTCTGGATCTGATTTGGAGCGTTAAACGCGCGAAAAACTGGAACAGCAAGGTTACAGGCGATTAGGATTGCTAATCGCCAGTTTTACATGCAATCAGGGCCCAATCGCATGAACTTACATGCGATCAGCCCTAATCGCATGAACTTACATGTGATCAGCCCTAATCACATGAACTTATATGCAATCAGCCCTAATCACATGAACTTATATGCAATCAGCCCTAATCACATGAACTTATATGCAATCAGCCCTGATTGCTAGTTTTTATATGCAATCAGTCCTAAATGCTAGTTTACTTTTCCTAATCGCGTGTACTGCTGCTGTAAGTGTAAATTAGCATTCCGAGACCCGATTTGACATGTAGTAACATGCTAGGAACCTCGTAACATATCTAATAACTTGGTAACATATGTTTGGATGTAATTCGGTGATACGTGAACTATGTGCTATAACTTGGTGTGCGTTAACGTATGTTAAGTATGATTGCATGATTACATGTTCGAGAGCGTAAACATAACACGGGAAGTCTCGGGTCACCAATGGGATGTCGAGTCTTGTACTTTGGGTCAGTTAAACAGTCACGGTGTTTTCAAACGAACTTGGTTATGGTCTGGACATCTAGGGACTAATTAACCTGCGGGTTATTAGTCTAAGTACTTGTAACTGTCATATGTTAGGTCGCCGCTTACGGGACTAGCATAGCAGCTGAGTTTACTCGGGTTAAGGAGTAACGCAACTTAAGGTGAGTTTACGGCCCCTCTTTTAAACTGGTTTTATACTTTCGGGGGAGAAAACATGTGTTAAAACGATTATTTGGTAACTACTGTCATACTATGGGTTTCTATTGTGTACTACACGATCTTTGGAAGTCCCGGGGGGAACCATGAATGTGCGGGTTTGCACAACGGGGAAATGTGAATAGCGCTATTGGGAGTGACCAACCCCGCTCGTCGGCTTGGAGGGCCGGGCGAGTGCATATTGTCTCAAACAGGAACAACAGGAACAACTGGTACTTTTCGGGCACAACATCTGGTATTCGAGTTAGTAATGGTTTTCCAATCGTGGTAGTAACAAAACGTACGCCTAGCTAGCGTATACTGGTTTTCGATTTGTTATAGTATGGACAGGTGGACTTGGTACTTGGATTACAAAACCTGTAAACTCACCAGCATTTTTGTGCTGACGTAAACTTTTACATTTTTTCTCAGGTCGCTAAGGTAGCACGACTGGACTAGGGCGCACGCGTCTGCACGGCGTCTAACTAGGGTTGCATGGTCTTATAAACGTTGAACTATTGTTTCATTGTTGAGATACTGTTTTGAATAAGCTTCCGCTGTAAACGGGATTTTAAACTATGTTTTGAAATTGCATTTATATTCATTTAGACTTGTTTATTGTGATCGTTGGTTTGGATCCTGGTTTGTCATGCGCCTCGCGGTAAAACTCCGCAAGTGGATTTTGAGGGTGTGACAGATTGGTATCAGAGCCAATGGTTATAGTGAACTAGGACTGCATGTAGAGTCTAGTCTATAGCCGAGTCGCACACACTAGACGATCACATGGTACTAAACATTAAGGTGGTTTACGTATGGTCTTGTCGGGGTGTCTCTAAATCGTTGGTCTTTCTACGTTACATCATCCGTTCTATCTTAGGTCGGGTTACGTACTTTCTAGGCGGTGTAGTATATTGGAGTAAATCGTGTACTCTTGAGATTTGTCCAAGGCTCGGACATCTCCCTTTCGTACTCCAATAGAAACACTTGCCACAAACTACCGTAGTATTACGGTGTGTAGCTAAGAGTCTATGTTCGGTGATTTGAACTTTGAACTAGGAGAACACTTGGAGGACCATGTAGAGCGGTTTATCATTTTGGGTGCACACAAAATCATAAACCGAAATGCATGGAAGCCCTAGTGAGCTCTGGGTTTGAGGGGATTGTCCTGGATGGGATCTAGCTTTGATCTTGTGAACATTAGTGGTTATCTTTAACTGCGAAACTAAATTTTCTCGTTCTTTCTGCCAGAATCATGTCTGGAGTACGAGGAGGACGTGGAGGTGGTCGCAATGGTGGACGTGGTGGTGGTCGCGGTGGTGCTGGTGGTCGTGGTGGAGGTATTAACCTATCGCAGGCTGATCTGAACAACTTGCTCCAAGCTGCCTTTCAGTTAGGGCACAACGGTGGTGGTAAGTTGATTTATCCATTTTCTTTGCCTCATTGGTGAACCTTGTTTACATTCTTCGTGGTTTCTCATACGTTTCATTTCAGGTGGTCCTGTTGACCCACCCCCACCCATGTGTACCTACAAGATGTTCCAGGACTGTAAGCCCCAGGAATTCTCTGGCACTGAGGGTGCGGTGAGCTTGCTTAGGTGGTTGGAGAAAGTGGAGTCAGTATTTCTGATGTGTAACTGTCTCCCAGAAGATCGGGTTAAGTATGCTGCTGCGTTATTCCAGGATGTGGCATTGACTTGGTGGAATGGCATCACCCAGAATATGGGTATTGGGGAGGCATATGCTATGCCATGGGAGAATTTTGTGCAGTTGCTGAAGCGTGAGTATTGTCCGAGGGAAGAGGTACAGAAGCTGGAGCACGAGGTATGGAACCTCAAGATGACTGGGTCGGAAATTGAGAAGTATACTGTGAGGTGGAATGAGTTGGCAGTGCTGTGTCCCGATCTGCATGTGCCAGAATACCGTAGGATTGAACACTATGTCTCAGGGTTAGTACCGGAAATTGCAGGGTTAGTGGCTGCGGTAAATCATCCTACGTATGCAGAGGTAGTCCGATCGGCACATAGGATGACCAACTTAAAAGTGAATGAGGGTATTTTGCCTGCGAAGGGTTCGACTGTTAAGGCCCCAGAGAACAACAAGCGCAAGTGGGAAAATGACGGGAAGGGATCTGGGCCAGCACAGCAGAATAAGAGGTTCGACAATGGGGGTTCTTCTTCTTCTTCGGGTAACAAGCAGGGTGGTTATGCGGGGAAACTGCCCAAATGCAACAAGTGTGGACGCCATCATCAAGGGAACTGCGACAGTAACCGTTGTCACCGCTGCCAGCGAATTGGGCATTATGCTAAAGATTGTCGGGTTACACTTCCATCGACCCAGGCCCCGACTACTAACTCAGCTTCGACTACTCAGGGGGCTACAGGAAAACAAGGATGCTACAACTGTGGTGACACCGGGCATTACAAGAAGGATTGCCCAAAACTGAAGCAGGGTGGAAACAACGGTAATGGGAACAACGGGGGCGGCGGCAGAAATGCACGTGCCTTCGTCATTGGAGCCGCTGAGGCTAGACAGGACCCTGACACAGTCACCGGTACGTTTCTTCTCAATAATCGTTCTGTTAGTGTGTTATTTGATTATGGTGCCGACAAGAGTTTTGTATCCATGGATGTTAGTCGACTGCTAGATGTAGTACCCGTACCATTAGAGACCAAGTATATTATTGAGTTGGCTGACGGGAAAACGATTGAAGCTACTAGTATCCTTCGGGAGTGTCAATTAGAGTTGTCGGGTTTATCGTTCCCCATCGACCTTATGCCGGTACCTTTGGGTAGTTTTGACGTTGTGGTAGGAATGGATTGGTTATCTTTGTATCGCGCGGAGATTGTCTGTTACAATAAAGTTATTCGGATTCCTCTCCCTGATGGAGAATTCCTTTCTGTGTACGGTATCAAGGGTGGTGTTCCGCTAAACATCATCTCTAGCATGAAAGCCCTTAAGTGTCTTCGAAAGGGTTATCCAGCCGTTTTGGCGCTTTTATCTGTTTCCTCGAGTGATGAGAAGAAGATCGACGACATTCCGGTGGTACGCGAGTTTCCTGATGTTTTTCCCGATGATTTATCTGGTCTTCCTCCTCATCGTCAAGTCGAGTTCGGTATTGATCTTGTACCAGGGGCTGCTCCTATTGCTCGGGCCCCCTACCGTCTTGCACCTCCCGAGATGCAGGAATTGTCTAGTCAGTTACAGGAACTCTTGGACAAGGGTTTCATCCGACCAAGTTCTTCCCCTTGGGGAGCCCCGATTCTATTTGTTAAGAAGAAGGATGGAAGTTTCCGATTGTGTGTGGACTACAGAGAACTGAACAAATTGACCGTTAAGAACCGTTATCCTCTTCCACGTATTGATGATCTATTCGACCAGCTTCAGGGTTCTAGTTATTATTCCAAGATCGACTTGAGGTCCGGTTATCACCAGCTGCGCGTCAGGGAGGCTGACGTTGCAAAGACTGCCTTTCGAACACGTTACGGCCATTTTGAATTCTTGGTCATGCCTTTCGGTCTTACGAACGCACCGGCGGTTTTCATGGACTTGATGAACCGCGTTTGCAAACCATATCTTGACAAGTTCGTCATTGTGTTTATTGATGACATTCTGATCTACTCTAAGAACAAGACCGAACACGAGAAACATCTGCGGTTAGTTTTGAAACTCTTGCGACGGGAACAACTTTACGCCAAGTTCTCAAAGTGTGACTTTTGGTTACGCGAAGTTCAGTTCTTAGGACATGTGGTTAATGAACTAGGAATTCATGTCGATCCAGCTAAGATCGAAGCAATCAAGGACTGGGGAGCACCAAAGACGCCAACTGAGGTGCGGCAATTCCTAGGCCTTGCGGGCTACTATCGTCGTTTCATTCAGGGGTTCTCAAAGATCGCTCAACCCCTGACCACTCTCACTCAGAAGGATAGGAAATTCGACTGGGGTGAACCACAAGAGTCAGCGTTTGAGGAACTAAAGTCTAAACTTTGTTCTGCTCCTACTTTGTCCTTACCTGAAGGCCCTGATGATTTCGTTGTTTACTGTGATGCTTCTATTCATGGTCTCGGTTGTGTGTTGATGCAACGCGAGAAGGTGATTGCGTATGCTTCTCGTCAACTCAAGGTGCACGAGAAGAACTACACCACCCATGACTTGGAGTTGGGTGCCGTGGTATTCGCGTTGAAAATTTGGAGACATTACTTGTACGGTACCAAATGCACCATCTACACCGATCACAAGAGTCTCCAACATATTTTCGACCAACAACACTTGAACATACGGCAGCGTCGTTGGATTGAACTCCTGAACGACTATGATTGTGCTATTAAGTACCATCCTGGCAAGGCGAATGTTGTAGCAGACGCCTTGAGCAGGAAGGAAGCGACTAAACCTCGTCGCGTTCGGGCGTTGCAGCTCACCATTCATTCATCACTACCTGATCAACTCCGTTCTGCTCAGTTGGAAGCTTTGAAGGAGGAAAACCTTAAAGCTGAAACTATGCATGGTGCCGACAAGCACCTCGAGCGAAGGCCTGATGGCCTGCACTACTTCGCAGAACGCATATGGGTTCCTTTATTCGGGGGACTACGGGAGCTTGTCCTTGATGAAGCTCATAAGTCCCGGTATTCTATTCATCCTGGTTCGGATAAGATGTACCAAGATCTGAAGGTGCTTTACTGGTGGCCAAACATGAGGTCGGATATAGCCTCATACGTGAGCAAATGCTTGACCTGTGCTAAGGTCAAGGTGGAATACCAGAAACCGTCGGGTCTCTTGCAACAACCTGAAATTCCGGAATGGAAATGGGAACGGATTACTATGGATTTTGTCACACAACTTCCTAAATCACCAAGCGGGAATGACAAGATATGGGTGATTGTCGATCGGTTGACGAAATCAGCTCATTTTCTTGCTATTAAGGAGACCGACACCATGGATCGTTTGGCTCGTCTTTACTTGAAAGAAGTTGTTTCTAAGCACGGGGTGCCAGTTTCTATTATCTCGGATCGTGACTCCCATTTTACTTCTCACTTCTGGAAGTCTTTGCACAAGGCTTTGGGTACCCAACTAGACATGAGTACGGCTTATCATCCACAGACTGACGGTCAGAGTGAGCGCAAGATTCAAACTTTAGAAGACATGCTGCGGGCATGTGTGATCGATTTTGGCAAGGGTTGGGAAGCTCATCTACCGTTAGTAGAATTCTCGTACAACAACAGTTATCACACGAGCATCAAGGCGGCTCCGTTCGAAGCACTGTACGGACGGAAATGCCGTTCCCCTCTTTGTTGGGCTGAAGTGGGTGAGAGTCAACTCACTGGGCCTGAACTAGTGTACGAAACTTCGGAAAAGATCGTACAGATTCGTAACCGGTTGGCAGCGGCACGGGACCGGCAAAAGAGTTATGCCGATCAGCGTCGCAAACCTTTGGAATTCCAAGTTAATGACAAAGTACTTCTAAAAGTCTCACCGTGGAAGGGCGTCATACGCTTTGGGAAGCGTGGAAAACTCAATCCGCGGTATGTCGGCCCATTTACGATCCTGGAACGGATTGGGCCGGTGGCATATCGTCTTGATTTACCGACGGAGCTCGGTAACGTACATAACGTCTTCCATGTGTCAAACTTGAAGAAGTGTCTGGCTGACGAGTCTCTCATCGTTCCACTAGAAGAGATCAAGGTTGATGATCGTCTTCGGATTGTGGAAGAACCTGTGGAGATCCTTGATTACAAGATTCGTAGCCTACGTCACAGCAAGATTCGTATCGTTAAGGTTCGGTGGAACTCAAACCGGGGACCCGAGTATACGTGGGAACGGGAGGATCAGATGAAGTCTAAATATCCTCACCTCTTTCCTAAGGAAGCGTTCGAGTCGAGATATGTCTCTTCTGCAGCTGAATGAATCTCGGGGCGAGATTCCTTTTAACGTGGGGATGATGTGACAACTCGGGTAAATCTCTCTTTTGGTTTCTATCTTTTGTTTGTTCCCTTCGTTATTTCCTTGTTCTTTTGGTGCTTGTGCAATTTTCGGGACGAAAATTCTTTTAACGTGGGGATGATGTGACACCCGGCAAATTCTGGTTAACAACGTTGTCTAGATGAAAGTCTACCTTAGCAAGTCACGCGTATATTGTACTTAACTGGGTTAGTTAAGTTGGGTTATGGTTCGGGAACTATCGGTTTAGTCTAGAGGATCATTGGATGTTGGTCTAGAGGTTCATTAGATGTCGGTCCTTAACCAAGTGTACAAACGGTGACGATTTGTAGGATCGTCAGGGCATACGGAACATACGAGTCTCGAGTCCCGGGAATTGGTGAACGAGGGTGAATATGTGTATTTACATGTGTTATATGTTTACAATCATTATGTGACTTGTCGGTATGTGAATATGTGTTAACATATGTTAAAACGGGGTTTAACGCACAAAACGCAAGAAGCCAGCCCCTATAGGCGATTAGGCAAGCCTAATCGCCCATAAGGGAGGCGAGTAGGCTCATATGGGGCGAGTAGGGGGACTGATCGCATGACTGTTCATGCGATTAGGCCCCAATCGCATGAACTTACATGCGATTAGGCTTCCTGATCGCGTGTAAAGCTGCATAATCGCATGTTACGTGCTGGACGACTAAAAACGACTATAAATACCATACTTGACCTCATAAACTTCATTATACAAACCCTAGTCGTCCCATAACCTGCCCCAACACACACACACAACCTCTGGAACGCGATTTTTGATCAAAACACAAGGATTCAAGCATAATCTTTCATTCTTTCACAATTCTAAGGTTTGGTTTCCATCCATGAATCTTTATAAACGTTTTTAATCAATCCCTAATGGTCCAGACCTGTTCTAAAACGAAAAAGCTTTCTGAAAATCGTTAATAAGGGTTGTTAATCGGATTCTAACTAGTATACATGTGTTATGGGTGTTTATGATTAGAAAGCTAGGGTTTTTATGATTCATAATGATGGATTAACATGTTATTAGGTTAAATCAGAATAATATTAATGTTATGATGATGATATCTGAGTAATTGATTATTAGGGTTATTGTTATGCATGTTAGTATGATGATTGCATGCTATGTGAATGGTGTTTGGATTACGTGATTGCATGCAGGACTGATAATACGAGGCAAAACGAAGGGTTTTGGTTGAAACATGTTTAGGATAGTGTTTGGGATGATATTGGGTAGTTACATACGTTCTGGATCTGATTTGGAGCGTTAAACGCGCGAAAAACTGGAACAGCAAGGTTACAGGCGATTAGGATTGCTAATCGCCAGTTTTACATGCAATCAGGGCCCAATCGCATGAACTTACATGCGATCAGCCCTAATCGCATGAACTTACATGTGATCAGCCCTAATCACATGAACTTATATGCAATCAGCCCTAATCACATGAACTTATATGCAATCAGCCCTAATCACATGAACTTATATGCAATCAGCCCTGATTGCTAGTTTTTATATGCAATAAGTCCTAAATGCTAGTTTACTTTTCCTAATCGCGTGTACTGCTGCTGTAAGTGTAAATTAGCATTCCGAGACCCGATTTGACATGTAGTAACATGCTAGGAACCTCGTAACATATCTAATAACTTGGTAACATATGTTTGGATGTAATTCGGTGATACGTGAACTATGTGCTATAACTTGGTGTGCGTTAACGTATGTTAAGTATGATTGCATGATTACATGTTCGAGAGCGTAAACATAACACGGGAAGTCTCGGGTCACCAATGGGATGTCGAGTCTTGTACTTTGGGTCAGTTAAACAGTCACGGTGTTTTCAAACGAACTTGGTTATGGTCTGGACATCTAGGGACTAATTAACCTGCGGGTTATTAGTCTAAGTACTTGTAACTGTCATATGTTAGGTCGCCGCTTACGGGACTAGCATAGCAGCTGAGTTTACTCGGGTTAAGGAGTAACGCAACTTAAGGTGAGTTTACGGCCCCTCTTTTAAACTGGTTTTATACTTTCGGGGGAGAAAACATGTGTTAAAACGATTATTTGGTAACTACTGTCATACTATGGGTTTCTATTGTGTACTACACGATCTTTGGAAGTCCCGGGGGGAACCATGAATGTGCGGGTTTGCACAACGGGGAAATGTGAATAGCGCTATTGGGAGTGACCAACCCCGCTCGTCGGCTTGGAGGGCCGGGCGAGTGCATATTGTCTCAAACAGGAACAACAGGAACAACTGGTACTTTTCGGGCACAACATCTGGTATTCGAGTTAGTAATGGTTTTCCAATCGTGGTAGTAACAAAACGTACGCCTAGCTAGCGTATACTGGTTTTCGATTTGTTATAGTATGGACAGGTGGACTTGGTACTTGGATTACAAAACCTGTAAACTCACCAGCATTTTTGTGCTGACGTAAACTTTTACATGTTTTCTCAGGTCGCTAAGGTAGCACGACTGGACTAGGGCGCACGCGTCTGCACGGCGTCTAACTAGGGTTGCATGGTCTTATAAACGTTGAACTATTGTTTCATTGTTGAGATACTGTTTTGAATAAGCTTCCGCTGTAAACGGGATTTTAAACTATGTTTTGAAATTGCATTTATATTCATTTAGACTTGTTTATTGTGATCGTTGGTTTGGATCCTGGTTTGTCATGCGCCTCGCGGTAAAACTCCGCAAGTGGATTTTGAGGGTGTGACAACACCTCTATCGTTGCTAAGTCCTTACACATTATTGGGTTAATCGTTTGAGGTGAACAGGGTATTAGTTGATAGCGCTATTAGGTTGTGCAGCAACCTCATGCTTGGTGTGCTTGGGTCACGGGCATGAACTATTGACCACAAATTAGGCTAGTGTTGATAGACACTAGTAATCTCTAAGGTAAATTAACAACTCTGTAGTTCCCAATAATATTATTGTTTAGTTACAATGAGTGGGTTAGCTACCCCTGACACGCACAGAAACTGATGGTATTTTACAACACTGGAAACTCTACTTTTGTTACTTAAACTGAGAACTCACCAACTTTATGTTGACACACGCTAGCATGCTTTTGCAGGTTGCTAAGTTTGGAGCACGCTAGGTCATGCATCATTGTGTCATGGGATAGTTGAACACTGATAACTTTTATATTGCTTTTCCTTCATTTGGTTTTATCATGGGTGCGTTGTTTTGCGCATGGTTTTAGAATAGCTATGTTTGGTTTACGCTTCCGCGACTTATCTAAACTTTTTAGTTAAACGTTAAACATGATTTTTGAAAACAAACTAAATGGTTTGGGCATTTAGAGTCATTCATATGACCTATGGCTATGGGATCCTGTTATGTCACGAGCCTCGCAGTATAAACCCCGCAGTGGAAATTTGAGGGTGTGACAGATAAAGATATAGATAAAAAAATGTAAATTAATAATTTTGGGTTAATTGGTTTATTTATAACCTATTTTTTTGTGGGAATTTTAGGGTGGGAGTGGTCTCACCAAGTGTCATATGTGCTCACGTCAATCGTTATATATTATATATATATATATATTTGATATAACTTATAAATGTGTAAATATTGAAGTTACAACTACTTATAATAAGAAAAAGAATAAAAATCAAATACAAATGGCCTTAACCTACTAGACATGAAAAGTGAAGAGAGATTTTTTTTTTCCATTTTCTTAAAACATGTTTAACAATATTGAAAAAAAAATTTCAGAAAAAATACCCTGCTTCACTTCTCACGTTAAGAGCTATTTGTAGGATAAGAACCATTTGTACAAAAATCTTTCTCATAATAAGAAAACTAGAAATTTATAATTACAATTATAATTCACAACAAAATCAAAAAGTTTTCAAAGAGGACTCAAAAGCTAACAAAATAAACAAATAATCATATTCAGTGGCGGATCGAGAAATTCTTTTGAAGGGGCATAAGTTGGTTGGGTTAAAAGAAGGCGGGTCAAGACAACTCGAGTTAAAGGGGAGTCGGGTAAAACTACTTTATACTTATCCTCTTAATAATGTTGTAAAAATACTCATACCTAGTTACTTAATAATAGGAAAATTGGAATTAAATAATCCCAACTTTGTCGGGTTGGAAGGCAATAATCCCAACTTGAAAATTAGAATCTAACAGGCCTAACTTTTCTTGGTTTTTAAATCTATATCTAGATTTAAACCTTACAAATGAGTTTCTTATAAAAATACAAACTTTGAATGATGTTGGTGATCTAATACATGGGGTTTCTTGTGTGTTTATTGTTAGGATGATACTATGTTGTTGTTATAATGATTATCTAGGTGTTAGAAGCATGATTGAATGATATTGGGTTATTTATAGAGTTGCAATGATGTGACATATCTATAATATTAACCATTTTGGGGAAAACTTGCAAGTTAGGCATAAATCGAGATGTAAACTGATGTGCTATGGTAGGGTTAGGCTGGGTATTGATTGTGTATTGATTGTGTATTGATTGGTAGTGTTCCAACAAGTTTCTAACCTGATCTGAAGGGTTTCGTTCATCAAAATGGTGCACAACAGCAGTGCGGGCGACATGCTTACCCCGTCGCCCAGAAGGGAGGGCGACTGGCTTGCCCAATCGCCTTCACTAAACCCAATTGCCCTAATTGAAACCCAATTGTCCCAATTCAAACCCAATCTCCCCAATTCAAACCCAGTCTCCCTAATTCAAACCCAATCTGCCCAAATCAAACACAATCTCCCCAATTCAAACCTAGTCTCCCCAATTCAAACCCAGTCTACCCAAATCAAACTCAATTTCCCCAAATCAAACCCAGTCTCCCTAAATCAAACCCAATCTCCCCAAACCAAACCTAGTAGCGTGTTTTGTTACTCATTCGTGTATTACATGATTTGTATGCTAGGTTTTGTGATTTATTCATTATGTGTGATATGTATCTACATGTCGTTATCGGAGAACTTGTACTTAACTAATAAACTGATATAACGGGTCACCAACGGGATATCGAGTCTTACGTGATCGTGTCAAGCCAAAACATTATACAAACATACAAAGTCATGGTTTGGACAACTAAGGATTATTTGACAAACACATTATCGGTCAACACATATAGGCGTCGTATAATAGGTTTTTAGTAGTTAAAGAATGAAGACTATCGCACACATTTGGTAAATTATTAATCGAAGACACAACCTAAGGTGAGTAACATGACCCCACCTTTACAAATTTTCTCATGGGGATGAAACATGCTAGACAGTCAGTTTTACTTAAAAATCATTTATTGTTAGGATCTGAGTTTGATTGTTTTGATTTGTTTAAGTAAAGATAAGAAGAATGAAGTGAATATAAATGGAAAGTGCAACGGAATGATTAAACTATAAATCAAAACAAGAGAGCAATTGTTTTCAATCGAATGCTTTCATTAATTGAAAGATTACAATATTACAAGTACTCCCCTCAGCCTGATCACTCTGTGATTGTTTGTCTGAGAGAATGTTTCGAGTGATGAATAGAACAGTACAAGCACTGTTCTATTTATATACAAATCTAAACCATTGATGATCTAAGCTGATGTCACCTAAGACAGTGACCTCTAACTGAATAACAACATAAAACATCTGTATCTACAAACTACTGTTACATTGTAAAACTCTGAAAGGTAAACTGCTGTTGAGGAAAACTCTGATGGTCTTGAATCATATGTTGGAGCCTAAGTGCTGTTGGCTCCAACAGACCTTTAGTCTTCAGCACTTGTTCCTCATCAGACCTTTAGTCAGCAGTTGTTCTCTATCAGTTGTTTATCCAACAGTCCTTTGTAGCAGCAGTTGTCACAGCAGTTGTTTGGGTAGAACAGTTGTTAGGGTCAACAGTCTTTTGGGAGGAGTATGTTGTAAATGCTGTTTATTAATATGGATCAACTGAGTAGTATATTTTGACTTTTCAATCATCTGTTCTTCTCCAAGTCAGTAGACCCAACAATCTCCCCCTAGAACAGATGATGCCAAAACTAGGCTTTATTCTTGATCTTTATTCCTCATCAGACTTTCTCTTTTTTGACCTTTGAATTGTAACTCAAAGTTCAAAGAGAAGAGGTCTTCTACATCTCTTTCAAGCTCAAGATTCAGTAGTGTTTGGAGGTCATCTGCACACAGGCCATATGCATCATCCATGCTTCTCTTTTGAGCTTCTCCATCTGATCTGAGCAGAGTCAATTCATGGGAGTCTTTATTGACTTTCCATTTTAGAATTTTTGAATCAGATGGTTTGTTGAGATGCATTTTTATTCTGGATGAGTTTGGTGATGGAGGTCTCCCTATGAGTCTTCTGAGTTCTTCAGTAATGGGATCAGAGAAATAGTAAATTTGATTGTAGAGGCCCTCCTTTATAAAGGTATCAGCAAACTTCTTTTGATCTTCTTCAGACATCTCTTTCTGCTTTTTGAATTGTCTTCTTGCAGCAGCAGATAAATCAGAAGTATCAAGTAGGCTGTTCAATGTAAAAGCCTGTTGAGGTCTCTTCATCAAGGGTTCATCAGCATAGACAGGTTTTCTAGGCAATGTGGGATCTTTCTTCCTGTTTTCTTCCAGTTTCTAGTAGGTTTCAACCAACCTCAGCTCAGACCATCTTGCGACAGACTTCATCTCCGCATACTTTGCAGCCACAATCTCTTGTCTCATCCTTTTAAACTTCAGGGCTCTGATTGGATCTCTGCCTTTAGTAAAATTAGGAGCAGAGACCTTTGTTGGGGGATTCTTAGCCATGTCCTCAATTCTTATAAGTTCTTCTCTGAGTGCATGAGTAGTCCAGCTTGCAAACTGTTTTCTGTTTGCTTTGTAAGGCATGGTTGACAAGATCTGTTCAAGAAGAGATTCCCTAACCACCCTTTCCATGTCACTACTGAGAGGCATGGTAGACATGGAGTTGCTTAGGGTCTTAGCAAAATCTTCAATCCTTCTCAGTTTGCTAAGTTCTGCTGAATGGATGCCCTGAGCAGTCCTGTCATCTTTCCCTTTGCATCTCTCTTTGATGATAGCATCTGCCTATTCAGTTTTGTATTTCAGATATGTGTCTATGTTCATGGGAACAGGAAAATTTGGGAGAGATGGGAAAGATCTTTCAGATGGATGTTCAGTATTATAGAAGGATTGCATTTCCCCCTTGAGTAGATCAAGCTCAAGAGGATACTAAACAACCAATGGTGTAATGGTTGGTGGTGGTCTATGGGATGTGAATTGTGAAGTGTGTGGTGAGAATGATGAGAGTGAAATGGATGATATGGGTGTAGGTGTTGTGGTTGAAGTGTGAGGTGGTGTAGTTTGGATGTTTTCATCTTGTACAACAAAGGTTGATTTTCTCTTCCTTTTGTACAAGATTTTTGGTGATGGTGGTGTTGCAGCAGTGGATGTGTTAACATCTGTTGGCACTTGTGTAGCACCAGCAGATGTTTGGGTTTTAGGTGGTGAGGTGTTTGTGGGTGGTGTTTTGGTTGAGGATGGTTCATGTGTGGTTATGATGGCAAGTTCAGTGGATGGTATGGTGGTTGTGATGATAGGTTCAGATGTTGTTGTGGTATCAGTGGTTTTGGTGGCAGCAGATGTTTGGGGAACAAATGTTTTAGCAGCAGTTCTGGATGGCAAAGGTCTGATGTGTTTAGAAGCACTTTTCTTTCTCTTAGAGGACCCCACATCCTCTACTTCCTGCTGTTGCTCTTTCTGTCTTTTTACCAGGGCATCTGCTTTGCACTCCAAAGTGTCAGCCCTCTTTTGCTTTTCCTCAGCAGCCTTTTCAACTTTTTCATTAGCAGAGGTATCAATCTCCCTTGCTTTGCTGGTTTTGGCAGTTTCAGTAGTAGCAGAGGTTTGAACTTTGGGTGGTTGTTGTTGTTTTGCTGTTTGGGTAGACCCTGGTTTGTTAGCAGACTTTGATTTTCCCTTTTGTGAGGGTAGACAACCAAATGGATCTAGCTTTGGCAATCTATCTCTGCCACTCTCCCCCTTTTTGGCATCATCAGCAGTGAAGTCATCATCATCTTCATCTCTGAGAATTGTGGTAGGGGCAGAGCCAGTGGTCTTCAGCAGATGGTCTTTAATGGCTATAATGTCAGCATGGGTATCTTTGTACCTAGCATCCACCATATTTCTGATTTCAGCCATGTAAGTTTCATGTGTCTGATCTACTAGTTTTCTGTGAGCTATGATGATGGGGAAACAGATTTCCATAACTCACTAGCAATATCAGCTGTGGATGGTTTGACTCTTGGTAAGAGTAGCCAATGATCCCAATATTGTCTTGATATCTGATTTGATATCAGCAACAGAGGTTTCAATGGACTGTACTCTAGCCGCCAATTCTTGTTATTTTAACCCATCACCTAAGTTAATAGGATCATCTGGATTCCTACTAGTGGTAGTTGTAACTGGTTCAGTCCTAGGAGGTGAATCCAAAGGATGAGAACCAAATGCCCCTTTTTCTTGGTCCTGGGGACTTCCAACTGATTTGGGGGACACTATAGTGGCCTCATCAGTTGTTGCCTTCAAGGAAGTCTTAGCTATGTAACCACTGTCCTGTTGTGAGATGATGGTCTCTACATCAGTAGTGGCTGCTTCACTTAAAAACTCACCTAGAGTTTCATTGAACTCTATGGGTGTAGCCTCCTCTTCTGCTTGTGGGATGGCTGATTGATTTTCCTCAGTCCCAGTTACTTGTGGAGGTATACTCTTATTGATGGGTGAAGGAGAGGAACTGGGATTTTCCTGAGTTTTATGAATAGCCTCAAACAGAGGTTGCATGGTTTGAGGGACATGTTTTGGTGAAGGTGGAGGAGTGAAAAGAGAATTAGCCCTGGGAGAGGGGTTTGTGAACATATGGTCAAGTGACTCATATGCATCATGATGTGTTTCCCTTTGGCTTACAACATGATCCTTTTGTGAGGATTCATGAGGAGTTTGTTCAGGTTGAGATATAACCATCTGTTGTGAGGAAGTAACAACAGTGGTTTCTTGTTGCTTTTGTGTTGCAACAGGGTTTTCCTCTGGTATCTCATCTTCCAGAAGCCCCCTTTTGGGTTTAGTGGTGGTTTTTGTGGATGGAAATTTTCTTTTGGAGGTGGCTGGTGTGGGTTTCACAGCACTGGATGTAGTGCCATGATCACCATGAGCAGTGGGCTCAACAACAGAGGTTTGGACAACAGTTGTTGTCTTAGCCCTCTTTGTTTGTGTTTTTGAAACTTTAGACACTTTTAATACTTTTTCTTGGGTAGTTGAACCCAACATTCTTGTGAAAGTTTCATCAGTTAGACTCTTCATTTGAACAGACTCACCCTTTTTAAAATCTTTTTCAGGTAAAACCTTTTGAAGGATTACACTCAAAATTCTTGGGTAAATCAGAAAAGCATTATTAGACCCAGAGTTTATGGCTTTCACATTTGATACTAAGTCCATAAACAGTCCCTGGGATAAATTGAAGTCAGAGTCTGACAACATAGCATAACCCAAGTACTGAATCCTTAATGGGATTTCATTAAAGGAAGTGGACTTAGCAGAGACAAAGAGAAGGAGGGTATGAAAGAAAAATTTCATGACTGGTGGGAAAAACTTTTTGAAAAGTGTTGACCTAGTCATTTGTGCATCATAACCTCTTTCCTGAAACTCTCTGTGAAGCTCTGCCTTAGGGAAAGAGTCTTTACCTGACAGGTCATTGAGTGACAAGGTTGTGGATATTAGTTCAGGGGTAATGATGATACTTGTCTCTCCAATTTTTGAGATAATGGATGTAGGCTTTTTGTCTTGGAGAAGAAATTCAGCATTCAACCAAAATTCTTGGAGGGTATCAAGATAAATAGGAGCTTCAGCGGTTAGGATTGTCAGGTATTTGGAGTTTAAGATGATGTCGATGGTGGAATGGAATGGAACGTTTTCATCTGTTTTTACCAGATATGGGAGATAATTGTGGTAAACAGGGTTTTTATAGGCTCTGGTGAAACCGCTGATGTGGCCAAAACTTTGCCTTTGGGAGCAGACGTGGCAAACATCTGATGGCCAAACATCTGGTGGTATACAGCTGTTGCCAAAGGTCTGATGCAAACAACTGTTGTTTTACCAAAGTGCTGATGCTAACAGCATTTGTTGGTTTTTTTCAATATAGATAGATATATGTATATATGTATATATGTATATATATATATATATATATATATATATAATGAAACAGTTGTTTTATCTGAACAGAGGTTTGAAACAGATTTTTCAACCAAACAATGGTTGTTTTATCTGATCAGATGTTTGAAACAGATTTTTCAACTAACAGTGGATAGAGTGGATGAAACAGTGGTTGTTTTATCCTTAACAGATTTTTCAACCAAAATGCTATTTTTAAGGATGAATTTTGATTTTCTGAAACATTTTAATGTTTTTATTTAAAACATTTTTGTTGTTTAGTCTATGTTTAGCATACCAATTCTAGAAATCAGATTTGTGAAGGTAGATGTGTCTAAAGCTTTTGTCAACACATCTGCCAACTGATCCTCTGTTGGAACATGGTGCAGAGAAATCAAACCTTTTTCATAGCTATCTCTGACAAAATCATGTCTGATGTCTATGTGCTTTGTGGTTGAGTGAGAAATTGGATTTTTGATGATATTTTCAGCATCTTGACTGTCCAACATGAGTGGAGTTCTTAGTGCAGTTATCCCAAAATCCAGCAGTTGATTTTGAAGCCACATGAGTTGGGCTGTGCAGCTTGCAGCAGCAATGTATTCAGCCTCAGCTGTTGAAGTTGAAACAGCTGCTTGCTTTTTGCTTTGCCAAGAGACTAAGGCATTCCCTAGAAACTGGCACCCTCCTGATGTAGACTTCCTTGTGGTGTGGCAGGCAGCAAAATCACTATCTGAATAACCTGAAAGCTCAATGTTTCAATTAGCAGGATACTAGATACCAAGTGTGGGAGCACCTTTTAGGTATCTGAATATCCTTTTCACAGCAATAAGGTTTGACTTTCTAGGTGAAGCCTGGGATCTTGCACAAACATAAGTGGCAAACATAACGTCTGGCCTAGATGCAGTTAAGTACAATAAAGACCCAATCATGCATATGTAATGTGTCTGGTCAACCAGTTCATCCTTGTCATCAATAGTGAGTAGCTTGACTGTACTCATGGGTGTACTACATGGCTTACAGTCATTCATCTCAAATCTAGTTAATAAATTTTTCACATATTTGTTTTGATGAATGAATGTGCCATTTTGCAGCTGCTTCACTTGGAGACCAAGGAAGCACTGAAGTTCACCCATAGCACTCATTTCAAACTCTGCTGTCACGAGTTCCCTAAACTCTTCACACATTTTGTTACATGTGGATCCAAAAATGATGTCATCCACATATATTTGTACAATCATTAAATCTTTTCCTCTCCATTTCAAAAATAAGGTTTTATCAATTTTACCTCTTGTGAAACCAATGGACAAGAGAAAGGTGGAAAGAGTTTCATACCAGGCCCTAGGTGCTTGCTTAAGTCCATACAAAGCTTTGTTAAGCTTGTAGACATGATTTGGATGGAATGTGTCTTCAAAACCAGGTGGTTGACATACATATACTTCCTCCTGAATTTTGCCATATAGGAATGCACATTTGATGTCCATCTAATACACCTTGATGTTGTGGTTGACAACAAAGGCTAGAAAGATTCTGATAGCTTCTAACCTTGCTACAAGAGCAAAGGTTTCATCATAGTCTATCCCTTCTTCTTGTCTGAAGCCTTGAACCACAAGCCTGGCTTTATTCTTGACAACTATACCCCTTTCATCAGTTTTGTTTTTGAAGACCCACTTTGTGCCAATTGGACAAACATCCTTAGGTAGTGGTACAAGTTCCCATACTTGTTGTCTTTTAAACTAAAGGAGCTCTTCCTGCATAGCTTCTACCCAACTGTTGTCATTTAGTGCCTCTTGGTACTTGACAGGTTGTGTGAGAGATAGAAAGCCTGCAAAAAGACAGATATTTGAGGATTGGCTTCTTGTGAGCACACCTTCTCTGATGTTGCCAATGATTTGATCTGGTGGATGAGCTCTTAGGTAGATTAGGTCTCCTTGATATGGTATGATGGCATTTTGAGGTGAAGGACAGAGGTTTGGTGATTCTGTTGGTGTAACATCTGTTTGCACTTCTGTAGTGCCAACAGATGTTTGAAATGGAGGTGGGGGAATGGGTCCAAGTGGTGTAAAACTTGACTGACTTTTGTCAACAGATGTTTGAATTTTGTCAACAGATGATTGAGCAGTGGATGAAAATGGTGAAGCAATGGTTTGAGGGTAAGACTGGCCAACAGTGGCTGACTCAGCTATGACAGAGTTTTGACAGGTGTTTTGAACAGCTGCTTCCTCTAATGCAGAATAGACTTTATAGTGATTTGGAATCACAACATCTGTTCTGTAATCTTGTTGTGGAGATTGTGGAATACCCGCACTGTTAGTTTTGACAGTAATATCTTCAAATTTGAATTTATCTAAATCAAACAACTCAGCAGGATTTGCTGGGATTTTTAAGGATGAAAGTTCATTGAACTTTACATTCAGTGTTTCTTCTATTGTCCTGGTCCTTGTGTAAAACACTTTATAGGCCTTAGCAGTAGAAGAATATCCCAGAAAATATCCACAATCTACTTTGGCTGCAAAATTTGAAATAGAATCTTTAAGATTTAATATGAAACATGGGCATCCAAAGATTTTGAAAAATGAGATTAATGGTTTGATTTTGAACAAAATTTCATAAGCAGTCTTTTGATGTCTTGGGTTGATCAAAACTCTGTTTTGAACATAGCAAGCAATGTTTACAGCTTCTGCCCAGAAGGACAGTGGCAAACCAGAATCTGCTAGCATGGTTCTTGCAGCTTCAATAAGAGTTCTATTTTTCCTCTCAACCACCCCATTTTGCTCTGGTGTTCTTGGGATGCTGTACTGCCTCACAATCCCTTTTGACACACAGAAGTCATCCAACTCCTTATTTTTAAACTCTGTTCTATTAAAGACTTTTACTAGCAAGTCATATTGTTTTTCAACTTTGGTGACAAAGTCCTTCAAGATACCTGCAGTCTCATCCTTAGAGTGTAAAAAGTAAGTCCATGTAAACCTAGAAAAATCATCAACTATGACAAGACAGAATCTCTTTCTTCTTAGACTCATGATTTTAACTGGGCCAAACAAGTCCATGTGCAACAATTGTAGACATTGACTTGTTTTGGACTCATCAATGGACTTGTAAGAGCTTTTATGTTGTTTTCCTTTTAAGGCAGGAAAAACAATGCTCATCACACTTGAATTCTTTTGATGGTAAACCTCTGACAAGGCTTTATTTGGAGAGAGAGTTGATAGTTTGAAGGTTGGTGTGACCCAGTCTCCTATGCCACAGTTCTGTCTCTTTAGTGGAGGCAGCAGAAAACAGTCAGACATTTGCCATAGGATTATCCTTCAACATATCAACTACATACACATTGGCACTCCTATGAGCAACAAGTTGTGCTTTGCTCTCAGCAATGATGGTATCAATCTTTTTCACCACTTCTGGCCCAATAATCTTACAAGTTTTCTTAGTGAAGAATGAGCCATACCCTTTGTCACTCATTTGTGATACACTAAGAAGATTAAATTTAAGATTATCAATAAGATTGACATTTTCAAACTTGAGTTTCCCAGCCTGAACAGTCCCTGAACCTAACACCTTACCTTTTGAATCATTACCAAAGGATATATCACCCCCTCCATGAGCTAAGAAGTCCAGAAGAAGGGCTCTACATCCTATCATGTGCCTGGAGCCTCCACTATCTACATACCAAAGGCTATCTAAGCATGCAGAAGCTCCCTTAGCAGCAACTATCAATGCACAATCACACTTGCACTCACAATCATCAGATGCACCCCAGGGATCTGAGAGACTCACAACCTCTTCTTCAGATTTTTCACCTGCAACTACCTCATCAACAATATCATCAGTCATAACAACAGATTCAGTTACCACCTCCTCAGAATCAACCTCTTCTACCATAGCCATGAAACATAAATTTTCTGGTTCATTTTCAGCTTTGGCAACTAGTGCAAAATTTTCATCTGTCAACTCATCTGGTAGACTGCTCCAATCAACAAAGCCTTGTGTGAAGAAACTCTGTTGACTGGTCTCTGCAGGAGCAGAGGGTGGACCAGCAGTCATTGGCATAGGTGCCTGAGCAACAAGGGTTTGGACATAATGGATCTGAGGAACAGTGGTTTGGACATACTGGACAGGAACAGTGTTTGAGGACTGTGCAAAATGAGCAGTGTTTTGCACATTTGGTCTAGGGGTATTATAGGAACTTTGATAAGTGTTGGTCTGTGGCCTTTGATTTGGATAGGTAATCATAGGTGTACCATGTTGACTCCTACATTCCCTAGCAAAATGACCATGTCTATGACATTTATAACACTTTATCTTTGATTTATCCAACCCCACTTTTGATCTGCAAGTTAACCCCGGAAACCTTCTCCCAGTTTTCTTGTAAAAATTGTTAGTTCTTACACTGAGAAGGGCCAATTGGTGCATAATGTCCATTTCTTCCAAATCACCAGGGTCAAAGTATTTTAGGTCATCATACTCAAAGGATATGTTATCACATGCCTGGATATCACCACCACTTGCTGTAAAAGCATAGTTTGGTGAAAAAGAATCAGAGTTAAAACCTGAAGTTATGTAAATGAAATGACCATAACTCTGATCGTTACTATTACCAGGCACCTCATCATGACCCAAAAGTGTTGTATTACCAAATACATAGTCATCAGACACTTTTCCAGAATCCTGGAGCTTCTTTTTCTGGTTAAGCTCTCTCTCATAGGTCAAGAGATTACCATGAAGCTGGGTCAGTGATAGGTCCTTGAATCCAATTGAGTTTCTCATAACTATAGCAATAGTGTCCCATTTATCTGGTAATGATCTTAAAAACCTATGGTTCAAAGTTGAATGAGGGTAAGTTAGACCAACCAGTTTTAGTTCACTAATGAGACAGTTAAACCTCTCAAATTTTTGCGTTAATGACTCTCCCTTAACATGACTGAATGTTTCATATTGTTGGTTAAGTATTTCACGGTTGTTTTCAATAACCTCTTCAGTCCCACCAAATTGTTCTTTCAGTGCATCCCATAACTCCTTTGCATTGTTACAGTGTAACAGCCCAGCATATATATCATTGGGTAGAGCCATGGCCACAATACTAAAGGCCTTAGCATCTAACTCAATTTCTGAAAATCCTGATCGGAGTAGTTTTCAAGTTTCTTAGGCTCCTAAACCTTGGGATCTTCAGTACTCAGCACCATCGGAACATGTGGTCCGAAGATAACCGACTTCTAACACCCAGTGTTCTGTTGAGCTAGAACATGGCTCATCCGACGTTGCCAGATATTGTATTCAGATCTGACAAGCATCAGTGGCTTGTTGTTCATGCCAGTGTTGTGTGGATCGTGATTCATTGAAATCATTCTCTGATTTTTCGAAAACAAAGTCTGTTTACAAACAGTTGAATCGAAAATAAACTATTACTCTGTTTTCAATCCGACAAACAAACGATATCAATAATTGTGAGCTGATCTGTTTATATTACATTAATTGGTTAAATCGTGTTTAATTGACCAAGCTCTGATACCAATTGTTAGGATCTGAGTTTGATTTGTTTAAGTAAAGATGAGAAGAATGCTCTGATACCAATGGAAAGTGCAGCGGAATGATTAAACTATAAATCAAAACAAGAGAGCAATTGTTTTCAATCGAATGCTTTCATTAATTGAAAGATTACAATATTACAAGTACTCCCCATCAGCCTGATCACTCTGTGATTGTTTGTCTGAGAGAATGTTTCGAGTGATGAATAGAACAGTACAAGCACTGTTCTATTTATAGACAAATCTAAACCACTGATGATCTAAGCTGACGTCACCTAAGACAGTGACCTCTAACAGAATAACAACATAAAACATCTGCTATCTACAAACTACTGTTACATTGTAAAACTCTGAAAGGTAAACTGCTGTTGAGGAAAACTCTGATGGACTTGAATCATCTGTTGGAGCCTAAGTGCTGTTGGCTCCAACAGACCTTTAGTCTTCAGCACTTGATCAGCAGTTGTTCTTCATCAGACCTTTAGTCAGCAGTTGTTCTCTATCAGTTGTTTATCCAACAGTCCTTTGTAGCAGTAGTTGTCACAGCAGTTGTTTGGGTAGAACAGTTGTTAGGGTCAACAGTCTTTTGGGAGGAGTATGTTGTAAATGCTGTTTATTAATATGGATCAACTGAGTAGGATATTTTGACTTTTCAATCATCTGTTCTTCTCCAGGTCAGCAGACCCAACATATATTACTATTGTTAAAATTTTTATACATTGCGACTCATCTTTGTCCCAAGGAAACCACTAATATGGGTGTTGGTGGTGAAATTCTCAGGACATAAATTACTTGCATTCTGAATGTACATCTTCAGGATATCAAAGATGATAGTGAGTCCAAGATATAACCATGTATTATCTTATGTGAGCATCCTATGGATGGCCTAACAATTTACTTTATTTTTTATTTAAATGCAGGTTTCAATAGGACGAATATAGTGGATGACTAAGTCCTACATAATCTTCGGAGTGTTGGTTGATGACTGTTTGAAGGTCGTGAAATGTGACACCAGTCAACGATCCAAGTCAACATCCGTACGCATTTTATTTATTATTGTCATTTCATGTGCATAATTAGACATTTTGCACACACCATACCCCCTAGTATAGTGAAGCACCAATTATTGAGAAAAGTCACCCGTTTATGCATACAACACCCAAATTATACAAAACAGTTGGCGTTGAACAGTCAAGCCAATCACATGCTCAGCAGGGAGCAACCGGATACCCGTTTACCGTACAATACGAAACAACAATACATGTGACGATGTCTAGATGAGTGGTTATACAATCCAGCCCAAACCTGAACAATCGCAAAGTGTTAAGGGAGGCTACCTTCCACTAACACATGATAACACCCCTCTAACACATGTATATGAGAACCCCGTAAACTAACACGTGTTGACAATTACTAAGCATATGTTCATGAAACTATAACTAATGAACTTGATACATGTTAATATCATCATCGAAACACATGAAGCAACACATGCTAACTAATGACTCGTACAATAGACATCTCGCACGTATACCCCGGATCCATAACCGTATGTGCACATAGATACACATATTTGTATGTAACATTGTTAGACACACACACACACATAACTATCCGATCGACCAAAGTCTCAATCACCTAGAGATCTTAGCTTTGATAAAGACTAAACATATGTGCACCTCCTCACCTATATACACACATGCATACATATGTATGTGTACACGATGGATGACACTTGTATTTATACTAAATTGATATACAAATAAACTTCACATACCTTCATATCCAAGTCCACCCATTCTCTTTTTGGTTCTTGTTGCTATCCATCGATTCAAGTACAATGGAAGATCATCAAATTGTCTTGTTCCACACTTACACTAGAATAGGTAATGGACAATTTCATGACACCATTCCTCACAAACTAACTATTCCTTATCCATGGTAACTAATAAAAAAACATCCATATTTCTTTCATCACCTTCGCCCCGAAAGTGACATGATACGGATCCTTGTTAAACAACTAATCATTTCCCATTAAAGAACCTATACCTATGAGAAACTACCTACAAGGTGTGATCACAAACCTAAACTAGAAGGATTTGCCCTCGTTGTCTTCTAATCGGCCGAAATCCACAACCAAACTCACATGTCTTTTTCAAACATATGACAACCTTCTTTCATTAATAAAACTCAAGCCAACTAAGGGTGATCATCATATATGGAGTCAAACTTTCCCCTTATAGACACTACAAGACAACCGGCCAATGTGATCTCTCTTGATACCTCAACACCACGCGATTTCAACTAGGAAAAGACAAGGAAGGATTCTTGTTCCCTGAAGTGTCACCATCTACATATGCCACCAAACCTTCCACTAATATGGAGTCTAATCCTTTCCATCATAGCCCTTATAAGAAGTAGCTTACCATAATTATCCTTCCAAAGTTTCAAAGCAATCAGCCCCTTTTGGAATGCATGAGCCAATGACATCAAGAAGTTTTATATGGATTTGGAAACTAACCTCTACCTAGCTCTTCCAAATCAATGACAATCCACCTTATAATCGGCCTATATAAGAAGCTCCACATCCACCAAAGTTTCTTGCACCAACACTCACAACATTCCTTTCCCTTCCTCATTCCTCTCGGCCGAAATATTCATATCAAACTATTTCTACATCAACTCCAAAACCAAATACCTACAAGCCATATTGGAGGATCCAAGCCCAAGGGAAGAAGCACGAGACCTTGATAATCGACCATTGTCAAAACAAATCTAGGTAAGTCCCTCTAACACTTGTCGAATTGATAATCAATCGGCCCTAACTATCTTTCACCTGATCTACCACTTCTTGTAATGATAATCGACCTAGATCGACTAACTCACCCACATTAGTGCTAAGTTATGCTCATGAAACACACGACTGTCCATATGAGGGGAATCCAAGTCGAAAGAGGCCTTGTAAAGGCAATAATATAACTTACTCGTTTTGTAATCAAACTTAAACTATGTTTTGAGAAGTTATTATAATCGGTTTCATCAAGGGTACCTCAAAACCATACCTATTATCTTTCGACTATACCTCAATAAACACGAATATTCATTTTGGATTCACTACACAATCGGAATCAAGGCCTTTGCTATGAATTAGTTCGGCTATACCAACATAAACATATGTTAAGAAAGCCATACCATATGTTAGTGTTGTGTTGGACATTAGAAAGGTTATAAACGTATGTTAAAGCGCATATTTTTTGGAAACCAACCATACATGACGAATTGGTGTCAATTTAAAAACCATAACGACTTGTGGGGTCCTCTTTGGTTACAATAAAAACCATCTTACAATAAAACACCCGGGGTTTCCGGAACCGTACCCTTTACAAGTACAATTAAATCAGTAATAAACTGTCACATGCACAAAACATGGCCCACATACACTAACACCAGGGTCCACGAATGTGGGGTGAACAACTTGTATGATAAACGACAAGAACGTACAATTTACTGTGCTCTTAATAATCAAAGGACAATCATTGTCTGGACGGTAGTGACCTCACACTCCAGCTTCACTAGACCACACGTGACATTATCAGGTGAGTTTCACGGCCACTTTTTACTATTTCTACATTTTGGGGGACAAGCATGCTACAAATCTAGTACAAATATCATTTTGTGTGTTAATTCTATCGTGACTACCATGTGGAACATGAGACATTTTGGTTCATGAGCTCAACAATCCTCGTACTTACATTATACTGTAACCATTAGCTATCGAAAGCCATGGAACACTTTAATAGATCTATTGGGTTGGCACCCCCACTCTTGGTTAGTCTCTCTAATCGGTTACATACAAAAGAGTGTTACTATTCTACTATACATACATTGTCTTTAGTGTACAATGCGCGAGGCACAACAGTCAAGAGGTTTGGTTATGGGACTCATGGTTGGAACAGTAATCATTCGCTTAGCTAGCCTATGATTGGTCATACGTGAATTACATGAGCACTTTACGTATTACATTAAAACCTGTTAACTCACCGACATTATTGTTGACAAATCCTTTATGCATGTTTTCAGGAAATTGACGATGAGAAGTGGGACTTGGGAGAGGGGTTCGAGCTGGTACATAGTGGTACCATCATGGATTGGGTCTTGTTAGTCATGTGTTATCTCAGTGGTTGAGTCATGCGTTTTCAGACAATTTACTATTTTCAGACAATGTTGTTTTAATTTGAATAATTTATGGCATCATCCATCCCTAGATGGTATCTGTTTCAAATAAATCTATGTGTTGCTTAAACCTTGTGCTTGAAAACCTTTCGAAGTCACATACCCATGTTTCTGCCTTGGGCGGGGTGTGACAAATTGGTATCAGAGCATAAGGTTATAGCGAACTAAGACTCTTTTGAGTCAACTATAACCCAAAACATTTTCAAAACATTTTCACGAAGTACCACACTATCTCGCCTCGCACCTCTCAAGTCTCAAGCTGCTCCACAATGACACACGAGTATACTAGTTCATTTATTTACATACTTGTTCATTCACATATATATGCATGCGTATGATAGGATCATGGCTACACGGTTGACCTTACCATCTTGTTCGACTCTGAGCCCGATTATCTTGTGGACGACACCCCCGAGGAAGACGTTCCGCTTACCCAGCTGCTCCCATACCCTACGAGGCCCCCGATTTCCCCCATCATGGAGGAGGTTGGATCTCCGACTCTGAGGATGACGTCCATGCTTCCCTTGTTGACCCAGACGTTCACCCTACAGTGGCCCCTCCCACTACTCTTACTGCCTTAAGTCTAGCCCCTTCTTTCCGCATCGACTATACGGGTCATACTCTCCAGAGGTACACCCCTCGTAAAAGGGTGCGACAGACGGTGGTCATTGCCCTTCCTGCCCGTGCTTCGGTTACCACATTGCCCGCCGACCCTGCCCCTACCGGCGAGCCTGTCCTACCTGCCGACCCTACACCGGAGTTATGTACTGTGCAGGCACCAGTTATGGTGACCGAGCCATCCCCGAGGTTGAGGAGACGTTCTCAGGCCCGTAAGCGGCCATACCTCCCCAGTCTCACCGGTGACTTGCCCCATCGGGACGAGGAGGACGATCAAGAGGCGATGACACTGGGAGGATCTTTCGGGAGACTATTGTACACTGAGCACAGAGTTCTTCTATCCCATGAGGCACAACTGGTGGCTATGGGTGTACGCATAAGAAAGTTGGAGGAGTGAGCGACGGAGGCTGAGTGGGGGAGGTTAGTGACGGATTTAGGGAGAGCAGAGGCAGAGAGGCGATTGGAGATTTTAGAGACGAGGATGGCAGAGATGGATCAATGCACGCGGGACGCGGTTTCTGCTCTTGCCGCTTCTTTCCCATCTTCGTCTTCGTAGATTATCTTGTGGTTGTAGTTTATGTTGTGATGGTTTGTGTTGTAGCTTTACTATTGCGGTTTTCACCGCTTATATTTTGTATTTTGATACTTATGCACTCTGGTCTATGTATGGTTTACATGGTATGGAATTTATTTATATTCTGTGCTGCCTATTCTTTTGTCTTGTGGTTGTGATTGACTTGCTATGCGAGGTTATATTTGGTTGTTACATTTGTATGATTGACAATATTTGGGAAATATGCATCTTACACTTTTGATATGTGATATATTAGAAAGGAATCATGCAAACTCGACAATCTGCACGAACCAATGATGGCGAACCATTACCAGCTACTCCTGCTGAGCTGGCTAGGGTGATTGCTGAGGCAATTGCTCCACACGACACTGCTCGAGCAGATTCTAGCGGAGGATCTTGAGGTACTGGTCGTCGATGGGGAAGCGAAATGGATAACGGTAGGAATTTTGGGTATAATTTTTCTACTTATTTCTCCTACGCGAAACTTTATGTTAATAATATTCACTATTATATACACATAAGTTGAAAACCCTGTTCGGGGATGTTCATACAAAACTTTCATGGCTTGCAAACCATGGAACTTTTGTGGTACCAAAGGTGCTGTTGGGATTGTTCATTGGATCGAAAAGACCGAGTCAGTTCTTGACATCAGCGTTGTCCTGAGGATCAGAAAGTGAAGTACTCTACTTGCACTTTCCAAGACGAAGCCCTCACTTGGTGGAATCTTCACGTACAAACCCTGGGTAGGGACGCGGCTTACAATCTTTCTTAGGCCAACCTCAAGACTTTACTCATGGAGAAGTACTATCCAAGGTGCGAACTGCAGAAGCTAGAAGCGGAATTCCGGAATCTCCTTATGGTGGATGCCTGTAAGGACAAAAAGGATTGAAGAAACCACTTTTGCAAACCTTAGTCTAATTCCTATTTTGCCAAAAATGCTAAGTATAGAAACTGCTGAAGAACAAGATTTAAAGTGCTGAAGAAGAAAAACATCAAGTGCTGAAGAGTAAATGATCAGAGGTTCTGAAGTCAAACCAGACAAGTTAACTGAAGAACTATTGAAGACAAACTACTTATCAGTAGTTTGTCACTCATCAGATGTTTTGATGGAATCTTCCTACCGCCTTTGAACTTCAGTAGTTTACTTAAATATTAGTATTCTTAAATCTTTTGTAGAAGTACCAATGCTACAGCCTGTTGTAGTATTTCTACTTATTATATTGCTTCAATACTTCTCTTGTACGTTTACACTTAGTCTATAAATAGATGGGTTCATCCCACTATTTTAGATATTCCATTTTGTAGTTAATATTTCCATTAATCTGAGAATCATTGAAGAATTTACTGTTTTATTCATTAACTGTTTTTAGATTCTCACTTACTGCATTAGTTTCATAACTCAAGTGGGAGTATTTATTACTGTTCAAAAGTACATCTTTAACTTGAACACTTAACTTAAAATCCGCTGTGCAAATCACTTTGATAGTTTAAATATACAAGTGTTCATGATAAGAACCTGTTAAACTAGAAATTGATCCAACAATTGGTATCAAAGCACTGGTTCATCTGATCAAATATCAATCTAACAAATTGAGAATCAGACACAGGCTCTTATTGATATTCAATATAGGATTGCAGTTCACCTTTTAAACAATCCATAACTTTAAGAAATCCTTGATCAAATCTTATTTCTTAAAAATGGACCCTCATAACACTAGATCTGCCAATAAACCTCCTATGCAAGTCAGAAATTAATATAATATCTGCAAAGGAGATTGGCACACACTTTATCTCAAACCAATACTAGATGTTGGAAGTCTGTCATGTATGGACCTCATAAACCAGTATTAACAGATCCAGAAACTAAAGTAGCAAGACCTAAAGATCCAAAAGACTACACTGAAGAAGATTTCCTAAAACTTGAGCTGGATGCTAAGGCATTCTCTATGTTGGCTATGGCTCTCCCAAATGAAATTTATGCTGGACTTTTACATTGTAAAAGTGCCAAAGAGCTGTGGTATTGCCTCAAAGAGCAGTTTGGAGGAACTGATGAGGTGATAGCCAATGCTAGAGGAATCCTGGCTCAACAATATGAAACTTTTACTCATGTTAATGGAGAGTCTTTAACACAACAATTTGAAAGATTCTCTTCATTAATATCAGAGTTAAAATTAAATGGTCAGACCTATACAAACTCATCTATGCTTCATAGATTTTTAAGGTCTTTACCAGACAAATGGGAAACTTATTCTATAGTTCTCATGCCAGGACCAGATTTTGATTCTCTCTCACTTACAAAATTACATCGGAGATTACTTACTTTTGAAAGAGAAATCAATCAAAAGAAAAAGTTACAAAACTCTGGAAAAACTGCTGATGACTATATTCCAGGTAGCACAACACTCTTAGGACAAGATTCACCTTCTTGTTCTAATGATTTTGAGTCAAATGATAACATTGACATAACTGCTGGGATTTCATCAGAAAGGTCATATTCAGCTTATGACAATGATGAAAACTATCAAACTACTGATAATATGTGTTTTATAATAAATGATTTAAAGATTTTCAGTAGTAATGACCTAGAGGAAATGGATATACTACACCAACTGGCCATGTTAAGCATAAAAACTAATAAGTTTTATAAAAGGTCAGGAAGGAAATTTCCAGGACTGAACAGTTCTACAAAAATTGGTTTTGACAAATCAAAATTAAGATGTCACAAGTGTCAGAAGTTGGGACACTTTGCTAGAGAGTGTATAAGCTCTAGTTTTAAACCAATCACAGTCTGGAAATCAATCAAACCCTAGTTACAATAGGAACTTTGGAACACAGGGAAGTGCACATTTTGTATAGGCACAAGCTCCACAAATCCAATATGTGCCACAAGTATAATATGTTCAGATGCCTGCTCATCAAGTGCAGAGCCAAGAACAGATGGACTTCCATTCCTGCTGCTCAACAACCTCCATCAGCTCAACAACCCACTCAACAAATGGGTATGTTGATTGGAGCAATCTTCCTTTTGATACAATAGAGTGCAGTCCATATACAGACAACAAAATGTTTGACATCAACTGGGGTGAACCTGATAATGCAGAAAGAATTTTGCCTTAATGGCTTTTGAGGGATGCTCCTCTAATGATGCCTTATCTCAGGTATCTAAAGAATCTCTTTTAAAGCTTTGCTCAAAATCATGCAAAGAATCATTTGCTTTAATAAGAGAGACCAATGTGCATCTACAAGGCAAAGCCAATGACTCTAAAAGAAAATTCACCCAAATGAAATGTGATTTAGAAAGAAAACTTACTTAAAAAACAAAAGAAATTTCTAAATTAACTAACAATGTTGTTGAAACCCAAGCACAAATAAAAAGCATGATAGAAAACTTAGGAAAAGTCATAAAAGTGCTTGCTGACCCCAAGGTTGATTATGAAAACTGGGTAGAGTCATGTAGAGGTTACCAAATGCTGCTTAACAAACAAACTGCATCAAATGTTAAGTTTGGCATAGGGTACAATCATACCGAAACACCAACTGATTTTACTTCCAAAACAACTGATGATGGGAGTAAAATAGTTTCAAAATCAAACTTCTGTTATGAAAGAATGCACATATTTTCATCATAACTTTCTTCCAAATAAAAAAGAAAGTCCTTCAGAAGTTGAAATAACTGACATTGGCTCATCAGTAGTTTCATCTACACCAGGAGTTGAGACCCTGAAAACAACTGATGGCCAAATTTAAAATTTAACAGCTGTCAGTACTTTGCCTTCCAAAACTCTTGAAAATAAAAAAGGAAAGGCAAAATCTTGTGAAATTTGTGGTCTGTTTAACCACAAAACAGAATTTTGCAGATATAGAAAAGGTAATCAGTACAACAAGACAGTTTTACAAATGGTTGTGGGAAAACAAATCAAACAAGATTTTGAAAATACCTTCTTTCCCATCAAACAGCAACCAATAAACACCTTTTCTCAGAGAAAGACTAAATCTCAACCACAGTCTTCCTCTCAAAATTCATTTTCAAAGTTAGACATAAGCCATCAGTAGTTTCACAAACTGCTGAGGTTAAAGATTTGATAAATTTGGTTAAACTTCTGATGACCAAAGTTGATGGTGAACCTCAAATAGGTCCCACCATTGTTTTCAACAATAAATCCATTGCCAAAAAGACATGGATTTCTAAAACTGCTCAAAAACAAACTGCTACTATTCCTAAGAGTACACCCAAAGCCAAATTGGCTTGGGTTCCAAAATCTAACTAATCTACTCTTTGTGCAGAGAGTCTCCAGAGGTCTAAATAGCATTTGGTATGTTGATAATGGAGGCTTAATGCACATGACTGGATGCAGGTACCTGATCAACAATTTCATAAGTCAAATAGAAGGATCTGTGTCCTTTGGGAATAAACACGAATATTCATTTTGGATTCACTATACAATCGGAATCAAGGCCTTTGCTATGAATTAGTTCGGCTATACCAACATAAACATATGTTAAGAAATCCATAACATATGTTAGTGCCGTGTTGGACCTTAGAAAGGTTATAAACGTATGTTAAAGTGCATATTTTTCAGAAACCAACCACACATGACGAATCGGTGTCAATTTACAAACCATAACGGCATGTGGGGTCTACTTTGGTTACAATAAAAACCATCTTACGACAAAATACCTGGGATTTCCAGAACCGTACCCTTTACAAGTACAATTAAACCAGTTATAAACCGTCACATGTACAAAACATGGCCCACATACACTAATACAAGGGTCCACGAATGTCGGGTGAACAACTTGTATGATAAACGAGAAGAAGGTATGATTTACCGTTGTTAGGACAAAAAGGATTGAGGAAACCACTTTTGTAAACCTTAGTCTAATTCACTTCTGCAAATATTCGAAGTATAGAACTACTGAAGAAAGAAGACGAAAGTACTGAAGAAGGATTCAACAAGTACTGAAGAAGAAGTATCAGAAGTTCTGAAGTCTAACCAGACAGTTCACTGAAGAACTACTGAAGACAAACTACTCATCAGTAGTTTGTCATTCATCAGCACTTGTACAAGAATCTTTCCACCGCCTTATGTTTCAGTAGTTTATTAGTTTAGTATTACTTTATCTGTTTGTGCAAGTTCCAAGAATGCAACTTGTTGCTACTTGTTACAGACTTGCTTTTTGGCAAGGTTCATGTATATGTAAAGTCTATAAATAGATGGGTTCATCCCTCTGTTTCAGACATTGATTTTTAATAGAAACTGCAATCCTCCAAAGCTTATTATTGTTATTTCCATTTCATTTATTGAGAATCTGTTTGAGTATTTATTATCATTCACATTCAATACTTAGATCCTCATTAAACCTGTCTTTAGTTTTCAAACATCCACGGGGAGTAATAACTCCTGTTGATAGTGTAACTTTACTTACTCATTCCGCTGTGCAAATCTGATTGAACTTGCTAAACACATAAGTGTTCACTAGCAAGAAATACATCAAGAGCATTACTGATCCAACAATTGGTATCAGAGCACCGGTTTATTTGATCACATATCAATCTAACACATTGAGAATCAGACACAGGCTCTTATTGATATTCAATAAAGGATTAAAAGTTCACTTTTATCAACATCCATCACTTTAAGAGATATTTGACAAATCAATACTCTTTAAAATGGATCCTCATAATACTGGTTCTGCCAATAAACCTGCTATGCTAGTTAGAAATGAATACAATATCTGGCAAAGAAGAATGGCTCATACATTATCACAGACCAACACTGGTTGCTGGAAATCTGTGATATATGGTCCTCACAAACCAGTAAATATCAATCTTGAAACTAAAGAAGAAATACCAAAAGACCCAAAAGACTATACAGATGATGATTTCCTAAAACTTGAGCTTGATGCTAAAGCTTTCTCTATGTTGGCATTGGCACTCCTAATGAAATCTACTCTGGACTATTACATTGTGATAGTGCCAAAGAGCTTTGGGACTGCCTAAAAGAGCAGTTTGGAGGAACTGAAGAGGTGATTGCAACCAGACAAATCTTGGCTCAACAATATGAATCTTTTGCTTACATAAATGGGGAAACTTTAACTCAACAATTTGAAAGATTCTCCTCATTAATATCTGAGCTAAAATTAAATGGTCAGACCTACACAACTGTATCTATGCTTCATAGATTTTCAAGGTCTTTACTTGAAAAATGGGAAACATACTCTATAGTCCTCAAATCCTCACCAGACTTTAGCTCCCTCACTCTTACAAAATTACATGGGAGATTGCTAACTTTTGAAAGAGAAATCGATCAAAAGAAGAAACTGCAAAGTTCTGGTAAAACTGCTGATGACTATCTACTAGGTAGTACAGCACTATTGGGACAAGATTCACCTACTTGTTCAAATAGTTTTGGATCTTTTGACCACATTGACATAACTGCTAGGATCTCATCAGAAAGATCATTCCCAGGTTATGACAATGATGAACATAGTCAAACTGCTGATACCATGTGTTTTATCATGGATGATTTAAAAAATTTCAGCAATGATGACTTAGAAGAAATGGACATCTTACACCAACTGGCCATGTTTCAGGAAGGAAATTTCCATGACTAAACAGTTCTACAAAATTTGGTTTTGACAAGTCTAAACTTAGATGTCACAAGTGTCAAAAGTTGGGACACTTTGCTAGAGAATGTAGAAGCTCTAGCTACAACCAATCTCAGTCTGGAAATTAGTTTAACCCCAGTTATAATAGGAATAATGGAACACAAGGGAGTGCACATTTTGTACAGGCACAAGCTCCACAAATCCAATATGTGCAACAAGTACAATATGTACAAATGCCTGCTCAACAGATGCAGAGCTAACAATCAATCCTCCCATTCCAGCTGCTCAACAACCTCCACAGACTCAGCAACCCTCACAACAAAGCTTGTTCACCTCAGGGTATGTTGACTGGAGCAGTCTTACTTTTGACACTACTGAGTGCAATCCTGATGCAGACAACAAAATGTTTGACATCAACTGGGGAGAACCTGACAATGGCAGAAAGAATTTTGCCTTAATGGCATTTGAGGGCTGCACCTCAAAATCTGCCCTGTCTCAGGTATCAAAAGAATCTTTAACAAAACTTTGTACAACTTCATGTAAAGAATCTTTTGCTCTCATAAGAGAGACTAATGTGCACTTACAAGGAAAAGCAAATGACTCTGAGAGAATCTTCACTCAGATGAAATGTGATTTAGAAAGAAAACTTGCTGCAAAGGCAAAAGAAAATTCTAAATTAACTAAGAATGCTATTGAAACCCAAGCACAACTTAAAATCATGATAGATGACCTAGGAAATGTCAGAATAGAGTTTGCTGACACCAAGGTTACTTGTGAAAAATGGGTAGAATCTTGTAAAGGGTACCAACTGCTGCTAAACAAACAAAGTGCTTCAAATGATAGGTTGGCATAGGGTACAATCACACTGAAACACCAACAGATTTCCCCCCCCCCCAAAAACTACTGAAGATGGGAGAAAAATTGTTTCAGGTGAAACTTCTGAAGAGAAAGAATGCACATCTTTTCATGAAAACTTTCTAAAATCTCACAAAGAAAGTTCTTCAGAGGTAGGGCTGGCAAATCGTGTCCCTAACAGGTTAACAGGTCTCTGACGCGCCGCGAACAAATCAAGTTCTAAACATGAACACGACTCGTTTAACTCATTTATATCTCATGTTTATAACACAGTTTTATGTTTTATGTACCAAAAAAGGGAAATGAAAGATTTTTGCCTCTTAATTCTAAGTATTAAAAAAAGTCAAAAAATCAAATAGTGTAGTTTTCAGTCAAACAGGTCTTATCGTGTCTTAACAGGTTACCCATTGCCAGCCCTATTCAGAGGTACTGAGAAAAACTGACTTTATGCCATCAGTAGTTTCATCTATATCAGGAGTTGAGAACCTGAAAACTACTAATGACCTAAAACAAATCAAAACAGTCAGAAATTTGCCTTTAAATGAAAAAGAGAAGGCAAAAGAATGTGAAATCTGTGGTCTGTTTAACCACAAGACAGAATTTTGCAGATATAGAAAATGAATTCAGTACAACAAGAAAATTTCACAACTGGTTGTGGGAAAACAAATCAAAAATGATTTTAAAGAAACTTTTTTTCCCATGAAACAACAACCAGCAAACACCTTTTCTCAGAAAAAGATGAAATCTCAACAAAAATCTTTTTCTCAAAATTCTCTTTTAGTAGTTAGACCTACATCATCAGCAGTTTCACAAACTGCTGAGATAAAAGATCCCATGAACATGGTACAACTACTGATGACCAAGGTTGATGGTGGTCCTCAAAAGGATACCACCATTGCTCTTAATGAAAAATCCATTGCCAAAAAGACATGGATTCCTCAACTTGGTCAAGAACAAACTGTTAATGTTCTCAAGAGCAAACCCAAAGCCAAACTGGCTTGGGTTCCTAAATCTAACTAATTTGCTACTTTGTGCAGAGGGTCTCCAAAGGCTTAAATAGCATTTGGTATGTGGACAGTGGAGGCTCAATGCACATGACAGGATGCAGATACCTGATAAACAACTTTATCAGTCAAAGAGAAGGATCTGTATCCTTTGGGAACAATGCTAAGGGATATGTGCTAGGACATGGCAATGTCTCCTCTGGCAAAATACAGTTTGACAAGGTCAATCTGGTTGAAAACCTTGAGTACAACTTGCTAAGTGTGTCTCAAATGTGTGATAAAGGATATTCTTCCTTTTTCACAAAGACAGCATGCAAGATCATATCACCAGAAGGCCAGAAGTTGATAGAGAAGATAATTGAAGATCATACTTTGTTGATAGCCAAAAGATGTGGCAATGTCTATGCAGTGGACATTGAAAAGGACAAAGTACTGAACAACACTGCATGTTTCTTCTCAAAGGCATCAACTTCAGAGACTGATCTCTGGCACAGGAGACTTGGCCATGTGAACTTTAAAACCATAAATAAAGTCACAAAAATGGGCTTGGTCAGAGGTCTACCTTTAAAAGTATACAAGTGTCAAGAACACTGTGTATCCTGTTTAAAGGGAAAGCAGCATAAGTCCTCTTATAAGTCTATTGAAGAATCAAAAACAACTGCATGTCTTCAACTACTCCATATGGACTTATTTGGGCCAGTAAAAATCATGAGCCTTGGCAAGAAGAAGTACTGCTTGGTCATCATTGATGACTATTCAAGATTCACATGGGTATTCTTCTTATTTTCCAAGGATGAGGCAGCTGAAATCATCAAGTTCTTCATTCTACAAGTAGAGAAACAATATTCTCTATCTGTCAAAGCCATTAGAAGTGATAATGGGACAGAGTTCAGGAACAAAACTCTGGATGAATTCTGTTTGTCTAAAGGGATTATTAGACAATTCAGTGTTCCCAGAACTCCTGAACAAAATGGTGTAGTAGAAAGGAAGAACAGGACATTAATTGAAGCAGCAAGAACTATGTTAGCTGATTCAGGCCTACCATGTATTTCTGGGCTGAAGCAGTTAACACTGCATGTTATGTTCAAAATAGAGTCCTTGTCAACAAGAGACACTCCAAGACTGCCTATGAAGTTCTTCATGGCATGAAGCCCCTTATCTCCTTTTTCAGGGCTTTTGGATGCCAATGTTTCATTCTAAACATTAAAGACTCTATTTCAAAGTTTGCTGCTAAAGTTGACTCAGGTTACTTTCTTGGTTATTCTTCCACTAGAAAAGCCTACAAGGTTTTTAATTCAAGAACCAAGATAGTAGAAGAAACACTAAATGTCAAGTTCAATGAGTCAAAACACACTCTTATTCCAGCACATCCTGCTGAACTCTTTGACCTTAACAGCTTCCACTTTGGACCTAAAAAGACTATTACTTCATCTAAACCTACTTATTATGGTGATCAAAGGTTTGATGATGAGGATCCAGCACCATGGACTCCTAATACAGTCATTAAGTCAACTTTCAAACCTTCAGAAGTTTTACAAACTTCTGATTCAACAACTGCTGATGTACAAACTCAAACATCTGCTTCAACACCTACAACTACTGAAGATGTTCAAACAGCTGAACCAGACATTATAAACCTCAGTGGTTTGTTTGATGAAGTACAAGAGCCACCTACACCTGTCAGTGGTTTACAACAACTGATTGAACACAAAGATCATCCATTGGAACAAATCATGGGTGATATTGCTTCAGGTGTTCTCACAAGAAACCAGCTTTCCAACTTTTGCTTCTTCTCAGCATTCATTTCTCAGTTGGAACCTAATAAGTACCAAGAAGCCCTCAAAGACAACAATTGGGTGGAAGCTATGCAAGATGAGTTTCTTCAATTCAAAAAGCAACAGGTTTGGGAAATCTGTCCCTTACCACCAAACAAGCTACCAATTGGCACTAGATGGGTTTTTAGGAACAAACAAGATGAAGCTGGTATGATCATTAAAAACAAGGCAAGACTGGTGGTACAAGGTTACTCTCAAGAAGAAGGAATTGATTATGATGAGACCTTTGCTCCAGTTGCAAGGCTTGAGGCCATCAGATTATCTCTGGCCTATGCCATTTCCAACAAAATAAAAGTTTTTCAAATGGATGTTAAGAGTGCATTTTTGTATGGAAAGATCAAAGAGGAAGTGTATGTTTGTCAGCAACCTGGGTTTGAGGATCCTTCTCATCCTGAGTGGGTGTACAAACTTGACAAAGCTCTTTATGGGCTAAAACAGGCTCCAAGAGCCTGGTATGAAACACTTTCCAACTTTTTGCTCAAAAATAACTTTACAAGAGGCTCCATTGATAAAACTCTTTTCATTAAAAATGTTGGAAATCATGTCTTACTTGTTCAAATTTATGTTGATGATATCATATTTGGTTTAACAAACACAAAATTGTGTGATGAATTTAAGAAACGCATGCAATCAAAATTTGAGATGAGTACAATGGGAGAACTGCAGTACTTTCTAGGATTGCAAATTAAACAACAAACAAATGGAACTTTTATACATCAATCTAAATATATTAAAGAATTATTGAACAAATTTTCTTTACAAGACTGTAAATCATGTTCCACTCCCATGACACCTACCACACAAGTTGAACCAGATGATCAAGGCAAACAGGTTGATCAAACCATGTATAGATGTATGATAGGTTCCCTTTTCTATCTAACTGCTTCTAGACCAGATATTATGTTTTCAACATGTGTCTGTGCTAGATATCAATCAGCTCCCAGGGAATCACACCTAATTGCAGTCAAAAGAATCTTCAGATATTTGAAAGGAACTCCTACACTTGGAATTTGGTATCCTGCTTATAGCAATACCAAGTTATCAGCTTTTTCAGATAGTGACTATGCAGGGTGCAAAATGTCAAGAAAATCAACATCTGGTGGTTGTCAATTCTTGGGAAACTGTCTAGTGTCCTGGCAATCAAAGAAGCAAACATCTGTTGCAACTTCAACTGCTGAAGCTGAATACATTGCAGCTGCAAGTTGTACATCACAGATACAATGGCTCCAATATCAACTTCTTGATTATGGAATCAAAGAGACCAAGACACCATTGCTTGTCGACAGCAAATCTGCCATTAGCATCATTCAAAATCCTATTCAGTTCTCAAAAACTGAACATATTGAAATCAGGTATTATTTCATTAGGGATTGCTATGAAAAAGGCAAGATTGAAGTGAAGCATGTGACAACAGCTAATCAGATAGCTGACATATTCACAAAACCCCTTGACACATCAACATTTCAGAAGTTAGTATCCATGCTTGGGATGCTAAATTTGTAAGTGTTTCTTTTATTTCTCTGCACATCTTTTATTTTTCACTTACATCTGTTTTTAGACCAAAACTTCTGAAAAACAAAAGGAGAGAAACTACTGATGAACAAAAACATCAGTATGGGAATATTTTCTGAAAAATGAGTAACTTCTGATAAAATAATCTTCAGAAGTAATGAATAAAGTGTTTATAAACATTCTCATCAGTTGTTAAGAAACTACTGAAGAGAAAATGGGAACTACTGATGATAATTGTTCCTCATCAGCAGTTTTGTCATTAAGGGCAAATCAGACATTTCCCACTTTAGAAGTTTGACCTAGGGCGGTTACAAACTTCTGATAAACACCTTTTCCAACACTTATCCATTCAAAAAGCAAAATTCCCTCCTTCTCTCTCAAAAACACTCTTAAACCCTTAACCTGCAAAAATACTGTTCGATCCACAAACACACAAACCACATGGCTCTAATACTGAAACAGGGACACAATCAAAGAGACTACTTTGAGAAACTTGAAGCCTGGTCCCAATACGACGAAATCATTGATTTAGTCGTTAAATCTCAATACTTCACTGCCTTCACCATTGATCCTCCAATCCACACTGAAAATCTGAATGAGTTCTGGGCTAATGCGGAGACGGTGACAGTGAATGATAAAGTGATCTCCCTCAGTTCAACCATCCAAGGGAGAAGAATGGCAATCACACCAGAAACTTTGGGGATTAGACTGGGTCTAGATGATGTCAATGCCCCAGATCAATTTCCAAACTCTGAAATTCATCTAACCATGACAGAGTGTGGTTACCAAGGTACTCTCTCACATGCTACCATTTTCAAGAAATATTTTGAACCAAAATATAAACTTTTGTTTCATTACATAATAATGTGTTTGAGTCCAAAAACTGGATCTTATGTCAGGTGCCTTCTACTTTTCAACCTATTTTTCATTCCATTGTGAATGAAACAAAATTCAGGGCATCAACACTTTTCTTTAATGAGTTGGTGTTACATCATCTCAATTCTAAAAAGAAGTTTTTGTTGTATCCAAGGTTTATTATGCAATGCATAATAAAGGAACTTGGAGAAGAGGTGCTTGTGGGTAAAACAACTGTTTTAAACCCATTAACCTCACAAGCATACTCTAGACACAATAAACCGGCTACCTGGCCAGAAGATGACCAAAGGGAACACACAACAGTCCCCAAGGAACCCTCATCTTCCAAACCTTCACCCAAAAAGGCCAAGAAACCCAAATAGCAAAAACAAAAACCCACCAACCTTAAAAGAAAGGCAGTTCAGGAAGTTGAGATGCCTAAAGTTGCTAATGTGCAATCTGCACTTGATAAAGATGTGATTGAAACATCCTCTTAGTCTCATCCATCTCAAATCCCCACTAGAGCACCAATCACCATTTTATTCAAAAGGAAGAAATTTAAGAAAACAATCCCCATTGACTCTTCTTTTGAAACTGCTGAACCATTAGCCCAAACTACTGAACCAGCACCATAAATTTCTGAACCCGAAGCCCTTGAAATTGCCAAACTTCTCTCTGGGCTAAAAAGAGACCATCCCATCAGAGCATGTCAGTCCCCAACAATCACATCAAACAGGGGACATACCTTCAGAACTTGACATGGATATGGATATCCAAAGCCCTAACCCAATAGATGAGGATGAACCAGGGTCTCTAAGCCCAAACTTAGAGACTTTAGGTACATTTGAGGCTGCTACTACTCATATACGACCCAGTGATGGATCTAAGGATAGAAGTAACATTGCTAAGACCTCACTTGTGGCAACTACTGATGAAGGCTTAATGCCTGAGGTAGGAAATCCTCTGAACCAAGAACAAGAGGTACATGAGACAACTGGGTTGGGCCCAGCTCATGATATAACTGATACTGTCCTCATTGAGGAAGTAAGCAGGGATTCAGATGATTCCATTGATTTGGATGATGATTCACACTTCACCAAACTTGAATTGACGGCTGCTAGTGAAGGTCCTGCACCTGGTGTCTCTAAGCTCAAAGAGCTGGTCACACCAGATCAGGTTAAAGTCCACTTGATCCTTGATTCCCTAAAGTGGCATCTTCTGTACAACATGAAGATCACCCAAAAACACACCCCTCACTAAAAATGCCTACCCAATTCCCTGGGTCATCCAGCATAGACTTGAACCAACTATGCATACCAGATGGTCCCCTATACCAGTTGATGAACACCCTCATTGCCAATCACCTCAAATCCTTCACAACTGCTTTGGAGTTGTCAACCAAAACTCAGTTTGAGGTGATCAACAAGAAACTTGGTGAGTTGTCCAACAAGATAGACAATAACTCAAGACAGCTTGCTGAACTCACTGGTAGAACTTCCAAACCTAGCAGGCTTCCAGAAGTGGATGAAGCCAAAAAGGGGGAGAAGATTAAGGAACCTAAGGAGTCACTGAAAGCTAGGATAAAGGCAAGAGTGGCTATACAACAACAACTTCTAGAAAAAGCCCAAAAACAAAAAGAAGATAAAAAAAGGCTTAGTTCTGGAACTGAAGTTGAAGCCGAAACTTCCCAAGGCCATAATGAAGAAACTGCTGAAGACTCTGAAAGTACTGAAGAAAATCCTTCAGTAGTTGACACTTCTGTCAACACTTCAGCAGTTAACACTTCCAACAATCAAACAGATGAAGAGCCTTCCAAAACAACTGAACAACAACAACCAACTCCTATTCCAAGGCCTACAACAACTACAACAATGACTGTGCTGAACCCTTCTCCACTATCAATGTCCAAAGAACTACTAGAGAAGAGTTTGATTGCAGCCCAAAGAAAGGCTAAGGAAGAAGAGATCTAGAACAACTTGGAGGCAAGGGAAGATTTAAGCTTAAATGAAAAGCTTCAAGCTTATGAAGCAGAGTTGAATAGGCAAGCTGAAATAGAGAGAGTTGCTGAAGAAGACAAAAGACAACAACTGGTGTCTTTTATAACAAAGAATAGCAAAACAAAAGCCTATTCACTCAAAGGGCGCTCAATGGATGAGCTAACCAGAAGAGCTCAACTTGTTGCTGACAAACTTGCAACAAACAAAGATGGAAAAGCCAAGAGAGCAGAAATGATTGAAGAACTGTTAGCAAATGACTATGGTTCAAAAGCCTCTGTGTCAAGATGGAAGGAAGACAAACTACTAGACACATACAAGAAATACAAGGCTGCCAAGGCTGCTAATCCAGAGAAGTTCAAAACTTCTGAAGTATCAACTTCAGTAGTTAGAACTTCTGGTGTTAAAAGACCAGCTACCAAGAAGAAACCCGAGGACAATACAAAGACTGACTTCAAGATGGTGTTGCTAGAAGGCAACACAGTTGTGCAAGGAGACTTTGATATTGAAGAGAAGCCTCTGATAACTCAATTTAGGGATCCTTCAACTTTTGCTTACCAAATTCAGAAGACTATCACTGACAGACTGCATACAAAGGTAGTTACTGAACATCATTTACCAACTTTCAAATTACCTGATGTAGTGCAAAAAGAAGACAGAAGTGAATCCCACCTGAGAGTCACAGAAATAGAGAACATCCAACACTCAGGAACATCCCAGGGATCCAGCATGGTTCCCTATACTTTAGATTTTGACAAATCTAAAGTGCTGATCATCAGATGGTCCTTTACTGATGACAACTCAGTATTGGTGACAAGAATAGATCTTACAAGCAAGGCCTACAAGTCCATGAATGAACTGAAGAATCTATCAACCCAGGACTTGCTTACAATTCAACATCTGGAACCTCAAAGGGGATCTCTCAATGATGAACAACTTAATCAACTGAAGAACTCCATGTTCAAGGAGATATGGAAGATTGTGAATGACAGAAGAAAACAATAAGGAATTAGAAAAGGTTTTAGCTTCATCAATCCAGTGGGAGATTGTTAGGACAAAAAGGATTGAGGAAACCACTTTTGTAAACCTTAGTCTAATTCAGTTCTGCAAATATTCTAAGTATAGAACTACTGAATAAAGAAGACCAAAGTACTGAAGAAGGATTCAACAAGTACTGAAGAAGAAGTATCAGAAGTCCTGAAGTCTAACTAGACAGTTCACTGAAGAACTACTGAAGACAAACTACTCATCAGTAGTTTGTCATTCATCAGCACTTGTACAAGAATCTTTCCACCGCCTTATGTTTCAGTAGTTTATTAGTTTAGTATTACTTTATCTGTTTGTGCAAGTTCCAAGAATGCAACTTGTTGCTACTTGTTACAGACTTGCTTTTTGGCAAGGTTCATGTATATGTAAAGTCTATAAATAGATGGGTTCATCCCTCTGTTTTAGACATTGATTTTTAATAGAAACTGAAATCCTTCAAAGCTTATTGTTGTTATTTCCATTTCATTTATTGAGAATCTGTTTGAGTATTTATTATCATTCACATTCAATACTTAGATTCTCATTAAACTTGTCTTTAGTTTTCAAACATCCAGGGGGAGTAATAACTCTTGTTGATAGTGTAACTTTACTTACTCATTCCGTTGTGCAAATCTGATTGAACTTGCTAAACACATAAGTGTTCACTAGCAAGAAATACATCAAGAGCATTACTGATCCAACAACCGTGCTCTTAATAATCATAGGGCAATCATTGTCTGAACGGTAGTGACCTCACACCCCAGCTTCACTAGACCACACGTGACATTATTAGGTGAGTTTCACGGCCCCATTTTACTATTTCTACATTTTGGGGGACAAGCATGCTACAAATATCATTTTGTGTGTTAATTCTATCGTGACTACGATGTGTAACATGAGACATTTTGGTTTATGAGCTCAATAGTCCTCGTACTTACATTATACTGTAACCATTAGCTATCGAAAGCCATGGAACACTTTAATAGATCTATTGGGTTTACACCCCCATTCTTGGTTAGTTTCTCTAACCGGTTACATACAAAAGAGTGTTAGTATTCTACTATACATACAATGTCATTAGTGTACAATGCGTGAGGCACAACAGTCAAGATATTTGGTTATGGGACTCATTGTTCGCACAGTAATCATTCGCTTAGCTAGCCTATGATTGGTAATACACGAATTACACGAGCACTTTAGTATTACATTAAAACTTGTGAACTCACCGACATTATTGTTGACAAATCCTTTATGCATGTTTTTTCAGGTAATTGATGATGAGAAACGGGGACTTGGGATAGGGGTTCGAGTTGGCACCTAGTGTTACCATCATGGATTGGGTCGTGTCCGTCATGAGTTATCTCGGTGGTTGAGTCATGCGTTTTCAGACAATTTATTATTTTCAAATAATGTTTTTTTAATTTGAATAATTTATGACATTATCCATCCCTAGATGGTATCTATTTTAAATAAATCTATGTGTTTCTTGAACCTTGTGCTTGAAAACCTTTCGAAGTCATATCTCTGTGTTTCCGCCTTGGCGGGGTGTGACATGAAACATGAAAAGATAGTGCAACGACTACTGGACTTAGTTAGGAATATCCCGAATATTTCGGGATGGTAGTTGTTATCTCTTTACTATAAATAGGGATGTGGGAAGATCATAGGAGACACAACTGTAACATTACGCAATTATACTTGTACGTTACAACGTTATTAATAAAAACGTCAAGTTCCAGTATTAATGTGTGCATTTAATTATTTTTGTTGCATTTTGGAAACCCTAATACTATATAAGTTATATATATATATATATATATATATATATATATATATATATGGATACATCAAGGATTATTGTAAAAAAAAGGGTGCTTGGGCCGGGACTCGAACCCGCGCCCAAGCCGGTTCAATCAAACAACACACACAAACCAGTTGATCTAGCCACAATCTTTGTTTTAAACCCGGTGTATTATTAATATAACATTAACCTAAAGACCCTCACGATGATTGACAACCAATTGATACCATCTTTATCAAATACGCGTCCCACATTCAATTGATGGTCAACACTTGCCAACTCGATCACCTAGGCCTAAACACTATAAATTGATCATTCCTGGACAATCTCAACTCGCCAATTCACCTTTCTCAACCCCCAATTCTTCACAATAATCCTCTGTTCTTGATAATTAAATCGCGTTTTGACTTTTTAAGCTGACTGAGCGTTCGTGATCAAAACAGCATTGTAAGTATAATATTTTTGGTGGGTTTTGATCTTCGGCATCCACACATCAATAGCCCTAAGGTTAATTGGGTTATTGATGTGTGAATCAAACGATTGGAAAAATTAGGGCTCGTGGGTTTTAATTGGGGATAAACACGATTTTGCATATAATATTTATTTTAAATTAAACTGAAATCAACACAACCACTGGTCTGGACCAAGTGGTTGTGTATGGTGCTATCTTCCTGAGCCACCCGGGTTCGAGTCCCGGCTATGGCATACCTTTTTCCTTTATTTTGTTTTTAAACAAACAAATCCAAATAATTATATATAATACATATAATTTTATAAATTTGTTTTTAAATATTAAAACTCTTTTAAAAATTCTAAAAAAAATTATTTTATGATAATCTGATGAAAAAGTTTCACTCACAATTTTTAGTTTTAAAAAATTAATTTATTTAACATATATAATAATTAAATCAATTTTATTCTACTATATTTATAAAATTCCATTAAAATATCAAAACAATTTTATAAATTTCCACAAAAATTATTCTGAGTTTATATAATGATAAACTTTTCTGAAATGATTTTTAATTCTGAAAAATCATTTATTTAATATTTTTAATCAATTTTTGTTAGTTTTAATCATAATTAAATCATAATAAATTCAATTTTTAATATTTTTGCACCAAAATTTTATACAAATTATTTCTGAATATTTAGAACAGAAATATAAATTTTAAACTAATAATTCTTTAATTTTAGTATTTTTAAATATTAAAGTTAAATCTTGATAATTTGTTATAAATAGAATTAATATTCTATTTTAAAGAAAATAATTTTGTAAAAATTATTTTTATACTTTAAACATATTTTTGTGATCATCTTAAATTTAAATTTTATAAAAAGATTATTGTCTATTTGATTTCTAAATTTCTCTCAATTATTCAACATTTTTCATATTAATTCAACAAGCATTTATCCCCAATACGAAGCCCTAGAACATATACATTTGTAGACTAGATAGACTTAGACATATTTATTACCTTATTATAGGGTGATATTTGGCATTGTTTGGGCAACACCACTATTCAATCTTTTCAAGAAGTATAACATTTTGCTAAGGTGAGTTTTACATAGCCCCTTTTTATTTATCACCATTTTTGGGGTGAAACATGTTACAACATCATTTATGTAATTCAATCATCAATATGTCTATGTGTTTTTCTATGTTGCATTATGTCTTGAACATGACTAGGGTAAGCACAATTCTAGCATAATCATTAACATTGATCAGCCGACGGTATACATTGATAGATCTATTGGACTGACAATCCCACCCGGATACGTGCCTTCTACAAAGGTAGCGTGGGTGTTTGTTATCGCATAACATATTCGAGTGAACCATGAGCGTATGGGATGTACCACATTATAACAGTCACAAGGGTTGATTATGCACTCGATTTACTTCTAGTATGTTTTCACATATGGACTAGACTTGCCATGACACATGAATTGCACAACATTTTTATTCGATTATCAAAACCTATGTAATTCTCACCAACTTTTGTTGACCCAAAAATATTTTCAAAATTAACATGTTTCCGGTAACAATGAAGCTGAGGCTTGAGTTTGCTTATGGATTATACATGAAGTTATTATTTGGAGCTATTTGAAGTTTTGTTATTTGATATTATGTATTGAATTTCTAGACAATCATTTCACTTTTGGATTTATTATGTTTGAATAAATTATTTAAAATTTAATTTATACCATGTGCTACTGAAACAATCATCAATACGTAACATCCCGATGTTTCCGCCATCGGTTGGGGTGTTACAGATTGGTATCAGAGCCTTGGTTATAGGGAATTAGGTTATTAGAAAATAATCTAGACTATAACCTTAGGGACTTAAACAGTACTTGCTCCTCTTACTTGTAACCCTAATTGCTTCCCAATCCTATCCTTATCCTATACCTTATATAACCCTAAGCCTACATATGACCTACTCTTATTCGTCTGCTGCAATCCTGATCCACCATTAGATTAATAGGACAAAATCCTCAGGTTTATCCTGAACCCCCTTGAGATCTCGTCGAAGTTCTAAATTTTAATAACGAACACGTGCAATCTGGAAGGGTGAACGCCTGTATTCTGAGTCTTCTGTCTAGGCTGGCATTGCGCATATATCCCAATCAGACGAGGGACCCGGATGCCTACCTGGGAATTCTCGGGATGAGTGTTCACTTATAGGCTAAAGCATGTCTTCATATGTTATTAGAATTTAGAATCTTTGATAAGTCAACGTTTTCGTTTATTCGTTTTAAATAATGAATAAATGATTACATTCCTTACATAATCTCATTCATTTCATTGTGTCTATTACAGATCATGCCTCCACGTCGCAGCACTCGCAACAGCAATGGTGAGAACCACGATGAAGGTGGTGACAACCATAACCATAACCACGGTCCTAACCACAACAACAATGGTGTCAATGCCCAACTGGCTGCGATCATTTCTCAACAAATGGCGCAGCAAATCGCAACTCTAGTTCCCAATTTGCTAGCACAAGTCATCCAAATGAACGGCAACGGGAACGGTAACGGCAACGGGAACGGTAACGGCAATGGTAATGGAAATGGAAACCACAACGGGAATGGAAATGGTCTCCCAGCCTGTACCCTTAAGCACTTCAATTCTTGTAACCCTCCAAAGTTTAGTGGTGAAGAAGGAGCTACAGGACTCCTCCAATGGTTTGAGGGTATTGAGAATACCTTCATCAACAGTGAATGCCCCGACAACTTCAAGGTTCGTTACGCCATGAGTGTTCTCCACAAACGAGCACTCACTTGGTGGAATGAAGAAAAGCGCACCCGTGGGGCCGAAGTTGCTCTTGCTATGACATGGGACCAAGTCAAGGAGGTTATGAAGGAAGAGTTTTGTCCTCGCAACGAGGTTAAGAAGCTTGAAGATGAGTTCCACACCCTAGCTCAAGATAGTGGGGAGAACCTTGCCTACAACACTCGCTTTCACGAGCTTAGCTTATTGTTGCCTCACAAAGTCACTCCCCTGCCGGTAGCCATCGAGAAGTACATCGGTGGTCTGCCCATGCAAATCCAGGACACCGTTTGGGGAAGAAATCCTGCAACTTTGGAAGAGGCCAAACGTCTAGCGGCCACTCTTACTGATAATCACATGAAGAACGGTACTCTCTTCCGCAAGGGCACTAAGAAGACAGTTGCCAAAGACACTCCTCAGCCCGCAATTAAAGTCAAGCCTGAGACCTCAAGCAACAAGAAGCGTAAGGCTAGGAACTACATGGTTGCTACTACCCCACCTGCAGCACAAAACCCAGCCAAGAAACCATACACCGGACCTCACCCTTTGTGCAATACTTGCAAATACCACCATCCAGCACAGGTGCCATGTCGCTTTTGTACTAAGTGTCAAAGGTATGGTCACCTTGTGAACATCTGCCGAGCCCCTCCTGCTGCCCAAAACAATAATGCCCCAGCTCCTAACCAACAAAACAACCGGCCTGCTCGTGGTTAGTGCTACGAGTGCGGCAACCCTGATCACTATATCAACAATTGCCCCAATCGTAACCAAAACCATAACCAGAACCAAAACCGCAACCAAAACCAAAACCAGAACCGCAACCAGAACCAAGGTGCTCGAGGTCGCGCCTACAATCTCAATGCTAACCAGGCTCGTGACAACAACGAAGTGGTGAATGGTACGTTCCTCATTAATAACCACTATGCATCCATATTATTTGATTCGGGAGCTGATAAGTCATTTGTATCACTGAAGTTTGAACCTTTACTTAACTCACCCCAAACTAATCTAGAGGAACCTTTAGTGGTAGAGGTAGCTAATGGGAAGTCTATTTCGATCGACTCTATTATTCGTAACTGCGTGTTGAACCTCGACGATCATACCTTCTCTATCGATCTCATCCCCATGCATCTTGGAAGTTTTGATGTTATAGTAGGCATGGACTGGTTGTCAACCCATCGTGCTGAAATTCTATGCTTTGAGAAAGTCATACGCATTCCTCTCGAATCTGGTGAGATTTTGAAGATCTATGGTGAGAAGCCCTGTGGCGAGCTTAAGCTTATGTCTTGTACTACTGCTCAAAAGTACTTACGAAAGGGGTATACAGCCTTCTTAGCTAACGTGATAGAGAAGAAGGACAAAGGCAAAAGCATCCAAGACATTCCAATTATTCGAGACTATCCTGAAGTCTTCCCAGAAGATTTACCTGGTTTGCCTCCTGCTCGACAAGTGGAATTTAGAATTGATCTTGTTCCTGGTGCTAATCCTGTCGCCAAAGCTCCTTATCGTCTTGCACCCTCTGAGATGCAAGAACTTGCCAGTCAATTACAGGAACTTTCTGATAAAGGGTTCATTCGCCCTAGTTCTTCTCCATGGGGAGCCCCTGTCTTGTTCGTTAAGAAGAAGGATGGTTCTCTTAGAATGTGTATTGACTACCGTGAACTCAACAAACTTACCATCAAGAATCGTTATCCATTGCCTAGGATTGACGATTTTTTCGATCAACTTCAAGGAGCAACCCACTTCTCGAAGATTGATCTTCGTTCTGGTTATCATCAGCTTAGAGCCCACGATGAAGATATTCCCAAAACAGCTTTTCGCACACGTTATGGTCACTATGAATTCATGGTCATGCCTTTTGGATTGACCAATTCTCCCGCAGTGTTTATGGATTTGATGAATCGGGTTTGTAGACCCTACCTCGACAAATTCGTGATTGTCTTCATCGATGATATCTTGATTTACTCTAAATCAAACTCCGATCACGAGCAACATCTCCACTCCATCTTGGGTCTCCTGAAGAAAGAACAATTGTATGCCAAGTTCTCAAAATGTGAATTTTGGCTTAAGGAAGTTCAATTTTTGGGACATGTCATTGATATGAACGGGATTCATGTTGATCCTGCAAAGATCGAAGCTGTGAAGAACTGGAGTGTTCCTAAAACTCCAACTGAAGTTCGTTCTTTCCTTGGTTTGGCTGGTTATTATCGTCGATTCATCGCCAACTTCTCTAAGATCGCTGTTCCTCTCACTACCTTAACTCACAAGGGTAAACCTTATGAGTGGGGACCAAAGCAAGAGGAAGCATTTGAAACTCTTAAGCTGAAACTCTGTGAAGCTCCTATTCTGTCTCTACCTGATGGTAATGATGATTTCGTGGTCTATTGTGATGCATCGAACCAAGGTCTTGGTTGTGTTCTCATGCAACGAGGAAAGGTTATTGCTTATGCGTCTAGACAGCTCAACACTCACGAAAAGAATTATACCACCCATGATCTTGAATTCGGCGCTGTTGTCTTTGCTCTCAAGATTTGGAGACATTATCTTTATGGGACCAAATGTGTGGTGTTCACAGACCACAAGAGTCTCCAACATGTCTTCGACCAGAAAAATCTTAACATGAGGCAACGACGTTGGGTTGAGTTACTTAACGACTATGATTGTGAAATTTGCTACCATCCTGGTAAGGCGAATGTTGTGGCTGACGCACTTAGTCGTAAAGAGCGTATCAAACTTCAATGTGCGAGAGTTCGTACTAATCTTCAGGATCGCATTCTTCAGGCTCAACATACATCAGTCACCCAAGGTAACATGTACGATGAAATGTCTTGTGGTGCTGAGACTCAACTTGAAACAAAACCTGATGGGCTACTCTATTTTCTCAATCGACTGTGGATTCCCGACCGTGATGATCTTCGTACTATTCTCATGAACGAGGCTCATAAGTCTCGTTATTCTATTCATCCTGGAGCTGACAAGATGTACCATGATCTCCGTTATTCTTATTGGTGGCCTGGCATGAAGAAAGATATTGCTCTTTTCGTTGCAAAATGCCTCACTTGTTCAAAGGTCAAGGCTGAACACCAACGACCATCTGGTATGCTCGAACAACCAGAAATTCCTGTATGGAAATGGGAGAGCATAGCTATGGACTTCATCACCAAACTCCCTCGTACACCCAAAGGTTTTGACAGTATTTGGGTAATCGTCGATCGTTTGACCAAGTCAGCCCACTTCTTACATATTCGTGAGAAGTATTCTGTAGAAAGGTTGGCAAAGATGTACGTAAGTGAAATCGTATGTCGTCATGGTATACCCTTGGACATTATCTCTGATCGTGATGGTCGTTTCACCTCTCACTTTTGGGATTCTTTGCAAGATGCTTTGGGTACCAAGTTGAACCTGAGTACTGCTTATCACCCTCAAACAGATGGTCAGACTGAACGGACCATCCAAACACTTGAGGATATGCTCAGGGCATGTGTCATCGATTTTGGTGGCACATGGGATTCTCATCTCCCTTTGGTTGAGTTTTCATACAACAACAGTTATCATGCCAGCATTAACATGGCTCCATTCGAGGCACTCTATGGTCGTAAATGTCGTTCACCTGTCTGTTGGACCGAGGTTGGTGAAGCCCGTATCACAGGACCCGAACTAATCCAGGAAACCACAGACAAAATCCAACTCATTCAGGATAATCTTCTCAAGGCTAGAAGTCGTCAGAAGAGTTATGCTGATAAACGTCGTAAACCCTTGGAATTTCAAGTTGGGGACCTTGTACTACTTAAGGTATCCCCTTGGAAAGGAGTAATTCGTTTCGGTAGAAAGGGAAAACTAGCTCCTCGATACGTAGGCCCCTTCAAAATTCTTGACAGAGTTGGAAAAGTGGCTTACAAACTTGATCTTCCACCTGAGCTAAGCAATGTTCACCCGACCTTCCATGTTTCGAATCTCAAGAAATGCTTAGCAGATGAGAACCTTCATGTTCCTCTTGAAGATGTGCAAATTGATGAAAGCATGCACATTATCGAGAAACCCGTCGAGATTGTTGATACTGGAGTCAAGAAACTCAAGCGCAGTCGCATTCCGATCGTTAAGGTTCGTTGGGAATCTAAACGATGCCCAGAGTTCACTTGGGAACGTAAAGACCAGATGAAGTCTAAGTACCCACATCTTTTTCCACCAGACTCTCCAACTCCAACTTCGGGACGAAGTTCCTAAAAGTAGGGGAGACTGTAACATTACGCAATTATACTTGTACGTTACAACGTTATTAATAAAAACGTCAAGTTCCAGTATTAATGTGTGCATTTAATTATTTTTGTTGCATTTTGGAAACCCTAATACTATATAAGTTATATATATATATGGATATATCAAGGATTATTGTCAAAAAAAAGAGTGCTTGAGCCGGGACTCGAACCCGCGCCCAAGCCGGTTCAATCAAACAACACACACAAACCAGTTGATCTAGCCACAATCTTTGTTTTAAACCTGGTGTATTATTAATATAACATTAACCTAAAGACCCTCACAGTTGACTTGGGAAGTCAACTGTGAGGACGGGACTTACCAAAATCAATCAATAACTCGTGATTAGTCTATAATTGGCATCACTACGCGATTATCGGCCTATTATGACTCAGAAACACGATGATTGACAACCAATTGATACCATCTTTATCAAATACGCGTCCCACATTCAATTGATGGTCAACACTTGCCAATTCGATCACCTAGGCCTAAACACTATAAATTGATCATTCCTGGACAATCTCAACTCGCCAATTCACCTTTCTCAACCCCCAATTCTTCACAATAATCCTCTGTTCTTGATAATTAAATCGCGTTTTGACTTTTTAAGCTGACTGAGCGTTCGTGATCAAAACAGCATTGTAAGTATAATATTTTTGGTGGGTTTTGATCTTCGGCATCCACACATCAATAGCCCTAAGGTTGATTGGGTTATTGATGTGTGAATCAAACGATTGGAAAAATTAGGGCTCGTGGGTTTTAATTGGGGATAAACACGATTTTGCATATAATATTTATTTTAAATTAAACTGAAATCAACACAACCACTGGTCTGGACCAAGTGGTTATGTCTGGTGCTATCTTCCTGAGCCACCCGGGTTCGAGTCCCGGCTATGGCATACCTTTTTCCATTATTTTGTTTTTAAACAAACAAATCCAAATAATTATATATAATACATATAATTTTATAAATTCGTTTTTAAATATTAAAACTCTTTTAAAAATTCTAAAAAAATTATTTTATGATAATCTGATGAAAAGTTTCACTCACAATTTTTAGTTTTCAAAAATTAATTTATTTAATATATATAATATTTAAATCAATTTTATTCTATTATATTTATAAAATTCCATTAAAATATCAAAACAATTTTATAAATTTCCGCAAAAATTATTCTGAGTTTATATAATGATAAACTTTTCTGAAATGATTTTTAATTCTGAAAAATCATTTATTTAATATTTTTAATCAATTTTTGTTAGTTTTAATCATAATTAAATCATAATAAATTCAATTTTTAATATTTTTGCACCAAAATTTTATACAAATTATTACTGAATATTTATAACAGAAATATAAATTTTAAACTAATAATTCTTTAATTTTAGTATTTTTAAATATTAAAGTTAAATCTTGATAATTTGTTATAAATAGAATTAATATTCTATTTTAAAGAAAATAATTTTGTAAAAATTATTTTTATACTTTAAACATATTTTTGTGATCATCTTAAATTTAAATTTTATAAAAAGATTATTGTCTATTTGATTTCTAAATTTCTCTCAGTTATCAAACATTTTTCATATTAATTCAACAAGCATTTATCCCCAATACGAAGCCCTAGAACATATACATTTGTAGACTAGATAGACTTAGACATATTTATTACCTTATTATAGGGTGATATTTGGCATTGTTTGGGCAACACCACTATTCAATCTTTTCAAGAAGTATAACATTTTGCTAAGGTGAGTTTTACATAGCCCCTTTTTATTTATCACCATTTTTGGGGTGAAACATGTTACAACATCATTTATGCAATTCAATCATCAATGTGTCTATGTGTTTTTCTATGTTGCATTATGTCTTGAACATGACTAGGGTAAGCACAATTCTAGCATAATCATTAACATTGATCAGCCGACGGTATACATTGATAGATCTATTGGACTGACAATCCCACCCGGATACGTGCCTTCTACAAAGGTAGCGTGGGTGTTTGTTATCGCATAACATATTCGAGTGAACCATGAGCGTATGGGATGTACCACATTATAACAGTCACAAGGGTTGATTATGCACTCGATTTACTTCTAGTATGTTTTCACATATGGACTAGACTTGCCATGACACATGAATTGCACAACATTTTTATTCGATTATCAAAACCTATGTAATTCTCACCAACTTTTGTTGACCCAAAAATATTTTCAAAATTAACATGTTTCAGGTAACAATGAAGCTGAGGCTTGAGTTTGCTTATGGATTATACATGAAGTTATTATTTGGAGCTATTTGAAGTTTTGTTATTTGATATTATGTATTGAATTTCTAGACAATCATTTCACTTTTGGATTTATTATGTTTGAATAAATTATTTAAAATTTAATTTATACCATGTGCTACTGAAACAATCATCAATACGTAACATCCCGATGTTTCCGCCATCGGTTGGGGTGTTACAACAACACTTTCTTTCTTTTACTCTCTTGCTATATTCTCAGCTGCCACACACTTACACACTTGCTATTGTAATTATAGTTGATCGTTCACCACATTTCCAAGGTTGTATCATTTGCATTCTTACTTAATAATAATAACAAAGGCAGGGGTATTAGTCTCCCCCAAGGTTTTGTGCCAACGATCTATACTGATCAAGGGCTTTCCTCATGCATCGAGTGTTCTTGTGTTGCTTTGTTTCATTTTCGTTAACTTATTCAAGTTTTTCTATCACAATTCCATCCTGGGGATACAACTGTCTGTTTTATCTTATTTATTTTGATATCTTGATCATAGTTGTTAATCTTATTCTTTTGCATCCTAAACTTAACCATTTTTGGAATATAACTTATTTTATATTTAGCAAACATCGTTATCACACTACCTCACATTTCTTATTTGGAATATGAAGTTAATTTATAGTTGTTAATTTTTGACCAAAACAATGGGTATATAGCGGGGAAATGTGGATAGATATATTGGGCCTGACAAACAAGGTTGGACGGGTGTATATAGTCTCAAACTACACATGGCTTACCGAGGATGACAGTAAGCAATGTTTTCAAATCACTTAGTAACACACTTAATGTCTAGCTAATGTTCGATAAAATAGCAAAAACAGATTTGATCTTGCAAACACATATTTTTATCTAAAACCTGTGAAGTCACTGGCATATTCATGTTGACACGTTTAGCATGTTTTCTCAGGTCGCTAACGCAGCAGCTGGTTTAGGGCACATTTGAGTCCCACGGCGTCTCAGCATATGCATGCATTCAGTCGCACATTGTTTTAAACTATCTTAACTATTTACATTACTATTTTGGGATTGTAAACTTAATTTGCTTCCAATTTATTTCGTTAACTCTTATAAACTGCATGTTTGTTTTTAAATGCTTTTCCTCATATAGTTGTCATTTTTTGTGACCGTTGACTTGGATCCTGGTGTGTCAGGCGCCTTGTGGTAAAACCCCGCAAGTGGAATTTGAGGGTCTGACACACCCGTTCGACATGATTTCTCTCACGATGTTCTCCATAAAAACGGGTAGTTTAATTCGTATAGGAGCTCACCTGTGACACCCGCAAACCAAAGTTAACTTTCCTAACAACACATAAGTCTACCTTAACAAAACATTTGTAAAATAAACCTAACTAGGTTGTTAAGTAGGTCTACACACATCAGGGTCAGGATTTCGGTGATTTGGGTAATCATCAGCTGGCACACACGAGTCTCGTAAACCGTTTCATTGGTGAAATAATTATATAAAAGTTATTGATTGAGAATTATGTGGTTAGGATAAGTTAATAACTTGTCGATATGTGTTTAGTTGAATTAATATAATAATATTTGTTTTATTTGCAAATTATTGTCGTTTGGGCGAATGCCCTAGAAACCACTCATTCATTGGTCGTTTCAGGGGAATAAGACACTAAGCACACTCATTTGCTAGAATGAACTAATGAATGAGTCTCATTCGCTATAAAGGCATAACGAATGAAAGCAGACTATAAATGTTATCCTTCACTCATTCTCATCATTTTCAAAACCTTAACTCACCTCCTAGTGCTCCTTTACAACCCTTAACATGTAGAGACGAGTTTTGCTCTCATTTCTTCGACCTTGAGCTAAACAAGTCCAAATCTGAGGTTAATATGTTTTCTTCAATAAAAATATTTTCTAATGATTTCCTAATTAAATTTAAGCCTTAAAAATGAGTTTTTTCATAAATGTATAAACTTAGATGTTGTTTTAGTGACCTAGAAATTGGGGCTTTTGTGTTATTTTGATGATATGGTACTATGTTACTATTTGGATAATGGTATATGTGTTAGAAACATGTTTAGGTGATGTTTGGTTTATTATGAGAGTTTATGAGTTTTGACCCATATGGGGCTTTTGTGTAGATCTAGGGTTTACTATGCTCATGGGATGATGATGACATGTTAGGATGATTACATGTGAGTTTAATGATCACATGAATGTTGTATGTACGTAATTTCAATATTTGCCATTTATAGAAAACTTTTCATGCATTACTGTGACATCTTCATAATATGCCATTTTGGGAAATATATGATTTGTGCACGAAATAGACCAATTGATGAGCCAAAGCAGATGTGAAATTATGCTAATAAGTCCGACATAAGTTACTACATCATTAGGTTATGATTTTGTAGGTTTTTGATTTGATACGAAGAGTTAAGTTAGTCAAAATTGTCAAACAGATTGTGCAGGGTGAATGAACACTCATTCGCTAGAAAGTACTAGCGAATGAGAGGATTCTACTCTCATTCGCCTTAACTAATTCATTTTCTACAAGTTCCATTTTGTTATAGCAAATGACATGATTCTTAACTAATTCGTGTGAAAATTCAAGCGAATGGCACCTTGTTTGGTCCTATTCACTATAATCAAGTATATTATTACATGTTTATATGAAACTACGTGTCTTTACGTGATCGACTATTTGAAAACTCGTACGTGACTGATAACTGATATAACGGGTCACTAATGGGATACCAAGTCTACTATAGTTAAACAAAGTCAACATTTTACGAAAATACATTAATTCATTGATTGGACAACAATGGTTCATTAGACAAACACATTGTTCGTCGACACACTTATAGGGCGTCTTATGATCGGTCTTTAGTAGCTGGGACTATCATACACACTTGGTTTATTATCATTAGAAGACGCAACCTAAGATGACTTTCATGATCTCACTTTTATACTTTCTTATGGGGAAAACATGCTATATACACAGATTTTCTTAAGATCATTTAATACTATTGTTATCACTTGTTTACTTTGCGACTTATCTAAGTTCTAAAGGAACCACTAATATGGGTATATAGTAGGGGAAATGTTGATAGATCTATTGCGCCTGACAACCCCCACCCGGGTCAACTGGAGGTTGGACGGGTGCATATTGTCTTAAACTACACAGTGGTTGCCGGGGATGACGGTAACTGGAAAGGCAACACACTTTATTGAGCAACATCACAGTCAACAACTATCACACCCCGCCTAGGCGGAAACACGGGATGCGACACGAAAGGTTTTCAAGCACAAGATTTGAGCAAACATTCAAATTTATTCAATACTAAAAGTACCAAATTTGTTCAACAATAATAAATATCACAAAACATTGTTTAAAATCATACACATGACCAGAAGTTTTGAAAACACAAATAGTAATAGTGGTGAATGAATGCCCAATCGTATCCCAAGTTCCATCCATAGCTTAGTTACCTGAAAAACATGCATAAAAACTTTATCGACATAAATTTGGTGAGTTCACAAGTTTTGATATAATTGAAAATGTAAGGTTTAATGAAATCCATGAATGACCCATCATTATCTAGCTAAGATCAATGCTAATAAACGATCATGAGTCCATAACCAAACCTTGATGAGTGGTGCCTCGCACATTGCACAATAAAGGCAATGTATCATTATAAAAGAAATACAAGCACTCTTTTTTCATATGTATCTGGGTTAGAGTGACTAACCATGAGTGGGGGTGTCAACCCAATAGATCTATTCATGTGTTTCTAGGATAAGTCCATAGCTAATGGTTACGGTAAACTAATTACACGAGGGCTTAGTGAGTACTGTAAACATATTGTCTCATGTATACCGGTCTGCTAGGAATTCATTCTAAAAGTAGTAAACAATGCATGCTCTTCCCCAAAATATAAATAGTAAGAAAAAGGGCCCGTGAAACTCACCTCAAGTCCATGTGTAGTCTAGCAAGAATGTACGTCCGACAAACTAGGAATCTCGACATACACGTCCTATATACATACATGGACACTTTAGGTCTAACGGAAGATTCCATTGTCTCCTTGGTTCACCCAATCTATTGTGGTAAGTTGGTTTAGCTTCATTGGTGACATTTAAACTTTATGATATTATCCAAAAATAGTTTGTATTATATTGTGGAAAACATTGTCTTTTAACACATGTTGTTATTTATTAAAAACATGTTATTACTTGGTATAAAACTAGTTATGTTAACTATTGAACAATTCATGATCTTATGTACATGTATATATGCAAACTCAGGTACATATATGCCGATATATACATATGCGTACATATATATATATATATATATATATATATATATATATAGGATTCGGATATTTTGAAAACTCCTCTGAGTTGCGAGAGCTTGAAAACTCCTCTAACCCAATAATATCATGACACATATGCTTAGTAGGATTATTTTATTGAGGGGCATTTGTGTCAATTACTATCTCCCCTACCCCACCCCACCCTACCCAACCTCACCCCACCTTTTTAAAAAGCAGACACAACCCCTCTCTCTCTATTTCTCACACATACACACACCTCTCTCTCTCTCCCGTCCATTCTCTCTCTAAAAACAGGAAGAAGACGATCTGGATCATCGATGGTGGTGCCAGATCTGGATCATCGATGGTGGTTCCAGGTGGTTCCAGATCATCGATGGTGTTTGAATGGGTGTTCGTTGCAGAAGGTTGAGGGTGGAGGGGTGAAGGAGACGGTGGGTGGTGAAGGGAGACGGTGGTGGATCTGATAGGTTTTGGAGGTGGATCTGACGGGTTTTCGATGGTGGTGACGGTGGGGGAGGGGTTTTCTGCAGAGGGGTTTTGAGGATGGGGTTCGATGGTGATGATGATGAAGATGATGGGCTGTTCGGTGGTGGGTGTGAGGTTTTGAGGGTGGTGGTGGCTGTGGGGTCTGAGGGATGGTGGTGGCTGAGGGTGGTTGACGGAGGTGGTGGATGTGGTTTTGAGGGTGGTTTTCGGGGGGGGGGGGGGGGGGGGTTGGTTTTGAGTGGTGGTTTTGGAAATAAGGTGGTGGCTGAGGGTGGTTTCCGACTTTCAAAGGTATTATTATTATTATTATTATTATTATTATTATTATTTCCTGTTGTTATTATTATTATTATTATTGTTATTATTATTTCCTGTTATTATTATTATTATTATTATTCTTATTATTATTATTATTATTATTATTATTATTATTATTATTTTCTGTGCATTTTTTATTTTTGTTGAAATAATGAGCTGGGTTTTTTTGTTTAAACACAGATCTGTTTTATAGATGAATGGAGGTGGTGTTCACAGTGGCGTTGGTGTTTTTTGAAGATTATTTGATGATGAAGAAAGATGGTAAGGATGAATGGTTATATATTATTATTATTTATTTTTGAAAATTTTACACTGGTGTAATTGTTTGAGTTAGTTTTTAGATGTAGGTTGTTTATATATTTTTGGTGTAAATATGTTTTTACATTGGTGTTTTTCTTGTTTTTTGGCAACTTTTTTGTTTGTTTACATTGGTGTAACGGATATAGTACATGAATTTATAGATGTTTTTGGTTTTTTACAGCGGCGTAATTCGAATGTATAGATGTCTTTGTTGATGTTTGTGGGGCATTTTTGCAGTGGTGTAATTCAAATTTATAGATGCTTTTGTTGGTAGATGTTTTTTGTTGGTTTTTACACTGGTGTAAAAGATACAATGGCTTTCAAAATTATAAGTATATTTTCGATTTTACACTGGGGTATGTGACGTTTGATGGGAGAGTGATGTATGTGACGTTTGTGTGTGCAGAGGAGTGATAAACATTTACCTAATCTCTACCCAAAATACCCTCATGGATGATTATTATAATCACAAATCATATTCAGAGTTAAACATTCCACAAAATGACAAAAAAAAGTGTTAGATGAAATCTCAACCATTGATTGCTCAAGATCAAAGGTCCAAAAGGGTTCCTATGGTTCTCTCAACTCATGGAGGTTTTCAAAGTATCCTAACCCTATATATATATATATATATATATATATATATCACACCCTCAACTTTCCACAGCGGGGTTTTACCGCGAGGCGCGTGACACACCAGGATCCCATAGCCATAAGTCATCCGAACGACTCTAAATGCCCAAACCATTTAGTTTGTTTTTCAGAATTTAAGTTTTTAGAAATCAACCATATGTTTTAAGAAAGTGCGGAAGCGTAATCAAAATGATTAAGTGGATTATTATGCGCAAAACAACGCACCCAAGATAGAACCAAATAAATGAAAAGCATGATAATAGTCAATAGTGTTCAATTAACCCCTGACACAATGATGCATGACCTATCGTGCTCCGTACCTAGAGACCTGCAAAAGCATGCTAGCATGTGTCAACATAAATTTGGTGAGTTCACAGTTTAAGTAACAAGTGTAAAGTTATCAAAGTTTTAAACCATCAGTTTTAAGCTTGTCAGGGGTAGCTAACCCACTCAATGTAACTAAACATGAGATTATTGGGAACATACAGATGATACAGTGCCTCAGCACTAGTGTCTATCAACACTAGTAAGAAAATGTGGTCAAAAGTTCATGCCCATGACCCAAGCACCTCAGGCATGAGGTTGCTGTACAACCTAATAGCACTACTAACTAATGCCCCGTTCACCTCCAGCAATTAACCCAATAATATTGTAAGGGCTTTCAAAAGATAGAGTGTGTTTAGTTCACACAGGACAGTTAAAGTCCCCAACATTTTACAGAGACTGCCCATAAGTTTATATGTGACTCTACTATTTTTATTTCTTATCAAAAAAACATCAAGATTTTATGAAAAATAATTTAGTCCAACCACCTCAGAAAAAGCGTGCTGTTGACAGCAGCTTACATAAATATTCATTAAAAATCATAGACTCATCCAAACGAGATGAATCCACTTGGAAAAGCTTTGCTATTAATAGAATCAACTTCTGTCTGAATTTCACGATCAACGGATTTGTAAAACTCAAGTTACAGCCCTTTAAAGTTAGTCCATTTTTCACATCCGAAAATCTGATTATACCTTTAAACTTATAAAATCATGAATACATATCAAAACAAGTCCAAAACGCATGATCTTGGAGTTTTTGAAAATATAACATCATAAATTATGTTCTAGTATCAGAAAACAATCAGATTAGACATGTTAATCACCACATAACAGCCCTACAAGTCGCTACAACAAATCTGCTAGAAATCAGAATTTTCATAACATGATACACATGAATCCTAATCCTTCTCAATAACCCACAATCATCTAGCAAACTCATATTAACACAATCAAGTTCATATTATCAAGTTTAATCCATGTATTTACGTACCAAGAACCCTAGTTATGATTACTATCAACAATACTCATTAACATTCACAATAAACATCTAAGATTTCACACACCTTCACTACTAGAAAATATACATATCTTGACACGCGAACAATGAAACACGCCCATTCATGACACTCAAAAGCGTGTGTCATAAAAAAAATGTCATGATTTGTAAAATATGATAAATTTATGACACACATTTTTGTGTGTCATTAATTTACTGTCATAAAATAAAAACCACGACACCCTCAAAACATGCGTGTCATGTTTTTATGTCATAATATAATCTTTTCAAAATTTTATCCTCCCTCCTCATCTATTCAAACTCCCGCCCCATTATTCATTCTCTGATTAAACCCTAATTATCCTCTCTGCACTCACTACAACTTAGTTACTCCTCCCCATTATTCATCCACCCCAAAACCACCGTCACCAAAAACCATCACTGACACCTTGCTCCACCTCCGAAAAACCTCCTCCACCGTGACCAGTTACTAGCCTCCACCATCACTACACCCCATTTAGGCTGCTACAATTACAGCCTCCACCGCACCCCTAAAACCTGCGACCTCCCTACCATCTTCCTCTTTTCCTTCTCAATGGTGAATGTTCATTTTAGGTTAGTTTTTTCTTCTGTTTTATTATATGGTTGATAAATTTATTGTTCATCTTAGGTTTAATTTTATTATAGTTTAGCTCATGTTTTGCTTTATATTGCTCAATGATTATTAATTTCGTTTTGCCCTATTCATACCTAATATTAAGAAGTTTGATAACCGTATAATTTTGGGGTACTTTGCTTGCACTCAAATACCCGAGTTTGTTATAAGATGATGAGTAGATTTGTAGCAGTTTGTTCATTTTAGTATGATGATTTTAGAGACTTCCATATTGATTAATTGCCCTATTTGATATATATATGGTTAATTTGGATCTGATCTGACTCGGTAGCCTTCACTGTCAACTGTCTGCTCGCGTGACTTTAGAAAGGTTAGAATTTGCATCTACATTTTACATATTTTAAAGATCACCAGCATGAAGCTTAACTATCGAATGGAGATGATCCCTATCTATATGGAAGAGCTACCGTGTTAGGATCTTGATCTTTATAATAGTCAGACTTTTGTTTGCATTAGTTATTAAAATATTGAAATCCTAATTTCGAGAGATCCATTATAATGGTAAAAGTCATTTGGGCTCTTATTGTTATTAATTTATGTCTATAATTTAAATAATTATGCTAACATATATGATGTTGAGATAATATCCATCTAAAAGGAGCACATATAATATTGCAACTATGAATTCAATGACTAAAATTTTACTCATTTGTTTATGACTTTGTGAAGCCACAACAAATTTTGGATCAATGGGTCAATGTTTTGTTAAACCTTAACTAATTGATTTTTTTATTGACCGGGCAGATTTGGACAATTAAAGGTGACGCTAAGTTGTATTAGTTAGCTGATCTTACACCTTGCTTCTTGTTTAAGTTGTATTCATTATTCTAAATGTATACAGTTTTAACTACAATAGTCATGTTCCCGTGATTGTAGCTGCTAGTGAAATGTCGAGATCTGATCTGTCACCACCATGTTCCCCTGATTGTAGCTCACATGTACCTGAAGGTAACAACGAAGGTAATAATATCAATGTGGCAAATGGTGATGTCCTGGTGAAGCAGATTGGCTCTGTTGGTGGGGATACTAGTAATACAGGGTCTGTGAGTGTGATGGAAGATGCTAAAAATATGAAACCTAACAGCAGAAGTGCATTAGAAGAAGACAAGTGTCGTGATGATAAACCGATCAAGAATAGTGTAGGTCCGCTAGATGCAGCTGCTGCAGGTGTAAAACTTGAGACCTCCCAAATCAATGAAGAAGCGGCTTCTTTGTCATCTTCAGATATGCCTGAGGATGATAAGAAATTGGTTCACAAACGGTTAACTGATAAGCCTGTGGCCACCACTTCTTATGGTGATATTGATTTAAAACCAAAGTCTGAAGAGACTAATGACAAGAAGGCTCATGAAAATATGGACTCCGTGACATCCGTTAATGAACGTGCATATGGAAATATGAAAAAAGACAATAAAGCCCCTGTGGTTGCAATGCAAGAAGTAAGAATGTGTGTAAAGGCTACTGATGTAACAGAGGCCAACTGCGCTGGAGATCGTACAGTAAAGTTGGACTTTGATCTGAATGAAGTTCTTCCTAGTGATGATGGGATACAATGTGATGTTGAAAAGGCTGCTATTCATGCACCCAACCTGCTACCTTCTAATAATAAAAGTTGGTCTGGTTTAATTACGGTAGCTGCTGCAAAAGGACCATTTTACCCTTCTGAGAGCCTTTCAAGAGGTAAGCCTAAGCTTGGATGGAAAGGGTCTGCTGCCACCAGCGCATTCCGTCCAGCAGAACCACGAAAGGTAGATGTTCCAGTGCCGGATAGTCGTACTAGTAAACCGGCCCGCGCTCTTTTTGACTTTGACTTGAATGTTGGAGTCGAAGATGCCAATCAACCCAAAGGTTCGTCAGGACTGGATCTTGATTTGAATGCATGTGAAGAGAGCCCTGAGGCTGCTCATTTATCTGTCAGTACCAGCAGTAGACCTTCCAGGTCGGCACTACCTGGCGGGCTAAATTCTTCTAGGGACTTTGATCTGAAAGGGCCGGGTATGGAAGAAGTTGGTGGTGAATCGGCAACTTTTTCCAAAAACGTTCTTGCAACGCCTGGTGAGTCTTTTTTTTTTGTCTTTCCTTCTGTTCAGGTTGATTGTTTGGTTTCTTTTTTTTTGACGTGTTTAATATGGTTTCTGCAGGAAATCGATCTGTCTGGAACTCTCCCTCAGAGGTTTTACTAAGCGAAATGTGTAGGTTTCCTGCAACCAGTCTTGTTTATGACAAATGTTGGTGGTTGTAATGCATGCATAGGGTGGAGTTGTTGCTTGAAATAGTTTTAACAGCGTGTGGTCTGTGTTGGTGTTTAACTTGCTGGAAAAGCATTTGCCCACCTAAAACAAAACCTGGGAAATGGTTTCAACCCGTGTATGTAGAGTTCCGCTTCTGGGTTTAGATTATTAAATTTTATTCTATTTCTATCAAGTAAATTTTATTCTATTTCTGTATGTAGAGGTCTGCAGCAGCTATATATGCTAAGGAGAACCTTTTAAACAATGTATTGTGAGCTATTCCTAAAGATCTTAACCGAGATGAATAGTAGTAGTGGTTTTTTTTCTTGTCTTATGTTGGAGCAGATGTGATGATACTCAGCAACCACATAAAAGGCAACTGAAACAACGACGACTTCCTAAGCCAGCTGCGGTTTGAAGAACCAGGTAACCTATAATAATCCTAAATGATTAAGTGGTTTTCTTACTTGCTACAGTTGGTTGCTCATTCGCGCCTTATCCTCCCAGGACCCATCAGTGACCCCAAGCAAACAACATACCCGGACTAGGTAATCAACAAATAATATTAGCAAACATGTTGTGATCCTTCTGGGGCCATGTTGAGTGATGTGTTTGACTATTAGTATAAAGGCATGTGATATGCAAAAGAACTACCTTATAATGAAACACATTTACCTTTATTTGTATCTCTCAGTTGAATATGCATATGTTGATTAATGACTATACTTTGCTTTTGAGCTCATTGGACTATGTAACACGTTTTTCTCTTTTTTTTTCCAGGTTTCTTCAAGAATGACGGGTAAGTGTATGTCAATGTATTGTACTTCTATTCATGTGTTGTTATGTTCTCCAGGTAATTATATGTCGATTAGCATGTATTGTTCTACCTTGGAGGAATGAAGGGACAAGTTATGCTTACACGGATGCGGATATAGATGGCATTCGTGAAGAATAGTCAAGTTATACTGCAACCTTCAATTTTAAGTGATCCGTATTTTTAGGTCTAGAGCAACGTAATGTATTGACACAAAATTATTCTGTAACCTTTTAATACTTGCGGTAGAATTTGACAAATGCTTATATTGTAATGGGCTTTTGGTATATATAATATACGCATTTTATTATGAAATTTATTGATTTTATTATTATAAATATAAATATAAATCCAGGGTTAATTAGTAATTGTGCAGTAATTTTTTTTTATGTAAAAAACGCATGACACGCAAAATGGGTGTCATAAAGGTGTGTCATAAATGCATGTCATAAAAGTGTGTCATGAGTGCGTGTCATGAATGCGTGTCATTAAAAGATGACACGCGCCTGCATGTCATATTAATTTTATGACTATGCCTATAATGACATTCTTTGGCGTGTCATAAACACCATTTCATGACGCGCAATGCGCGTCATGAAAGGCTTTTTTTCTAGTAGTGCTTAATGATTTGCGATTTATATTCAAGAGTTTTTAGGGCTTTTACAACTTTTCAAGCATTATGATTCATCATATAATACATAAGACATATACCTTGCAATGCTAGGATCCTTAAAACCTCAAGATAGCACCCGAATTAACTTGGATTGGTGAAGAAAATTGATGAGAAATTGAAAGTGAAGGTGATGGTGGTCTCTTGGTTGCTCACGGCGCAAACAAGAGGATTAGGGTTTTTTTTCTATAAACAATAACATAATAGAAGTTGGGCCAAGGTTTCGGGTTTATGGGCCTTTTCTTGATAAACGGAACCGTTAATAAGATTCTAGCCCCGAAAATAGTCTCGATAATATTATTCATACTAACTTACATAAAAACTATGACTTTAATCATCTCATAACATATTAATCACATACTACTCACAGCGTGCACATAATTCGTAGAATTTACATACTGACTATTTAAGCAGTAATTCGCATAAACGTGTAATTCACATAAACATGTTAATTCATATTCATCATCATTCAATTGCACATATGATCATGCATGCTTGACAAATCACCAACTCTCGGGACACAGGACTCGTGTGGGTGTCATGACAAAGACTTTCCTAATTTGTAACGTACGTTAATATCCTATAACATATGTTACTATCCCATAACATATTGAAAGACCTTCTTAACTAACCCTAGTTAAGTAATTAGTCACGAATGTACATGCAAGTTAAGTAGAGTTTAGTAAAAGTAATATCCTGGGGTGTCACATCATCCCCAAGTTGAAAAGAATTTCGTCCCAAAATTCAGCAAGCAAACAGTGAAGCTAGTGTAAAAATGTATGCTTGGTTACCGGATGTGACAATATATGTATACCTTATATGTGTATTTCCATGTATAACCATAAGTATTCATGTCCATGAGCTATGCACTTGTACATACATACCTAAATATATATGCATCTTGGTAGGTTCACACATACTAATACCTATGTCTATAAATTTGTCAAACACATACTTATCATACATATATACACACGCGTATATACCCATGTGCACACACATACATGTCTCGCATACATACATATATATACATACCAATAAGTTAGACAATTTAACATACATGTACTCATGACTCAAAACATACATGTATATGTATACATACCACTCGTATACACACACACACACACATATATATAGCTAAGTTTTAACATATTTTAATATAACAAGTTATTAGTTGTGATTTAAGATAATAAATGCCTATACATGGTAATTATATTATGGACATGGGTGAACACTAGTGTGTGAAGAAAAATAATAACAATAAGAACAAAAAGATAGATGGATGTTCATACCTCTCTTGAGTCTTGAACTAGGTGAGCTTGGACACCCAGAAAGAAAGAGGGTGGTTTCCTAATGGGGAAGGTCAACTATTCTCAATCCTTGTGTTCCATAAGATCTTTCCATGTTTGTTAAAGATCTTACCTTGATGCTAATCAAATCAACAAAGTTTACATCTTAATCAAATCTTGAGGGATTGATTAATCAAGCGATTATGTTGGATGAATATCTAGTAATGCGACAATACATATGATTATCTCCTAACACCTTTCCATAATGTGACTAATGAGGAGGTGATGTGAATAGTCTATGGTTTAAAAAAATGATTTGGTAAGGTATGGGGGGGGGCGACGATTTGGGTAAGGAAAAGGAAGGAGGTGGATGCTTCTTTGGGAAGGAGACCACCCATGGTTCTTGGTGATTTAAGAGATCTTTCTATTTTTTCATAATCCATGATTATATTGGTAAGATATGGTGCATGAAAGACTAATACTTTGATTATACAAAGCTTAGGCCAAAGGCTAACTTAAACAATCCTTATGAATGATAAATCAAGTGTGTATAGGATTTGATGTTTCAAAAACAAAAAAATATGTATGGGGAAAGGGTAGTGACGGTTTGTGGCTTCTAAAAGAGGTCAACACGAGCTTATCTTGGTAGGCAATCTCTCATGGGTTTAAATGTGTCCCTAAATCTAACCATACTTTGTATTGATGCCATTCTAATCAATGTACTAATCACTTGACTCTTGCATGTCTAATGGATGGTTTAGGATGTCCAAGAAAGTGTTGACAAATCTTGTTTGATTAGTCAATGAAGGGTAAGGTTTAGATTTGATGTGAATACACTTAGTATCCTCTAGGTAAGTGATGAAGGTGATGGTGATGTTGTTGATGGTGGTGGCGGCCGAAATAGGGGACAAAAGGGGAGGTACAAAACCTTTAACAATTGTGGTAAACCAACATTATGGATCCAATAAGTTTAAGGAATAATTTCATATATGGCTAGATCACACAATCTTCCATGATGGGTGACTAATCAAGGTGGTGTTTAGTCAAACCTCTAGGCTTTGGTGTTGGGTGATTAGGAAGCTTGTGATCATGGAAAAATGGAGGTAACTTGTGGGGTTATGGTGTCTTGGGCCGAAAAGAAATGAAAAGAAAAGAGGGGGAATGGGGCAGCGATGGGTGATGGTGAAGTGATGGTTATTTTGGGTTAATATACTTTATAAATCTAAGTGTTGATTAGTTTTTCTACCATTTATAGTTAAACACAAAAAGAAGATTAGATTGTTCATTTAAGATGGGACAAAATGCATGTAAGATTTATATTAAATGTGTTCCTATGATTTCATCCCATTCATGCACATGCACATGTCTACATATGTATATATGTATCGTATATATGTATGTATGTAGTTGGAAAATATTTGTTTTTGAAAATATGGCCACAATCTCATGCATGTATTTTATATCATCCCTTGACAAGCCTTTGAATAAGTGGACATACACTTATACATTTAAAAAATAGATTATGATTGTTTAAACTTGTGTCACCAATGCTCGTTGATACGGGTGAAATTGTACTCGTTCGGGCCTTGCTAGACTTTCTCTGGGGACTTATACATATAAAATGATATTAATTATGCGTAGAAAGTTAAATGTTGACTAGAAAGTGTACGGATTTTGACCTGATAAAGTGATCGGTGTCACAACACCGGTTCCAATAAAAAAAGTAACTTGCAAAATGTCTAGCTAACATTCGATAAAATAGTAAACTTTAATTGTTATTGTACAACACACATTTTAACTAAAACTTGTGAACTCAACAACATATTTTATGTTGAAACATTTAGCATGTTTCCTCATGTCGCTAAGGTAGCGGGAATGGATTGGGCGCACGGAGTCTTTCGGCGTCTTGGTCGCATATTCATAACTAGACATGGTGGTAGCTTTGTTGGTTGACTGAGAAGCTTCTACCTCAACAGTTTAGTCACTATTGGCTAGATCCCTGATTTGTTTGATTCTGATAAAGGAATTGTCAAATGGAGGAGCTAGTTGGTCCAACTTTGCACCTGAAAAAAAAAAGGAATGAAGATCAAGATGTCAGAAATATCCTCAGGATGAGTTTGAGCTTTTATTATTTTACAAGTTTTTACAAATTTTTAGCCACTTTGTTGGAAGACTCTTTCCATATAGAATTGAGTCTCGTCTAATAAAAAGAATTTTGACTTCCAGGACCTCTCTGTTTTAACAACGTTACTCAGAAATGGAGGATCTCTGTGTATCAACTGGAGAATGAATTTGTGTGATGCATGTGTTCTCAGCTTGTATACCATAGAGAGATCTCCGACTTTAAGCGGGATATTATGATTCTTTTCTGCCCTGTTCAAGACTATCAGGATCTTCCATACCTCGGGCATGGCTTGAGCATAACTCATCCTGGTGGTTTGGAAAAAAATCATTAATAAACTATAGGAACGGGTATCTTAAGCCAAGAGCAAAAGGAATGTACAGAAAACAAACCCATTTGTCGGAAATAAAGCCAGATTTCATATTCCGGTTGTATTGATGAAAAACAACATTATTTGGAAAAGTCACCGAATCTCGAAGGGAAGAGATGTGTTTATAAGAAAAATCACAAATCTCCTTTTCGGGTTTGTCAAGCAAACGATGATGGCTGAAATCACTGGGGATCTGAGTTGGTAACGACCCAGGTGCGTTTGATTGACATTAGGTTTAGTAATAAAAAGTTAAATGCAGGTTAAGAGATAGAAGAAAAAGCAGAGGAGTACCTTTCGAATGAGGCTGGTGTGGTTTTAAAGGGAGATAAAAGCCCTAAATATAGAGGTGATAAGTGATAAGAACCCAACATCTACTCTGCCATAATTGCCTCGGTTCTAGCAGAGTGTCAAATCATTTTGATATGCTTACATCAGCCTACATGTTTAATTGGAAAAAATTATGAGCGTTGTGTCAAGGACATAACATTCTAATTTTTTTTTGGGACAATTGTTGGTGCTGGATATTTTGGTAATATCTCTATTAGTGTTACTAAATATACATCCTCGGGATGACAAACATAATGTTATGTTCAGGATATATCTGTATCATATTTGTATGTTATATCCTGAGAATGACTAACAGTCTTTGTCTATTAAAAACTCTTTGTGTAGGTCAACACTAACTGAATTACTAAAGACTAGGTACTGCTTGAATCTCGAAAGGTTTACACCCATTGAAGGATGTGTGGATTAGAAAAAGAGTTCTAACGGTTATGAAGACTTAGTATAATCCATACTGTCACACCCTCAAAATTCCACATGCGGGGTTTTACCGCGAGGCGCGTGAGACACAAGAATCCAAGTCAACGGTCACAATAAACGACAACTATATGAGGAAAATACGTAAATCAAACCATGCATAAATCTAAAACATAATCTCGAAATACAGTGAAATCGAATTTAAGTTTACATAATCCCAAGTGAGAAATAAAACATGAGTTCAAAGTTTGACGACCAAATATAAAATATGATCCTAGACGCGAGTGCGACTTCGTGCGCCTAGCCCGACTGCTGCTACCTTAGCCTAGCCCGACTGCTGCTACCTTAGCGACCTGAGAAAACATGCTAAAAACGTTAACATATAATGCTGGTGAGTTCACGGGTTTTTCAATAAATGATTCGTTAATCGTTCAAAACCGTTACCGTTACAACTATGCTTGTGTGAACGCTAGCTAGGCGTTATGTATATTACTACTACGGGTGAAACCATTGCTGACTGTGATTTATAATGTGATACCCTTATTTGCGGACTACCGTCATCGCTAGTAGGCCTTGTGTGATCGAGACAATATGCACCCGCCCGGCCTCCAACCGTCGAGTGGGGTTTGTAAGGCCCAATAGCGCTATCCACATTTCCCCGCTACATCCCCGTATTAGTGGTTTCTTAGGGCCTTAGATGAACCGTATAGTAATAAAATGTTAGCCATAGTATAACATGAAAATGTGTGATTAAAATGTATAAGCATGTTTCTCCCCCGAAAACAAAACTAGTAAAGTGTGGGGCCGTGAACTCACCTTAGATTGCTCCTTCTGATTAAAAGTAATCCGATATGTATGTGATAGCCCCAACTAGTGGCGACCTATCAATGAGTTTAAGTAAGTGTGTTGACCACTAACCCAAAGGTTAACTAGTCCCCGATTGTCCAGATCTCGACTACGTGTGTTTGAAAATGCGTTTGAACATTAACCGGACATACCAGACTGACCCGATATCCCATTGGTGACCCGTTACATCAATTAATCAAGTACATAGGATTAACACACAAGTTTCAAGAATACAACACTTAGTTTGCATCAAAAATCGCACATATGGAGTTGTAAGGTCGAATCAGCATACAACAGTTCCAGGTTCGACCCAATTGGCCTTGGTTCGACCCCTTTGTGGTTCATTCGACCTATGCACAAGTTCATACAACCTAATACAAGTTCATTCGACCTTAACACTAATCAAGTTCGTTCGACCTAATAGAGTTACATTCGACCTACTTGGAGCTACCTTCTACCCCTCAGCCCCACCTTCGCCCCACGCTGTTGAAGGGGTGCCAGGTTCGACCCCTGTAGTGCCATTCTTCCTAAAACGCATCAAATCACATCAAAACTATCCAAAAACATCACGAAACATCACGAATCACTGCAGTCAAGTATGAATAACATATCCTTACAAAACCCTACCAATTTTATTCCAAAATCAATCCGTTTTAACACTTACCCAAAATGGAAAAATTATGGAAACGTCACATCATGCATGAAAACTTTACCCAATTAGGAAACTTTCTGAAATCATTCAATAGTCAACTCAACATATTCAGATTATCATGTGTGGCAAAACCCCTAACCATATTATCCATAATAACATCACAAATCCAATCCCTAAATCTATCAAAATCCCCAAAACGAGCAAAAATATCATCATCCAACCATTGATAACCTAAGATAAGCAAAACCAATCATTCATGCAGCACATAATCATCGTACAACACATAACACACATAAAACATCATTAACATAACATAACACATGTTCAATTGTATGAAAACTCATGTTTAATGATTAGGTTTTGTTTAGAAAGATGTTAGGAAGTTTTTGAATTGTGAAAACCATCTTAAAATAGATCTGGACCTTTGGGGTTTAATGAAAATGAATAAAAAATGATTAAAAAGGGTTTTGAATGAAGAACACACCTTAGATCTTTGTTTAGTAGATGTTTGTAGATTAGATTATGAAAAACAAGAGCAAAAACTCCATCCCCAGTGATTAAAGTTGCTAGAGAGTGTTTAAAGGCGTTTAGGGTTTGTGAAATGATGAAAAATGACAAAGTGTGGTATTTATACTGAAGCCTGGTTCGACCCCTTGTTGAGGTCGAAGGAGAGCAAGGTGGTCGAATGAGGTTTTATAAAATGTTCCTTCTCTGGTTCGACCCCCCTTAAGGTCGAACCAGACTTTGTGTTTTCCAGTTTTTCTGGTTTTGTCGTTTTAACGCATTTTAACAGATCCTAACATATGAACATGTAATCCTAACATATGTTTAACATATATAAGAATGGATAATCATCTAAACACCGTTTAAACACGTATTTGCAAATAATCCACTATATATGAATCTATCTACGCATAACACTTACTCTAGTTTATGTAACTCACCAACAACGGGACTCATGACGCGTGTGTGTGTGTGTGATTAACCCAATGATCCTCCGAATCATTGAACCCTGGACAATACGGAATGTAATCTGACTCAACTGACCCAGTTAAATATGTTTGAATAAACGTGAGAATTCGTTTTAGGATCGTAATCACGAACCGTGTTCTCATGAATACCAACCGTAGGGTGCGGAATCCCCTCCGATCGTGCAAAATGATTCAGAAATAAACGTAAACGATTTTGATGAAAACGGATAACGAATCACCGAGCAATTTCCATAACTTTACTCGTGTATTAGATCAAATATCAATGATTACAGATGAAATCCTAGACCTAATACAGAGAATATCACACAAACACAAACTAGGGAAAAGCTCCAAATGATAATACTCTATAAAAATAACTAACTTTTCCCTATTTATAGGCTCCCACCTTCGCCCCTTTCATGAGGTCGAAAGTGTTCATTCGACCCTTTAAGGGTTCTAATGAAGCCTTCTTCTTCATTCAATCTACATTCGACCCAAGACAAACTACATTAAACTTATCAACTGGTCGAATGTATCTTCAGGTTAAAGTCTTGGTTGTTTTTTGATTATCTGAACCTTCGACATTCAGTACTGGATCACTAGCTGGGGACATACGTGAATAATGCACTTACAATCTCCCCCTTGGACCTAGCTAGTGATGTACCAAATCAAAAAAAAAAAAAAAAAAAAAACTGTCAATTCTTCAAGTCTTGCAATCATCGTCTCGAATGAATTGAAAACTTTCCATTTTCATGCACGTTTGTGTCGAGGTTCCAGTCTATCTCTGCAATAAGCTTCGAGATCTCAGACAGACTCAAGAAATCTTGGCTTTGGCTTTTGTTGGTCCAGAGATGAAGACAGAAATCTACTTGAAATTCTTCTATCTTCAGTCATTTCTTTAACAACCTCTGACTAGTTTCTGTTGTTCTGGTGATCTTGATGTTCAGGTTTGGTTCTTGTTCAGTTACACACTTTGTCGATGAATCTTGAGAAGTGCACCTGTTGTGTTTGATTCTGCAGAAAAATTTACTAAAAACTGCACAAACTACAACCAGCGTTAGACACGACAAAAATCTCGGAAGTACTCTTCACATTTCTTTTGACCCTCAATAGTTCTCCCCATGAACTATTAAACATTTTTCATTTGCACCAAAAACTTGAAAATTTGCAATTTGATTTCCTTTTTACAACTCTCGAGCATCTGAGCTTTCACATTAAGTATCCCAACATCGGTTATCGAAAATAAAATTGAAACAAAAACATTTTGATTTTTAAAACACACCAAAAATCTTATTGAATTTTCAAATAAATTTCATAAAAGTAAACTAAACATATTTTTGCGAATTTTGCGAATTTTCCGGTAAGAGGATCATATCACTATTGGAACAGTCAGTCAACACTCTTTTAGATCAATTTCTGCTTTTGACATTGAGTATCGTACAACCATTACCAGTATGTTTGCCCATTTAAACTCAAAATCATTATTCATTGTTCAACATTTCAGATACGTTATGGTAATATTAGATACTGAAAAATATATGGTCCCCGCACACGTGACACATTCTCGTATCAAGAATTGCACAAAGTTTCATCGTAATGCGTGATTATATTTTAGTTATCTGTTAGTTACAAGGTATGTGGCACAGCGGTGACAGGTCAGCAAATTAATGCTTCAAAGCGACTTATGCACTCAACCAGGGTGAGGACTAATATCATACATGATTTTCATCATAGTATTGATAAGATGCATTAGATAATCTTTGATTATCATCACACATGTTAAGTTCCTCATTCGGTAACTTAAGGATTTGTCATTAAAGATCTTTTGTTAAAAATACCCTGACTGATCTAGGTCCGTATATCAATACAACAAAAGATCAGTTAGACTATCCCAGATAACTTTCAATATAACGACCCGAAACCTCCGATTTTGGCAATCTATCAAACGAAATTTCGGTACTAAGACCAAATGTCAACGAGACGTTGATCCACATGATTATCAGTTAATGATTTTAAGTCTATATCACCATGCTGAACTTTAAACTTTGATTTCAAGCCTACCATATATAATTGTAGTGGCTACTCAATGTTTATCAATTCATTTTTGTTTTTAGAGTAGTCTGATAGTCCACTGATGTGCTATCATCTCCTCTTTTTCACCATAAAAAACATTTTTTATTTTCTATTTTTTTTATTTTGATTGTTCTGAAATTTTCTCCCCATAAAAATCTAAAAATAAGCATATTTTTGGATTTTTTTAAACTTTTTGAAGAAAGCAAAATAAAATGATATCCGATGTGGTTTACTCATTGAGTTTCAAAAACCATTTTCCTCTCAGATTACTTGATTCACTTTTATCTTTCAATTTGTAAACCATTGACAAAGATAAGAGAGTTTAGAATAAACCGTAATGTCGCATCTATTTGTAGAAATCCATCACCTGAGAGCAATTGCATGAGATTGCAACTTTTTCCGACTTCACAGATAGGAAACAGACGACAAATACTCTCCTCTCTGTTTAAATCATGTTTTCCTTTTTCAAAATTCCTTCTTTTGACCTTCACCTCTCCAATAAATAGCTTGTATACAGATGCTCCACTATCAACTATCAAAAGATAACTAATAGGTCTGTCTGAAACAATCTGCACACTTGTTAAACAATTAGCACAAGAGAGGCACCCATCCCTTCACAATGACGGGTCGTCCAAGGTCATCAATCCTCGGAACATCAATCCATTCCCCTGTTGAAAAATCAATTGGTTCTTCAATGGATTGATTTGAAGTAGAAATTGCTGTTGATTTAGAAAGTGATTTGGGTTTCCAAACACGTTCAGAGTTTATTTTAGACTTTGTTGAAATCGTTTTGATTGTTGACTTTTCAGGTTTCATGTTTGACACCTGCTTCTGAACCTTGTTTGGAACCTTCTCAGACTTAACTGATAAAGGTCCAGGTTTAGAGTTATTCTTAGGCTTAGCCTTAGAACTCCCCCTTACCTTAGCAACCCTATCACAATCTCCATTTTTATCAAAGGCAATTTTGTTACGATTGTCATACACAACCTGTTTCGCCTTTTGTTTCTTAATTGGTTTTGGGGATACAGGCTTTTTGACATTGCCTGAATTTATAGAAAATTTCACTTCGGTCTTTTTCTGTTTAACATACGGACAGGCAGCAACTAAATGCCCACACTCTCCGCAGTTATAACAAGACCTATATTCCACAAAATCACATGCATACCCTTCATCCCAATACCAGTAGGGACAATGAGTAGCAATATGACCAACTTCACCACATTCAAAACAGCTTCTCCATTCAACATAACCATGCGAATACTGTGGTGAGTTGTTTTTCTAATAACCATCAAATCGAGAGTGACTTTGAGAATCATAAAAGTCATGTGTTCTAGATGAAAAACTTTTTGAATTCTTATGATAAGAGTTTTTCATCTGATCATTACCTTTCGATTTGTTTGGTTTTGGTCCTTTTGTCTTTTGATTTTTCTTTTTGTTCCCAGACTGATCCATTTTATTCTCATGTTGATTAGGACTGAGTTCAAAATGTAAATGATCAAATTGATTTCTAAATTGATTTATCAAATCATTATTATCGACAAAGATATATTTAAGTAACGATTGTTCGATATTATCAATTGGAAAATCTTTGTTGAAAATCAATTTGTCCTGTCCTTCCAACATATAGGATCCTTCAACTCCTTCAGGAAACTTGAATACAGGTTTCTCTTCAGATTCAGGTTCTAAAGTTACTACCTCATTTTCAATTTTCTCTTCAAACACAGATTTCACCTCAGAATCAGGATCAACAACACAAGGTGTTGTGATTTCCAACTCTGATGTGGGATTATTCTTTGAAATAGTGTTATGAAGTTCTGAAATCTCTTTCTTAAAAGATTCAATTTGATTCATAAAATGTCTTTCATTATTTGCCAAAATTTTATTTTCAATTTGAAATCTTTCAAGTTTTTTGTTATGTTCTGTTTGTCCTCAAGAAGTTTCAGCACTTCATTTTTCAATTTGACACAATCAGAACAATTAGCACATTCAGTATTAGATTTTACCTCAGCATCTGAATTATTACCATTCTTAAAATCATTCTCAGAATTTACATCAACATTTGATGTATCACTTCCTCTTGATTCACTCTGTTCTGAACTCGTATCAGAACTCAAATCACTCTTTGACAATTCACTTGAATCATCATTCCCCACTTGTTTGACAAGACACACAACATTACTTTTAACAGTTTCTCTATTAACACACTCATTCACATTAACCATTTTATCAGTTGGTTGCACAGCTGGTTGTGTAACAGATTGCTGAATCATAGATACAACAACTTGTTCCCATGTTAGCTTTTGTTGCATTGCAGCTTTTATCTGATCATCAGTTCTTGATATAGCCAAGTAATTTATCATTTTACAACAAAAAATATTTCAAAATTTTTCTAAAATCAGGAAATTTTTTACACCTTAAAATTTGAAAAATATTATCCGAATATTCGTGGGATCGAACCTGGAAAAATATAGTCTTATTCGACCTTTTAAAAGGGTCGAATGTAACTCAGTCTTGGTTCGACCTCAAGAATGAAAATCTTTGAAAATCAGATACTTGGTTCGACCTGATGAAAAGTAATCAAGGGTTCGAATGTTGAAAATTTCCAGGTTCGACCCTTTCCTATGACTCGAATGTGAAAACTGTAAAACACTGACTCACTTTCGACCACTAAAATTCCACTTTCGACCTCCCGTAAGGTCGAATGTACCAAACCTTGGTCGAATTTACAGAACAACACACACAACCTCTAGGTTCGACCCTCAAATCTCACATTCGACCTTTTCAGGTCTGTTCATCATCTTCAACCTCAAGAACACGAATCTGATCGGTTTTTGACAAAATTTTCACCAAATGTAATGATTTTGGATAGGTTTTGTGCGGATTTCAATTTAGATAAACATTTATGAAAGAATTTTTGATAATAACATCAAATTCAACTCCAATTCAATCAAAAACCATGTTTTTATGAAATGCTTCAAAATTTCTAGGGTTTTGAACTTATAAACCTGAATTCTAATCTGTTTTCATCAATTCAGATCAATTTGCAATTGTGAAATCGAGCCTATGCTCTGATACCACTTGAGAATTCGTTTTAGGATCGTAATCACGAACCGTGATCTCACGAATACCAACCGTAGGGTGCGGAATCCCCTCCGATCGTGCAAAATGATTCAGAAATAAACATAAACGATTTTGATGAAAACGGATAACGAATCACCGAGCAATTTCCATAACTTTACTCGTGTATTAGATCAAATATCAATGATTACAGATGAGATCCTAGACCTAATACAGAGAATATCACACAAACACAAACTAGGGAAAAGCTCCGAATGATAACACTCTATAAAAATAACTAACTTTTCCCTATTTGTAGGCTCCCACCTTCGCCTCTTTTCATGAGGTCGAAAGTGTTCATTCGACCCTTTAACGGTTCGAATGAAGCCTTCTTCTTCATTCAATCTACATTCGACCCAAGACAAACTACATTCAACCTCTCGACTGGTCGAATGTATCTTCAGGTTAAAGTCTTGGTTGTTTTCTGATTATCTGAACCTTCGACATTCAGTACTGGATCACTAGTTGGGGACATACATGAATAATGCACTTACAAAACGTTTTTTTTTTGTTAAGGTAGACTTATGTGTTTGAAAAATGTTGACCTAAACATGTCGGGTGTCACATCATCCCCCTGTTGAAAGAATTTTCGTCCCAAAAATTTTTCGTAGCCAAAGAGAATGAAACGATATGAAAGAAAAATTTTCCTGGTCGTCACATCATCCCCTTGTTGAAAGGAATCTCGTCCCGAGATTCACTCAGCTTCCATAGTAATGAGTGCCGAACTAACCCGAGTATCGTTCCCCGAAATGCAAACGAAATGAGAATCATGAACGAAAGGTGATGACAACAGATACTCCGTGTTGGGGAACCACCTCCCCAAGGTGAACATAAGACAAAAGATTCCTCCTGATCGAAGGCCTAATGGAGACTACTGTGATTTGTATAGATGACACACCGGTACCGTCTAAGTAGCATCTCCAAAGGACCCACATCAAATCAATGAACGTAAATGATGACCAGGTCCAAAACTGAAAACACTCAATGGATGCGAAATGCCCAACGATGTGAATAAGGATAAAACCAATGTGTTACGAAAGATAAGAAAGAAGACGCACCAGTAACAGTATCAGGGTCCTCCTGGTTGTCCTTCGCAAAGATGACGTAAGCATAGGAACGAGTAGCTCGTCCGCCACCCTCGTTGTTTCCACCCTTCCCTGCAGTCCCTGCATCAACTTGGTTCAACTTTGGGCAGTTTCGCTTGAAATGCCCCGTCTCCCCACAGTTGTTGCAACCCTGGTTCCCCTGTGGAGCATGGGTAGTAGTAGTAGCCTGAGCCGGCTTGAATGAAAGATTGACCCTACAATCCTTCACATAGTGACCAGTCCTATTACAACGCTCACAACGAAACTTATGACAAGTACCATAATGATGAAAACCACACAGTCCACACTTAGGGTTCTTCCCAACATACCCTCCCTGTTTCTGATTAGACGCTGTCCCTGATGCTTCAACCTTCTTCGCCGGTGGCTGTCGCTGAACAACGGCCGAACGCTTCTCCATACTTTCCCACTTCCTCTTACTATTCTCAGAAACCTTCACAGCAGTGCCTCGAGGAGGCAAAATACCTTCATCCACCTTCATGTTGTTCATCTTGTAAGCCGGCCGAGTAGCTTCAGCAATCGTAATAGGCTCCCTAGCTGCCACTAATCCCGCAATCTCTGGCACCAATCCAGCAATGTAATGCTCAATACGCCTATACTCGGGTGTAGCCACCCTTGGCACAACACCGCCAGTTCATTGTGCCTGATTGTGTACTCCTCAACCTCAGATCCAACCATCTTGTGATTCCACCACTCATGTTCCAACCACTTAATCTCCTCACGCAGACAGTTTTCAGCCTTTAACATAAACACAAACTCAGTCCATGGCATAGCGTTGGCTTCCCCTAAGCCAAGTGTCTGTGTGATGGACTTCCACCACGTCAGAGCGGGTCCCTCAAAGGTTCCCGTAGCAAACTTCACCCAATCCGCAGCTGGGCACTCACATAAAGCAAATACTGACTCAATCTTCTCTGACCACCTCAACAGTTCCACAGCTCCCTCAGTGCCTCGGAAGTTGTGGGGCTGACAATCCTTAAACCTCTTGTAGGTGGTCCCCGCCTGCACCGAAGTAGTGGCAAAGGCCTGCTGTGCAGCCTGGAAAGCAGCTAATGCAACGCCCGACTGTTGCTGCATCATCTATTTCAACTCGTCCTGGGTCAAAGTGATGTTCCCACCACCTAGACCACCACCTGCGCGACAACCGCCGCCACCACGGCGTCCCCCAGTACGTCCACCATTACGACTAGACATGTTCTGCCAAAACATGGAACAAGATACTCAATGCCACTATCAGATCAAACTACTAGTGACCAAAAGGAATTCAGAACTGGGTTCAAGAATAACCATTGGTCCAAACACGAAGTCCACCAAGATTTTTATGCATTTCGATTTATGACTTCGTGTGCACCCGAAATGATTAATCGCTCTACATGGTCCTCTAGGCGTGCTCCTAGCTAGAACTTCAAGTCACCCGACACCACATCCTGGAAAGTAACTTCTTATCGCACAATGATCCCAAAGTGAACAATCACTCAGGGGTGTACTACAACAAGTACTAGTGCATGATAGTGTGTGTGTAGGCAAGTGTGCACATTAGAGCATAGAGGGGAGATATCCAAATTCTGGATAGATCTCAAAAGTGTGCTGAAGCCACCCAATGTACACTACTTCTGTGCGTAAACGATAAGCTTCTTCATCCTTAAACCTGAAGAAGAAGATAGAGTAAAGGTAGAGATAACCGAAGATTGATAATATGATACTGTGTGATGAGGACACCGACACCCCGACAAGGTTAGTACGTTTACCAAATTACACGACTCGTAAATACGTGTGATCGTATAATGTATGTGAGACTCGGCTATAGACTAGACTCTACATGCAATCCTAGTTCACTATAACCATTGGCTCTGATACCAATCTGTCACACCCTCAAAATTCTACGTGCGGGGTTTTACCACGAGGCGCGTGACACACCAGGATCCAAGTCAACGGTCACAATAAACGACAATTATTTGTGGAAAATACGTAAATCAAACCATGCATAAATCCAAAACATAATCTCGAAATACAGCGGAAGCGAATATAAGTTTACAAAATCCCAAGTGAGAAATAAAACATGAGTTCAAAGTTTGACGACCAAATATAAAATATGATCCTAGACGCGAGTGCGACTCTGTGCGCCTAGCCCGACTGCTGCTACCTTAGCGACCTGAGAAAACATGCTAAAAACGTCAACATATAATGCTGGTGAGTTCACAGGTTTTTCAATAAATGTTTCGTTAATTCTTCAAAACCGTTACCGTTACTACTATGCTTGTGTGAACGCTAGCTACGCGTTATGTATATTACTACTACGGTGAAACCATTGCTGACTGTGATTTATAATGTGATACCCTTATTTACGGACTACTGTCATCGCCGGTAGGCCTTGTGTCATCGAGACAATATGCACACGCCCGGTCTCCAGCCGTCGAGTGGGGTTTGTCAGGCCCAATAGCGCTATCCACATTTCCCCGCTACATCCCCGTATTAGTGGTTTCTAAGGGACTTAGATGAACCGTATTGTAATAAAATGTTAGCCATAGTATAACATGAAAATGTGATTTAAATGTATAAGCATGTTTCTCTCCCGAAAACAAAACTAGTAAAGTGTGGGGCCGTGAACTCACCTTAGATTGCTCCTTCCGATTAAAAGTAATCCGATATGTGTGTGATAGCCCCAACTAATGGCGGCTTATCAATGAGTTTAAGTAAGTGTGTTGACCACTAACCCGAAGGTTAACTAGTCCCCGATTGTCCAGATCTCGACTACGTGTGTTTGAAAATGCGTTTGAACATTAACCGGACATACCAGACTGAATCGACATCCTGTTGGTGACCCATTACATCAATTAATCAAGTACATAGGATTAACACATAAGTTTCAAGCATACAACACTTAGTTTGCATCAAAAATCCAACATACGGAGTTGTAAGTTCGAATCAGCATACAACAGGTCCAGGTTCGACCCAATTGGCCTTGGTTCGACTCCTTTGTGGTTCATTCGACTTATACACAAGTTCATACAACCTAATACAAGTTCATTGGACCTTAACCCATGTTCATTCGACCTTAACATGTGTTAATTCGACTTAAATCAAATTCATTCGACCTAACAGAGTTACATTCGACCTACTTGGAGCAACCTTCGACCCCTGAGCCCCACCTTCGACCCCACGCTGTCGAAGGGGTGCCAGGTTCGACCCCTGCAGTGCTTCCTAAAACGCATCAAATTGCATCAAACCTATCCGAAAACATCACGAAACATCACGAATCACTGCAGTCAAGTATGAATAACATATCCCTACATAACCCTACCAATTTTATTCCAAAATCAATCCGTTTTAAACATTTACCCAAAATGGAAAAATTATGGAAACGTCACATCATGCATGAAAATTTTACCCAATTAGGAAACTTTCTGAAATTATTCAATAGTCACCTCAACATATTTAGATTATCATGTGTGACAAAACCCCTAACCATATTATCCATAATAACATCGCAAACCCAATCCCTAAATCTATCAAAATCTCCAAAACGAGCAAAAATGTCATCATCCAACCATTGATTACCTAAGATAACCAAAACATATCATTCATAGCAGCCTTAGATCATTTCTATAACACCTATGCAGCATATAATCATGATACAACACATAATACACATAAAACATCATTAACATAACATAACACCTGTTTACTTGTATGAAAACTCATGTTTAATGAATAGGTTTTGTTTAGAAAGATGTTAGGAAGGTTTTTAATTTTGAAACCATCTTAAAACAGATCTGGACCTTTGGGGTTTAATGAAAATGAATAAAAAATGATTAAAAAAAGTTTTGAATGACGAACACACCTTAGATCTTTGTTTAGGAGATGTTTGTAGGTTAGATTATGAAAAACAAGAGCAAAAACTCCTTCCCCAGTGATTAAGGTTGCTAGAGAGTGTTTAGAGGCGTTTAGGGTTTGTGAAATGATGAAAAATGACAAAGTGTGGTATTTATACTGAAGCCTGGTTCGACCCCTTGCTAAGGTCGAAGGAGAGCAAGGTGGTCGAATGATGTTTTATAAAATGTTCCTTATCTGGTTCGACCTTAAGGGGGGTCGAACCAGACTCTGTGTTTTCCAGTTTTTCTGGTTTTGTCGTTTTAACGCATTTTAACACATCCTAACACGTGAACATGTAAATCTAACATATGTTTAACATATATAAGCATGGATAATCATCTAAACACCGTTTAAACACGTATTTGCATATAATCCACCATATATGAATCAATCTACGCGTAACACTTAATCTAGTTTATGTAACTCACCAACAACGGGACTCATGACGTGTGTGTGTGATTAACCCAATGATCCTCCGAATCATTGAACCCTGGACAATACGAAATGTAATCTGACTCAACTGACCCAATTCCTTTCTTTTATCTTTTACTTTCTTTTATCTTTTAAAAGGATCTGTTGGTTTTTCGGTGTTTGAATAAACGTTTTTCGCTAAGGGAGACTTATGTGTTTGAAAAATGTTGACCTAAACATGCCGGGTGTCACATCATCCCCCTGTTGAAAGAATTTTTTCTCGAAAATTTCCCGTAGCCAAAGAGAATGAAAGATATGAAAGAAAAATTTTCCCGGTCATCACACATCCCATATTTATAGGGTTATTTGTTGGGTCAAAGAGGATTAACAAGCCAGCTCAACATTTGTCTAATTAGTCTCTACATATTTTGTTAATTATAGAAACTTCTAAAGAAGAAGAAGATAAGTACTAAAGAATCTGATACAAGTACTGAAGAACAAATTGCTGAAGGTGAACCAGACAGAACACCTGAAGAACAACTTTGTCTTCAGTAGTATTTTGTTCTTCAGCAGATACAGTAGAAGCTTCCCACCGCCCTTATACTTCAGTAATTTAGTTTTATATTAGTTTTTGTTACTTTATTTCCAAGTTCCAATACTACAGCCTATTGTCGTATTATTATATTAGTTTCAATACTTCCAATGTACGTATTGTTTAGTCTATAAATAGATGGGTTCACACCATCTATTTTAGACATCTTTTGTAGAAAACCATTTCTAATATATGAGAATCATTTGAAGCACTTACAACTGTTTTATTCATTAACTGTTTGATTCTCATATTAACTGCTTTAGTTCTATAATTGAGGGGGAGCATTTACTCCTATTAAAAGTGATACTTTAACTTTGAACACTTAATATCATTCCGCTGTGCATTTACCTTTATATATCTATTACAAGTGTTCATAAAGAATGTGTGATAAGTCAGCAACTGATCCAACAATTGGTATCATAGCTCTGGTTCATTTGATAACACATCAATCTAACAAATTGAGAATCTGACACAAGCTCTTATTGATATTCAATCAAGGATAAAAGTTCACTTTATCAAACATCCATCACTTTAAGAAATTATAGATCAATCAATCTTTTTAAAAATGGATCCTCATAACACTGGATCTGCAAATAAGCCTCCCATGCTAGTCAGAAATGAATATAACATCTAGCAAAGAAGGATGGCACACACTTTGTCACAAAAAAAACTGGCTATTGGAGGTCTGTCATGTATGGACCCATAAACCAGTAACTGCTGATTTAGAAACTAAAGTTCAAAAAGAAAAAGAACCAAAAGACTACACTGATGAAGATTTCCTAAAACTTGAGCTAGATGCTAAGGCTTTTCCAATGTTGGCAATGGCTCTCCCAAACGAAATTTATACTGGTCTCTTACATTGTGAGAGTGCCAAAGAGCCGTGGGATTGCCTCAAAGAACGGTTTGGAGGAACTGATGAAGTGATTGCCAACACAATAGAAATTTTAGCTCGACAATATAAAACCTTTACTCATGCTAGTGGAGAAATTTTGATACAACAATTTGAAAGATTTTCTTTATTAATATCCGAGTTAAAGTAAAATGGTCAGACCTGAACAAACTCATCTGTCTTGCATAGATTTTTAAGGTCTTTACCTGAAAAATGGGAAACTTATTCAATAGTCCTCAGATCAGGACCAGATTTTGACTCCCTTTCACTCACAAAATTATATGGGAGATTACTAACTTTTGAAATAGAAATAAATCAAAAGAAAAAGTTACAAAACTCTGGAAAAACTGCTGATGACTATGTTCCAAGTAGTACAGCACTGTTAGGACAAGACTCACCAACTTGTTCTAATGATTTTGGATCTTTTGATCACATTGACATAACTGCTGGGATCTTATCAGAAAGATCATATACAGTTTATGACAGTGAAGAAATAATTCAAACTACTGATAATTTGTGTTTCATTCTTGATGACTTGAAAATTTTTAGTAATGATGATTTAGTTGAAATGGACATACTGCGTCAACTATCCATGTTAAGTATAAAAACGAATAAATTTTACAAAAGGTCAAGTAGAAAATTTCTAGGACTGACTAATCAAACAAAAGTTGGTTTTAACAAATCTAAACATAGATATCACAAGTGTCAAAAGTTAGGACACTTTGCTAGAGAGTGTAGAAGCACTAGCTATAACCAACCACAGTCTGGAAATCAAACAAATTCCAGTTATAATAGGAATTTATGAACACAGGGAAGTGCACATTTTGTACTGGAATAAGCTCCACAAATCCAATATGTGCCTCAAATACAATATGTACAGATGCCTGCTCAACAACAGGGCCAACAATAAATGCCTTCCACTCCTGCTGCTCAACCTCCACAACCTCAACAAGCCAGCTAATACAGTTTGTTCACATCAGGGTATGTTGACTGGAGTAGTCTTCCTCATGATATATCTGAGTGCAGTCCAGATGCAGACAACAAAGTCTTTGATATCAACTGAGGAGAACCTGATAATGGCCGAAATAACTGTGCCTTGATGGCTTTTGAGCGATGCTCCTCTAATTTTGCATTAACATAGGTTTCACAAGAATCTCTTTTAAAGTTATGCTCAAAATCATGCAAGGAAGCTTTTGCTTTAATAAGAGAAACCAATGTGCATCTACAGGGCAAAGCCAATGACTCTGAAAGATAATTGACACAAATGAAATGTGATTTAGAAAGAAAACTTGCTTCAAAATCAAAAGAAATTTCTAAATTGACTAATAATGTTATTAAAACCCAAGCACAAACTAAAATCATGATAGAAAACCTAGGAAATCTCACAAAAGAGCTAGCTAACACCAAGGTTGACTGTGAAAATTGGGTGGAGTTATGTAGAGGTTACCAAATGCTGCTTAACAAACAGACTGCATCAAATCTTAAGTTTGGCATTGGGTATAACCACACAAAATCTCCAAATGATTTTACTCCCAAAATTACTGATGATGGGAGTAAAATAGTTCAAGATAAAACTTTTGAAATGAAAGAATGCACATATTTTCATTAGAACTTTCTTAAAAATGCAAATGAAAGTTCTGTAGAAGTTAAAATTACTAACAATAAGTCCTCAGTAGTTTCATCTACATCAGGAGTTGAGAACTTGAAAACTACTGATGACCAAATTCAAAATGCTGAAATTATCAGTGATTTGCCTTCCAAAACTCCTGAAAATTTAAAAATGAAAGGAAAGGCAAAACCATGGGACGTATGTGGTCTATTTAACCACATAACAAAATTTTGCAGATATAGGAAAGGAAATTGGTACAATAAGAAAATTTTACAACTGGTTGTGGGAAAACAAATCAAACAGGATTTTGGAAACAACTTTTATCCCAACAAATAACAACCATGTAAAACCTTTCCTCAGAAAAAGACTAAATCTCAACATCAGTCTTTTTCTAAAAATTCTATTTCAGAAGTTAGACCCAAACCATTGCTCCCAAAAGCAAATCCATGGCTAAAATGACCAAAGTTGATGGTGAACCTCAACAGGTTGCCACCATTGCTCCCAAAAGCAAATCCATGGCTAAAATGACATGGATTTTCAAAAATGGTCCAAAACAAACTGTTACTTTTCCAATTCTCAAGAGTAAACCCAAAGCCAAAATAACTTGGGTTCCTAAAACTGACTAATTTACTCTTTGAGCAGAGGGTCTCCAGAGGTCTAAATAGCATTTGGTACATTGATAGTGGATGCTCTATGCACATGACAAGATGCAGGTACCTGATCACCAATTTCATAAGTCAAAGGGAAGGATCTGTCTCCTTTGGGAACAATGCCAAGGGATATGTGCTAGGATATGGCAATGTATCCTCTCGTAAAGTGCAGTTTGATAAGGTCAATCTGGTTGAAAACTTGGAGTACAACTTGCTAAGTGTCTCTCAAATGTGTGATTAAGGATATTCTTCTTTTTTCACCAAAGCTGCTTGCAAGATTATCTTACAAGAAGGCCAAAAGTTGATGGAGAAGATTATTGAAGATCATACTTTGCTGATTGCCAAAAGATGTGGCAATGTCTATTCAGTGGACATTGAAAAGGACTAAGTATTGAACAACACTATCTGTTTCTTCTCAAAGGCATCAACTTCTGAAACAGAACTTTGGCATAGGAGACTTGGCCACGTGAACTTTAAAATCATAAAAAAAGTCACAAAAATGGGCTTGGTTAGAGTTCTACCCTTGAAGGAATACCAGTGTAAAGAACACTGTGTTTCCTGTCTTAAGGGAAAACATCATAAGTCCTCTTATAAGTCTATTGAAGAATAAAAAACCACTACATGTCTTCAACTACTCCATATGGACTTATTTGGGCTTGTCAAAATCATAAGCCTTGTTAAGAATAAGTACTACTTAGTCATCATTGATGACTACTCAAGATTCATATGGGTCTTCTTCTTATTTTCCAAGGATGAGGCAGCTGATATTATCAAATTCTTCATTCTACAAGTAGAGAAACAATATTGTCTCTCTGTCAAAGTCATAAGAAGTGACAATGGGACAGAGTTCAGGAACAAAACTATAGATGAATTTTGCATGTCTAAAGGGATTGTTAGACAGTTTAGCATTCCCAAAACTCCTGATCAAAATGGTGTGGTAGAAAGGTAGAATAGAATATTGATTGAAGCAGCAAGAACAATGTTAGCTGATTCAGGCCTACCACTTTATTTTTGGGCTGAAGCAGTCAATACAGCTTGTTATGTTCAAAATAGGGTCCTTATCAACAAAAGACATTCCAAAACTGCTTAATAAGTTCTTCATAACATCAAGCCACTTATCTCATTTTTCAGGGCTTTGGGATGTCAATGTTTTATTCTAAATATTAAGGACTCCATTTCAAAGTTTGCTGCTAAAGTTGATTCAGGTTACTTTCTTGGTTATTCTCCCACAAGAAAATCCTACAAGGTATTCAATTCAAGAACCAAAATTTTTGAAGAAACACTGAATGTCAAGTTCAATGAGTCAAAACACACACTCATTCCAGCACATCCTACTGAACTGTTTGATAGACAACTTTAATTTCAGACCTGAAAAGACTGCAATCACTTCATCTAAACCCACTTATTATTATGGTGATCAATGGTTTAATGATGGTACTCCTTCATGGACTCCAAATGCAATCTACAAATCAACTCCCAAACCTTCAGAAGTTTCTCAAACTTCTGATTCAACAAACCAAACAACTACTGATGCAGAACCCCAAACCTCTGATTTAGCCCCTAAAATTGCTAAAATTGCCCAAACAACTAATTTAGACATCATTAACCTCAGTGGTATGTTTGAAGAAGTTCACGAGCCCATTCCCACAACACAAGAACAAGTGATAGAACATAGAGATGATCCATTGGAACAAATCCTGGTTGATATTGCTTCAGGGGTACTTACAAGAAACCAGCTTTCCAGCTTCTGCTTTTTCTCCTCATTCGTTTCTCAGTTGGAACCAAAGAAATACCAGGAAGCCCTCAAAGACAATAATTGGGTTGAAGCTATGCGGGATGAGTTGCTACAATTCAAAATGCAACAGGTTTGGGAAATTTGTCCCTTACCTCCTAACAAGTTACCAATTGGCACAAGATGGGTTTTTAGGAACAAACAAGATGAGACTGGTTTAATCATCAAGAACAAGGCAAGACTGGTGGTCCAAGATTTTTCCCAGGAAGAGAGAATTGATTATGATGAAACCTTTGCACAAGTAGCAAGGCTTGAAGCCATCAGGTTATTTTTGGCTTATGCAATTTCAAACAAAATCAAAGTTTTTCAAATGGATGTAAAAAATGCATTTTTATATGGCCAAATAAAAGAGGAAGTGTATGTTTGTCAGCCACCTGAGTTTGAGGATCCTGCTCATCCTGATTTGGTGTACAAACTTGAAAAGGCTCTATATGGGCTAAAACAAGCTCCCAGAGCTTGTTATGATACACTTTCCACATTTTTACTGAAAAATCACTTCACAAGAGGTTCCATTGATAAAACACTTTTCATAAAACATGTTTGAAATCACATCCTCCTTGTTCAAATCTTTGTTGATGATATCATTTTTGGTTTAACAAATACAAATCTGTGTGAAGAATTTAAGAAACTCATGCAATCTAAATTTGAGATGAGTATAATGAGAGAACTGCAGTATTTTTTAGGACTACATATCAAACAACAAAAAAAATGGAACTTTTATACATCAATCAAAATATGTTAAAGAATTATTGAACAAATTTTCTTTACATGACTGTAAATCATGTTCCACTCCCACGAGCCCAACCGCACAAGTTAAACCAGATGATCAAGGAAAACAAGTTGACCAAACCATGTATAGATGTATGATCGGTTCCCTTCTTTATTTAACTGCTTCTAGACCAGATATTATGTTTTCAACATGTGTTTGTACTAGGTATCAATCAGCTCTAGGGGAATCACACCTCATGTTAGTCAAAAGAATTTTTAGATATCTGAAAGGAACTCCTAACCTAAGAATTTGGTATCCTGCTATCAGCAGTACCAGATTAATAGCTTTTTTTAATAGTGACTATGCAGGGCGTAAAATGTCAAGAAAATCAACATTTGGTGGATGTCAATTCATTGGAAACTGTTTGGTGTCCTGGAAATCAAAGAAGCAAACATCTGTGGCAACATCAACTGCTGAAGTAGGATATATTGCAGCTGCAAGCTGTATATCACAAATACAATGACTTCAAAATCAATTGCTTGATTATGGAATCAAAGAAACCAAGACACCATTGCTCCTAGACAGTACCTCAGCCATTAGCATCATTCAAAACCCTATTCAATTTTCAAAGACAAAACACATTGAAAACGGGTATCATTTCATCAGGGATTGCTATGAAAAAGGCAAAATTGAGGTAAAGTATGTGTCAATAGCTAATCAAATAGCTGATGTTTTCACAAAACCCATTGACACAACAACCTTTCAGAGGTTAGTATCCATGCTTGGGATGCTAAACTTGGAGTAATTTTCTAAGTGTTTTCATTTTTTTATACATATTTCAGTTTCACTTATTTTGTTACTCAACTGTCACAAACCTCTGATGACTATAGTGGGAGAAACTACTGATGTACAAAATATCAGTATGGGAATATTTTCTAAAAAGAGAAACTACTGATGATAAAAATCATCAAAAGTTAAATTGGATGTTTTTAAACATGATCTCATCAGTTGTTGAAAACTACTGAAGAGAGAATGGGAAACTACTGATGGACAAATTTGTTCATCAGAAGTTTTGGTCAAAAGAAAAATCAGTCTTTTACCATTCAGAAGTTTGACCTAGGGCGGTTATAAACTTCGAAAAAACCCCTCTTTCTCATTTATTGCATTTTAAAAACCAAACTTCCCTTTATCAAACCCTCTGAAAAACCAGTAACTGTTCTATCAAGCTTCCATGGCTCTCGTTTTTAAACATGGATACAAAAACCAGTAACTGTTCTATCAAGCTTCCATGGCTCTTGTTTTTACCATTCAGAAGTTTGACCTAGGGCGGTTATAAACTTCGAAAAAACCCCTCTTTCTCATTTATTGCATTTTAAAAACCAAACTTCCCTTTATCAAACCCTCTGAAAAACCAGTAACTGTTCTATCAAGCTTCCATGGCTCTCGTTTTTAAACATGGATACAATAAAAAAGGCTACTTCATGAAGGATAAAGCCTGGTCTCAATACGACAAAATCATAGATTTAGCCATCAAATTAAGCTATTACATGGCGTTTACTATTGACCCACCAATCCACACTGAAACTCTCAATGAGTTATGGGCCAATGCTGATGTTGTCACTGTTGATGGCAAGGTTATCTCCCTGAAGACGACGATCAAAGGGAGAACCATGGAAATCACACTGGAAACTCTGGGATAAGACTAGGTCTGAATGATGCTTAAGCCCCAGAACATATTTCTACTGGAACTATCCAGTTAACCATGACTGAGTGTGGTTACGAAGGTACTCTCTCACATGCCACAGTTTACAAAAGATTTTTTGATGCTCCATATAAACTTTTGTTTCATTATATTATCATGTGTTAGAGTCCTAAAACTGGTTCATATGATCAGATGCCCTCAGCTTTAGACCAAATTTTTCATTCCATTGTGAATGAAACTCCTTTCAGGGCATCATCATATTTTTTCAATGAGTTGTTGTTGCATCACCGAAATGATAAAAAGAAAATTTTGCTTTACTCAAGGTTCCTAATGCACTGTATAATTAAGGAACTTGGTGAGGAGGTACTTGTGGGTAAAACAACAAAATTAAACCCTTTAACCTCACAAGTATTCTCCAGGCATAACAAACCGGCTTCCATGTTAGAAGATAGCCAAGGGGAACAAGAAACAGTCCCCAAGGAACCCAAATCTTCCAAACCCATTTCCCCAAAGACCAAAAAGCCAAAGAAGCAAAAATCCAAACCCACCAACCCTAAAAGAAAAGCAACTCTGGAGGTTGAGATGTCTGATTCTGCAAATGTGCAATCTGCACTTGATATAGGTGTAACTGAAACTTCCTTTCAGTTACATCCATCTCCACCCTCACCCAAAAGAGCTAAACCTATTTCAATCCAGTTTTCAAGGAAGAAACTCAAAAAGAACAAAACTACTAAACCTCTTCCTGAAACTACTGAACGCATTCCAACTACTGATCCCAAATCTATTGAACCTGAACTTTCACACACAACAGTAGAAATAGCACATTTTCTCTCTAGGCTGAAAGAGAATATCCCATCAGATAATGTCATTCCCTAATCACCACATAAAACAGGGGAACAAACTACTGAAATGGACATTGATGTGGATATTATCAGCCCTATCCCAAGAGATAAGGAGGAACCAAGGTGTCTAAGCCCAAACTTAGATACCTTAGGTACGTATGAGGCTGCCAATACTCTTTTACCACCCCTTGGTGGATCTGAGGATAGTGGTAACATAATTAAGACCTCATATGTGGCAACTGCTGATGAAGGCTCTAAGCCCGAGGCATGATATCCCCAGAACCAAGACAAAGGGGTACATGAGACTACTAGGATGGGCCTAGTTCATGCTAAAGCTGTTGAAGTCATCAAAGATTCAGATGATTCCATTAACTTGGATGATGATTAAAAAATTCCACAACATGAATTAACGACTGATTGTGAAGGTCCTGAATCTGATGTCTCCAAACATAAAAAGTTGGTCACAAAAGATCAGGTTAAAGACTACTTAAACCCTGATTCCCCAAAAGTGGCATACCCAGTCTTAACTGACTGAGATCTCCCAAAAACACCCCCTCCACACTCACAAAAGCCTACCCAATCCTCTGGTGCTACTAGCATAGACCTGAACCAGCTATGCAGCCCAGAAGGTCCCTTATACCAAATGATCCATCACCTCATTTCTTCAAATCTTCAATCTTTCACAACTGCTATGGAGTTGAAGAACAAAACTCAATTGGAGATGATAAACAATGCTACTGATTTGAAGATGAGGGAGTTGTCAAGAAGAGTAGAGGATAACAAAAGACAACTAGAGCATTTATCTGGTGTTGCACAATCTGCTCCTTGGTTTCCAGAAGTGGATGAAGCCAAAAAGAGGGAGATGACAGCCAAAGGCAAGGGGCAAGAAAAGATCCCTCTTGAAGCCTCTAAAAAAGGCTAGAGAAGCTCAACAACTCAAGGATGCCCAAAAAGAAAGTTTCAAAACAAGATAAGAAATTGCCCTCAAAGAAAGACATGATTGGTAAGAAAAACAAGAAAGGCTCCTTAGAGAAAAAGCTCGGAAAGCTTCCCAAGGCTTAGAAACAACTGTTGAAGAACAAACCAAAAGTACTGAAGACAATCCTTCAGTAGTTGGTACTCACGCCAACACTTCAGCAATTGCAACTCAAACAACAATTGAACCTTCTACTACCAAACCAATTCCAATTCAAATTCTCGTGCCTATGCCTACAGCTGCAACTATTCTAAACCCTTCTTGAATTGCATTCTCATAAGAAGAAATGGAGAAAAGTTTATTAGTAGCCAAAACAAAAGCCAAGGAAGATGAAATATGGAAAAACATAGAAGAAATGGAAGATTTGAGCATCAATGACAAACTTCAAACTTATGAAGATAAACTTAGAGAGTTAGATGAAGAAGAAAGGGTTGTTGAGGAACAACTCCAAATTGCTGAGGAAGATAAGAGACAACAACTGATGAGCTGGATTGTAAAAAACAAAAAAAGATACTCTCTTAGAGATCTTTCAACTTTAGAATTTGAACACAGAGCAAGAATAGTCTCATAAAGACAAAATGATGAAAAAAAAGAAGTTGAAAAGAGCTCAAATAATTCAAGAACTGGCAGCAAATGACTATGGTTCAAAAGCTCAATTGACAAGATGGAAGGATATTGATCTTCATGAAACCTACAAAAGGTTCAAGGCTTTGTAGAAGTCTAATCCTAAAAAAAATTCAAACCATCAGAAGTTTCCCAAACTTCTAATCCTGCAAAAAAGGCCAACTTCCAAACCAGCTGCCAAGAAACAAAAGAAATTAGAGGAACAAATCAAGACAGATTTCAAGATGATTCTACTTGAAGGCAATCAGATAGTAGATCAAGACATATCTTGGGAAGAAAATTCTCTGATCACTCAACATCGGGATCCTGCTACATTTTCCTATCAACTGACCCAAACAATCACAGAATAAAAACAAACCAAGGTGATCATTGAACATCACATTCCTATTCAAAGTAATACACCTGGTGTTGTACAAGTTGAACATAGAAGGAGATCCAACCTGATCATCACTAAAATTGAAGAACCACATTCATCAGGTCTAAACCAAGAACAGGGTATAGTACCCTACAAGATAGACTTTGATAAGTCTAAATCAAAGATAGTGAAATGGTCCTTCACTAACAAATCAAATGCAATTGTTTTGAAAAGAGAAGACTGTTCTTACAAGGTCATACATCACAAACATGAGCTTAATAACCTTTCAACAGAAGACCTTTTAGTTGTTCAGTACCTTGAACCAGAATAGGGACTACTTCTCACTGGTCAACAAGTTAACCAGCACAAGATCTCCATGGTTAGAGAAATTTGGCTTCATCAATCCAGGGAGAGATTGTTGGGTCAAAGAGGATTGACAAGCCAGCTCAACCTTAGTCTAATTATTCTTGCATATTTTGCTAAGTATACAAACTGCTGAAGAAGAAGATGACAAGTACTAAAGAAGTTGATACAAGTACTGAAGAACAAAGTGATAAAGGTGAACCAGACAGAACACCTGAAGAACAACTTTGTCATCAGAAGTTGGTTGTTCTTCAGCAGATACAGTAGAAGCTTCCCACTGCCCTTATACTTCAGTAGTTTAGTTTTATATTAGTTTTTGTTACTTTATGTACAAGTTCCAATACTACAGCCTGTTGTAGTATTATTATATTAGTTTCAATACTTCCAATGTATGTATTGTTCAGTCTATGAATAGATGGGTTCACACCATTTATTTTAGACATATTTTGTAGAAAACCATTTCTAATATATGAGAATCATTTGAAGCACTTACAACTGTTTTATTCATTAACTATTTGATTCCCATATTAACTGCTTTAGTTCTATAATTGAGAGGGAGCATTTACATCTATTAAAAGTGATACTTTAACTTAGAACACTTAATATTATTCCGCTGTGTATTTACACACTACTAGAAAAAAGGCCTTTCATGACGCGCATTGCGCGTCATGAAATGGTGTTTATGACACGCCAAAGAATGTCATTATAGGCATAGTCATAAAATTAATATGACATGCAGGCGCGTGTCATCTTTTAATGACACGCATTCATGACACGCACTCATGACACACTTTTATGATATGCATTTATGACACACCTTTATGACACCCATTTTGCGTGTCATGCTTTTTTTACATAAAAAAAATTACTGCACAATTACTAATTAACCCTGGATTTATATTTATATTTATAATAATAAAATCAATAAATTTCATAATAAAATGCATATATTATATATACCTAAAGCCCATTACAATATAAACATTTGTCAAATTCTACCGCAAGTATTAAAAGGTTACAGAATAATTTTGTGTCAATACATTACGTTGCTCTAGACCTAAAAATACGGATCACTTAAAATTGAAGGTTGCAGCATAACTTGACTATTCTTCACGAATGCCATCTATATCCGCATCCGTGTAAGCATAACTTGTCCCTTCACTCCTCCAAGGTAGAACAATACATGCTAATCGACATATAATTACCTGGAGAACATAACAACATACGAATAGAAATACAATACATCGACATACACTTACCTGTCATTCTTGAAGAAACCTGGAAAAAAAAAGAGAAAAACGTGTTACATAGTCCAATGAGCTCAAAAGCAAAGTATAGTCATTAATCAACATATGCATATTCAACTGAGAGATACAAATAACGGTAAATGTGTTTCATTATAAGGTAGTTCTTTTGCATATCACATGCCTTTATACTAATAGTCAAACACATCACTCAACATGGCCCCAGAAGGATCACAACATGTTTGCTAATATTATTTGTTGATTACCTAGTCCGGGTATGTTGTTTGCTTGGGGTCACTGATGGGTCCTAGGAGGATAAGGCGCGAATGAGCAACCAACTGTAGCAAGTAAGAAAACCACTTAATCATTTAGGATTATTATAGGTTACCTGGTTCTTCAAACCGCAGCTGGCTTAGGAAGTCGTCGTTGTTTCAGTTGCCTTTTATGTGGTTGCTGAGTATCATCACATCTGCTCCAACATAAGACAAGAAAAAAAACCACTACTACTATTCATCTCGGTTAAGATCTTTAGGAATAGCTCACAATACATTGTTTAAAAGGTTCTCCTTAGCATATATAGCTGCTGCAGACCTCTACATAAAGAAATAGAATAAAATTTACTTGACATTAATAGAATAAAATTTAATAATCTAAACCCAGAAGCGGAACTCTACATACACGGGTTGAAACCAATTCCCAGGTTTTGTTTCAGGTGGGCAAATGCTTTTCCAGCAAGTTAAACACCAACACAGACTACACGCTATTAAAACTATTTCAAGCAACAACTCCACCCTATACATGCATTACAACCACCAACATTTGTCATAAACAAGACTGGTTGCAGGAAACCCACACATTTCGCTCAGTAAAACCTCTGAGGGAGAGTTCTAGACAGATTGATTTCCTGCAGAAAGCATATTAAACACGTCAAAAAAAAAAGAAAAGAAACCAAACAATCAACCTGAACAGAAGGAAAGACAAAAAAAAGACTCACCAAGCGTTGCAAGAACGTTTTTGGAAAAAGTTGCCGATTCACCACCAACTTCTTCCATACCCGGCCCTTTCAGATCAAAGTCCCTAGAAGAATTTAGCCCGCCAGGTAGTGCCGACCTGGAAGGTCTACTGCTGGTACTGACAGATAAGTGAGCAGCCTCAGGGCTCTCTTCACATGCATTCAAATCAAGATCCAGTCCTGACGAACCATTCGGTTGATTGGCATCTTCGACTCCAACATTCAAGTCAAAGTCAAAAAGAGTGCGAGCCGGTTTACTAGTACGACTATCCGGCACTGGAACATCTACCTTTCGTGGTTCTGCTGGACGGAATGCGCTGGTGGCAGCAGACCCTTTCCATCCAAGCTTAGGCTTACCTCTTGAAAGGCTCTCAGAAAGGTAAAATGGTCCTTTTGCAGCAGCTACCGTAATCAAACCAGACCAACTTTTATTATTCGAAGGTAGCAGGTTGGGGGCATGAATAGCAGCCTTTTCAACATCACATTGTATCCCATCATCACTAGGAAGAACTTCATTCAGATCAAAGTCCAACTTTACTGTACGATCTCCAGCGCAGTTGGCCTCTGTTACATCAGTAGCCTTTACACACATTCTTACTTCTTGCATTGCAACCACAGGGGCTTTATTGTCTTTTTCCATATGCACGTTCATTAACGGATGTCATGGAGTCCATATTTTCATGAGCCTTCTTGTCATCAGTCTCTTCAGAATTTGGTTTTAAATCAATATCACCAAAAGAAGTGGTGGCCACAGGCTTATCAATTAACCATTTATGAACCAATTTCTTATCATCCTCATGCATATCTGAAGATGACAAAGAAGCCGCTTCTTCATTGATCTGGGAGGTCTCAAGTTTTACACCTGCAGCAGCTGCATCTAGCGGACCTACACTATTTCTGATCGGTTTATCATCCTGACACTTGTCTTCTTCTAATGCACTTCTGCTGTTAGGTTTCATATTTTTAGCATCTTCCATCACACTCACAGACCCTGTATTACTAGTATCCCCACCAACAGAGCCAATCTGCTTCACCAGGACATCACCATTAGCCACATTGATATTATTACCTTCGTTGTTACCTTCAGGTACATGTGAGCTACAATCAGGGGAACATGGTGGTGACAGATCAGATCTCGACATTTCACTAGCAGCTACAATCATGGGAACATGACTATTGTAGTTAAAACTGTATACATTTAGAACAATGAATACAACTTAAACAAGAAGCAAGCTGTAAGATCAGCTAACTAATACAACTTAGTGTCACCTTTAATTGTCCAAATTTGCCCGGTCAATAAAAAAATCAATTAGTTAAGGTTTAACAAAACATTGACCCATTGATCCAAAATTTGTTGTGGCTTCACAAAGTCATAAACAAATGAGTAAAATTTTAATCATTGAATTCATAGTTGCAATATTATATGTGCTCCTTTTAGATGGATATTATCTCAACATCATATATGTTAGCATAATTATTTAAATTATAGACATAAATTAATAACAATAAGAGCCCAAATGACTTTTACCATTATAATGGATCTCTCGAAATTAGGATTTCAATATTTTAATAACTAACGCAAAAAAAAGTCTGACTATTATAAAGATCAAGATCCTAACACGGTAGCTCTTCCATATAGATAGGGATCATCTCCATTCGATAGTTAAGCTTCATGCTGGTGATCTTTAAAATATGTAAAATGTAGAAGCAAATTCTAACCTTTCTAAAGTCACGCGAGCAGACAGTTGACAGTGAAGGCTACCGAGTCAGATCAGATCAGATCCAAATTAACCATATATATCAAATAGGGCAATTAATCAATATGGAAGTCTCTAAAATCATCATACTAAAATGAACAAACTGCTACAAATGTAATCATCATCTTATAACAAACTCGGGTATTTGAGTGCAAGCAAAGTACCCCAAAATTATACGGTTATCAAACTTCTTAATATTAGGTATGAATAGGGCAAAACGAAATTAATAATCACTGAGCAATATAAAGCAAAACATGAGCTAAACTATAACAAAATTAAACCTAAGATGAACAATAAATTTATCAACCATATAATAGAACAGAAGAAAAAACTAACCTAAAATGAACATTCACCATTAAGAAGGAAAAGAGGAAGATGGTAGGGAGGTCGCAGGTTTTAGGGGTGCGGTGGAGGCTGTAATTGTAGCAGCCTAAATGGGGTGTAGTGATGGTGGAGGCTAGTAACTGGTCACGGTGGAGGAGGTTTTTTGGAGGTGGAGCAAGGTGTCAGTGATGGTTTTTGGTGACGGTGGTTTTGGGGTGGATGAATAATGGGGAGGAGTAACTAAGTTGTAGTGAGTGCAGAGAGGATAATTAGGGTTTTATCAGAGAATGAATAATGGGGCGGGAGTTTGAATAGATGAGGAGGGAGGATAAAATTTTGAAAAGATTATATTATGACATAAAAACATGACACGCATGTTTTGATGGTGTCGTGGTTTTTATTTTATGACAGTAAATTAATGACACACAAAAATGTGTGTCATAAATTTATCATATTTTACAAATCATGACATTTTTTTATGACACACGATTTTGAGTGTCATGAATGGGCGCGTGTCATTGTTCGCGTGTCAAGATATGTATATTTTCTAGTAGTGTATACTTTGATATATCTATTACAAGTGTTCATAAAGAATCTGTGATAAGTCAGCAACTGATCCAACAGTTATTAGTTACCTTCCATTTTTGTATAAAAGGGACCTTGGACGATCATTTAGACTCACTCTCTACTTTCTTATTTCAGCTAACACTCTCTTGCTACACACACTTGTTATTTGTAACACACTTAGTCGATCATCCAATTGTTTCCAAAGTTGTGCCACAAAAATTCTTTTAATAAAACAACAAGGCAGGGGCATTTAACTCCTCCCGAGGTTTTATGCCGGTGATCTAGATTGATCAAGATCATTCCCCGTACATCTCGTGTTCTTTATTGCATTATTTCCTTTATTTTCATTTATTTCATCCTGAGGATATCATTGTAATTAGATTTGACATTATAGTGATATTCTGGGGATATTTATTTGTAGTTGTCAAAGTTTTGTCTTCATCATCTTTATTAAGATTTTTTAAGGATATCTTTAACTTCTAATTTGAGATTTTATCAAGAATTTTATATCACACTACCTCCCTTTACTAATATGGAATCCAAAATTTAATTGTTAATTTTACCACAAAACAGTCACTAATCAGGAGGTCGTTCGTTTGGCCCGTAAGCTTACTAATCAAAAAGTGGAAGAAGGTGCCCCTACTTCCGAGGGGTGCGGTTCTTAATGCCCCTAAGAACAAATGAAAGTGGGATAACTGTGGAAAGAGTTTCACTCCCTCCCAACCTCAGAAGCAAACCGGAAAGTTGGAACTACCAATTCTTCGTTTAACCCTAGCTCGTCAAATCAAAAGCAGGGTGGTTACATTGGCAATCACCCGAAGTGTGATCGATGTGGATTTTATCATGTAGCAACTGTGATAGGTTTCGCTGTTAGCCCTGTCACAAAACTAGTCATACTGCAGCCCAGACAGACCCAGCCATTGCTGCTCATATTCCCGCTCCTCAGTTCAACCAGGGTTGTTGTCATTCTGGTGAAGCAGGGCAATTCAAGCAAGATTGCCTCAAGTTAACGCAGGATGAAGGTGCTAAGAATGGAAACGGTAAAAACGAAGGTGGCGGAAGGAATGTTCACGCTTTCGTCATTGGCTTGGGGGAAGCTTGACAGGATCCTATATAGTTACGGATACGTTCATTTTAAACCATCGCTATGCTTCTGGATTATTTGACAATGATGTTGATAAAAGTTTTATATCTGCTAAATTTAGTTGGTTTCTAGATATTGTGCCTAGACCATTAGAGGTTATGTACTTGATAGAATTAGCTAATTGTAAGCAAATCGAGGCCACACACATCCTTAGTGAGTGTCTCCTAGAACTTTCGGGAAAGTCATTCCTCATAGATCTTGTGCTAGTTGCCTTCGGTAGTTTCGATGTTGTTGGTATGGATTAGATATCCAATAATCAAGCTAAGATTGTTTGTTTTGATAATATCGTTTGCCGGGAATAACTTACCGCTTCCCCTAATATCTCCCTTTTACCATATCATGGGGGTTTACAGGAGAGCCCAGAAACAAGACCTAGTTCATCACCACTATGCTTAACTCCTAGGACTTTTGGCATTGAATACTCTTACTCTTTTTGACCAAAAGATGTGCATGGTCAAAAGAGTGGTGTCCTCTGAACATTATATCCCGTATGAAGGCATACAAATACCTTCGTAAAGGCTATACCGCCATTCTGGAACTTGTTTCTAAACCATCTATTGAAGAGAAAATGATTGAAGATATTCCTATTGTTCGTGACTTTCCTGATGTTTTTTCCTGAGGATTTACCCGGTCTCCCACCTCAGCATCAAGTCGAGCTTTGACCTTGTGCCTAGTGCAGCCCCTAATGCTCAAGCGCCTTACCGTCTTGTACCGCCTGAGATGCAAGAATTACCTAACCAACACCAAGAGCTATTGGATAATGGTTTCATTTGACCTAGTTCGTCACTGTGGGGAGCCCTTATCCTATTTGTCAAAAAGAAAGTTTGCATTGTCTGAGATGAAAGAATTATCTAACCAACTCCAAGAGCTATTGGAGAAGGGTTTCATTCGACCTAGTTCGTTAGTGTGGGGGGCACTTATCCTATTTGTCAAAAGAAAGATGGGAGCCAACCCATGCATATTGACTACCATGAACTCAACAAGGTGGCGATCAAGAATCTTATCCACTCCCTCGTATTGATGATTTATTTGACGACCTCCAAGGATCCAAATTTTATTCGACGATTGATTTGAGATCCGGTTACCATCAGCTTAGAGTGCTAGAAGCCGACATTCCGAGGACTGACTTTCGAACTTGTTATGGCCATTTTGAATTCTTGGTCATGCCTTTTGGTCTCACTAATGCTCCAGCGCTGTTTATGGATTTGATGAACCATGTCTGTAAAACTTACCTTGACAAGTTTGTTATAGTCTTTATTGATGATATTCTGATCTATTCCAAGAGCAAGGAGGACCACGAAAACACTTGCGACTAGTCTTGGAATTCCTAAAAATAGAACAACTTTATGCTAGGTTCTCCAAGTGTGACTTTTAGTTACGCGATGTTCAATTCCTTGGACATGTAGTCAATGAGATGGGAATACATGTTGACCCAGCTAAGATAGAAGCCATCAAAGACTGGGAATCACCAAAGGCGTCATCTGAAGTGCGGCAATTCCTAGGTCTTGCCGGCTATTATCATCATTTTATTAAGAGATTTTCGAAGATTGCTTAACCCCTCACCTCTCATACCGAGAAAGACAAGAAGTTTAACTAGGGTGATACTTAAAATCGGTGTCTCAGACACTTAAACTTAAACTCTGTTCCACACCTATTATATCTTTGCATGAGGTCACGGATGATTTTGTTGTTTATTGTGATGCTTCAATTCAAGGTCTCGGTTATGTTTTGATGCAATGCGAGAACGTTATTTCTTATGCTTTTAGTCAGCTTAAAATCGATGAAAAGAACTATTGTACTCATGATTTCGAATTGGGTGATGTCGTTTTTGCAATGAAGATCTGGAGACATTACTTGTACGCTACTAAGTGCAAAACTTACACCAATCGCAAGAATCTTTAGCATATCTTTGATCTGAAGGATTTGAACATGCGACAACGTCGATGGTAAGGAAAATATTGTGGCAAACGCCTTAAGCAGAAAGGAATATGCTAAACCTTATTGTGTTTGAGCCTTGAAGCTCACCATTCATTCTGGTCTGCCTAACCAAATTCGTTCTGCTCAACAAGAAACATTAAAGGAGGAAAACATTAAAGATGAAACCATGCATGGTGCTGACAAACATCTTGAGCTCAAGTTTGATAGCCTACACTACTTTGCAGAGCGTGTTTGGGCTTCTTTATTTGGTAACTCGCGGGAGCTTGTCTTGGACGAAGCTCACAAATCCAGGTATTCTATTCACAAATATCTATCAGGATTTGAAGATACTTTATTGGTGGCCTGACATGAAGGCAGAAATAGCTTCATACGTGAGTAAATGCTTGACTTGTGCAAAAGTCAATGTTGAATATCAGAAACCGTCCGGCCTACTCTAGCAACCTGAAATTCCTGTTTGGACATGGGAATAAATCTCCATGGATTTCATAACCAAACTTCCGTAATCACCAAATGGTTGTGATACTATTTGGGTGATTGTTAACCGTTTAACCAAATCTGCACACTTCCTAACTATCAAGGAAACTGATAAGGTGGAACGGTTGGCTCACATCTCTCTCTCTCCTTCCCTTCCCCTCTCTCTCTCTCCATCTCTCCCCTTTCTCTCGCTCTCCCTCCCTCGCTCTCTCCCCCTCCCTTTATCCCCCTCCTTCTCTTTCAAACAATCTCTCTCTCTCTCTCTCTATATATATATATATATATATATATATGTGTGTGTGTGTGTGTGTGTGTGTGTGTGTCACACCCTCAAATTCCACCACGGGGTTTATACCGTGAGGCGTTTGACATACCAGGATCTCCATAGCCATAAGTCACATGAACGACTCTAAATGCCCAAACCATTTAGTTCGTTATTGTAAAACAAGTTTCAATGAAAATCAAATATTTCAATAGTTGCGGAAGTGAATTTTAAAGATAATAGTTATTCAAATAGTCAGAGTAAACAACGTGTTCGAAATCATAATAGATAATTAAACACTCGAAAATAAATAGTTATTCATATCCCCGTGATGCCATATGATGCATGCCCTACTCGTGCTTCGAACTAGTGTCCTGCAAAAAGGTATAATAATCGTAGGTCAACATAAAGTTGGTGAGTTCACAAAGTTTAGTAAATACGTAGGTCCTCCAGACCATGTTTTGACGAGTATATGCTAATTCACATGCCAGGGGTAGCTAGCCCGCTCATGATAACTAAAACCGGTAATACCGAACTGCTAAACAACGAGATTCCACAATAGTGAGCAGAGTGCCTTGCATCATTGTCTATCAACAATGATAATATGTTGAGTTATAGTTCACACCCATGCTGTCCAGCACACGATATGAGGTTTGTGAGACCTAATAGCGCTATCAACTAGTAACCCGCTTGCCCAACCGGCAATTCATTCGGTATTTAGAAGGACTTCAATGATAGAGTTGGTTTAGTTCATCAAGGACATAAAGCATGAATTAGTGAAAGCAGATTCACCTAGTAAATCAAAGCACCCCAAACCCGGGATGTGTAAAGTAGTCCCAAACCAGACTATGAAAAAGTTTAGAAAGTTGTCTCATCCGAGACATATGCTTTTTGAGAAAAGAGTAGTGAAACTCACCTGGCGTTTTTGCGAGAGATCTAGCAAAGCAGAGAAAGTAACTATCGTTCCGACAAAGATCTCCCTATGAGTATTAAGACATATTAAACTATATATGTTCTTGTTTATCACGCAAGTTCGGCACCCACTTTTGTGAACCATATCAAGTTGTGTAGATCATGTTTCATGTATAAGAAGTTTGATCTAAGGTGTTTTATGAATTCATGTGAAATGTGAAATCAATTATTCTAACATTAGATAACATAATTGATCTTATGAATGAAACAATGTGTGCATACTAGAAGCTTGATTACTAAGTGCATAAGAATCAACTTATGAACACTAATTGAGAGCCGATCCTTATGATCAAAAATCTAGATTCGGATTCACAATAAGGGCCGATGGAACTTAAGAAAACACGCGATTAGAACTTACCTTAGTACTAAGTGACTAGATGTGACCTTTAGAGCTTCTTGGTGGCCTTCCTAGGCTCGGCGATTGGAAGAGGGAGGGTGAGTGTGAGCCGAAGATTGGGGGAAGATTGTGGGGATGTGTGGTTCGGCTTCAAGGGAGCCGTAAGAGAGAGAGAGAGAGAGAGTGAGAAAGCAAGAGTGTGGCTTGTGTTGGTGTGAGGGATGATGAATGATCTTAACCTCCTTTTATAATGGATTGTAAGGTAGTCTTAACACCTAGTCTCCTTATGTTCATAGATGAGTAAGTATGTCTAATTATTGAAAGTTCTTGAACATATGACAAGTCTCCATCATAATGGGTTGGCCGATTAGAGTATAGGTTTTCCAAGTTAGGAATGGTGAGCTTAGCTTGTAGGTGATCATGGTTTGTCTTAATGTTCATTCTAGTGAAATGTTTGACAACTAACATCTAGCTTGTTTATGCTTTCTTCTATGCGGCCGATTAGGGGGACAAGAAATGTAAGACAAATGTTCATGAAAATGATGGATCATGCATGCCTTCTAGAGTAGGCCAAGCATGAGGTTTCATGGAGCAAGAAGGGGTAGTTGACTTGCATAGGAGCGTGTTCATTCTTGTCTTGTTATCAACTTTTGTGAAAGTTGACAACCATTTCCTTGCTACCTCTTAGTTGCAATCGGCTAGGTGTAAGACAAGTGTGCTAGTCCATGTGATGTTGATGTATCCTCTTTGTTTCATTCTAGTCTTTGATTGGTGCTTCATTTCCCAAGGTGAGTTCTTGGTTGTAAGTGTAAGATTGCATTGGTTTGAAAGTGAAATGAGGTGTGTGTTTGTGTAGGATTTCGGCCGGGTACAAGACAAGAGTAGCATCCATCTATTTAGGGGTTGGGATCATAGATTTAGGAAGCATGCACATAGGGTGCTTTTACCAAATTGGTGTATGTAATGGACATTCCTTGAAGGTGCATAAAAGCGGCCAACAAGAAGAGGACAAATACATCTCTAGATTGTTATCAACCTAGGATGTTGATGGATCATAGGCTCTAATTGCTAGTGTGGAAACTTCTTGGGTGCTAGGGACCTATAGCCGAAATATTTAAAGAGAGTGGAAGAGTTTGTCTAACAAATCTAGCTTAGGTATTTAGCATGCTTGGATAGTGACCTTTCATGGATCTAGAAATTACTCCCATGTGCTATATATATACATATAGGCCGCTAATTCCTAGTAGCTTAGGAATGTTTGTTTCCTACTTGTTGTAAGCTAGGATAGGTTAGGGTGGCTACTAGAGACAAAAGGAAGTTTCCAACTATGTGAGGATGTATGCCTGTGTTTTTATATGTATGTATGTATGTATGTATGTATGTATGTATGTATGTATGTATGTATGTATGTATGTATGTATGTTAGCTTCTATAAGGTATTTAATTAATCATAGTTTTCCTTATCAAGCCTAGTGTATGTACAAAGTCTACTGTATATGCACATATATATACAAGCATATTTAGAAGTATAAAAGATTCATGTACACCTTTAGATTTATATTTATAGACTCTCATAAGTTTAATCATGTATTTGTCAATCTATGATATTCCATAGATACATATATAGTTAGTGTGCGCACGTGTAACTTACCTAGTTAACTCTAGGCATGTGAAATGCAAGTAATCTAGGTACAAGCAAGTAGAGTTTAGTAAGTTTAGGAACCTGAAATTGCGGGGTATCACAATATATATATATATATATATATATATGTGTGTGTGTGTGTGTGTGTGTGGAATGGATAAAATGGAAACCTCATCTAATGGAAAAACCCTAGAAACCCTTTATTGACCATTGATCAAGGTTGATCAATGGTCCATGATTATTTGTATGTAATAATAAAAAAGCAAGTGGGCCACCATAATAAAAAATAGGATTAAGGGCATTATGGTAATTTTAAATTAATTTTTTATAATTTAATTTTGTGAATCCTATATTTAAAAAGGTTGATTTGACACTTGTCAAGTCGCCTCTCTCCTACTTTATGGCACTCTTTCCCAAACGAATATTAACGTGCGTTAGTATTATGAAACAAAATTTTGACCTCGTGTGAGACATCCCTAACATGTATTAATAGGCATATACTAAAAGAACACATAAAATGTATATTTATTTAAGAAACGATAAAAACGATCATTACAATAAACACTAAAAACGTATGAAAAAAAATTTCATACAAACATAATTATTTGCGAATTTTCAAAAAAAAAGTATCATAACAACATAAAAAAGATCTAGCTATGCTTCGTTCTTGATACCCATCTTCATCTTTAACACAAAACATCTCTTCACATACAAAAAAGATAAAACGTGTTAGTTGGGCTCTCCAAAACACATAATGAGACATCACTGACATGTGTAGTGTACTCTATAACATATGTTTTACTGAAATAACGTATGTCATATGAACCCTAACACATGTTAGTTGGGTATACACTAACACGTGTTAACATTACTAACATGTGTTAGGTCGTATACTAACATGTGTTTTTCTAAGATAACGTATGTCATATGACCCCTAAAAAATAAAACCCTTTTTCAGATTTCACAAAGCCAGAAACCAATGTGATCAAGGTAATTTAAACACCCTATCAGAAACCAAAAGATTAAAAATTTATAATCTTTATAAAAAAAACATCACTTACCACAGCCACATCACCCACGTTGCCTTCTTCCTAGCCTATTCGTGAAAAGCAACACTAGAACAGATACACATGTTAGTTGGGATCCTCAAACACATAATCGGAAAGTAATCAGAGTCTAAGCGCGATTTTTACAACTATGTTAATACAACTCTTCAAATACGATTCATAGGGTTTGAAACCCAATAATAATATATTTAAAAAATCAAATCAGAACCAATCCAAATCCATATACCAAAAAAAATTATCCTAATATTCATGAAATATATAATATAATAAAAAGACATCACTAGCATGTGTTAGCATATTCTAAACATTTGTTTTACGGAAAATAACGTATGACATATGGACCCTAACACCTGTTAGTTGGGCATATGCTAACATGTGTTAGCATCAATAACGTATGTCATATGAACCCTAAAAAGAACAAACCCTTTTTCAGTTTTCACAAAGCCATAAACCAATTTGATCAAGCTAATTTAAACACTTCATTCACTAAAAGATTAAAAAATTATAATCTTTATAAAAAAACATCACTTACCACATTAAAAATTTATAATTATTTCTGAAAATAACGTATGTCATATGGACCCTAACATATGTTTGTTAGGCATATGCTAGCATGTGTTAGCATCACTAACGTATGTCATATGAACCCTAAAATGATCGAATCCTTTTTCAGTTTTCACAAAAGCCAGAAACCAATTTGATCAAACTAATTTAAACACCCCATTCACCAAAATATTAAAAAATTATAATCTTTATAAGAAAACATCGCTTACCACATTTTTAAAAACTCAAAAAGCATCACTTACCACAGCCACATCACCAACGCCGCCTTCTTCCTATAGCCTACTCCTGAAAACCAACACTAGAACAGATACACATGTTAGTTGGGATCCTCAAACACATAATGGGACACCGCTAACATAGATTAGCATATACTAACATAAAAGACTTCACATTTATTCATCAATTACATGTGATCTATCAACCTCATGTCCCCCAATCCAATAACAATCTAACATAAACAAAATAATAATAATAGAAAAATAAAAAAAGGTTAACATAAGTTTTTTTTTTTTTTTTCATTCAATCATTTAATCAAACACTTGGTATGCAAACAAAAGCATCCCCAAAACTGTTAAGCATGAGAAACAAACTATCCCCTTAAAAATGTGAGCAGACACAACAATGAACAATTTGAAAAAAAAAAAAGAAACTAATTTGTTTGATAATAAAAAGAAAAAAAATCAATAAGCATTTTCTAATACAAACTTGATTCAAGAGTCATCCGACTTCTGCCATAACTGAATATTATTACCAAATATCCTTCAGTAGTAACCAACTTCAATAATGGCTCAAAACCCACCATAGTAACCAACTTCAATATCTGGAGCCGATCTGAGGTGTTTTTTTAATATTTTTTTTATGACGCATTAAGTTTGTTGATATTTTATTGTGACCCATTTTAAAGTTTTTAGTAATAATATTATCTTTTCTCCCTATCGATCCTTTAGTAGTAACCAAACAATAAGAAAAAATGATTTTTTTTCTTGAAGAATGGAGGTTTCGTATAGATTTTATGTAACTTCTGAATAAATTATTATACAAACCGTTTTTCTCGCCGGAGAGTTATCTTGTTGCGGTGACGTAGGTGTGGCAAGATCTGGACGTTTTGAATCTTGAGTGGTTTGTTAGCTGTGAGTTTTAGAGAGAGAGAGAGAGAGAGAGAGAGAGAGAGAGAGAGAGAGAGAGAGAGAGAGAGAGAGAGTGAGTGAGTGAGTGAGAGCGAGAGAGAGAGGGGGGAGAAACATTTTTGGAGCAGCGTTCATCAGTACCGGAGCAGCGTCTGGAGGCGTGGTTGCCGGAGCTTCCATTGTCACCAAAGCTTGGTGTCGGAGCATCGTTCATTAGTCGGTCATCTTCGATGCTCTGTTTATTTGTTGCTCTGTTTTTAACAGAAGGTTCGATGCTCTGTTGTGTTAGTGGTGGTTGTGGTTCTAGAGAGAGGGGGGGGTAGAGAGTTTGCTTTTGAATTTCAAAAAAAAAAAAAAAAAGAAATGAAGAGAGAGAGAGAGGGGGGGGATAATATATATAGGGAGAGAGAAGGGGGAAACTATAAATTTTCAAATTACCCTTTATAATATAATATGGTGAAATTTTGTCTTGGATGATCTGGCAGAATATGGGCCAAAGGATGGGTTTGTTGGGGTTTTTCCATTGGGGGGGGGGGGTTCTCCCTATACTTCCACTATATATATATATATATATATATATATATATATATATATAAAGGGGAAGGATGAATTGAAAATCCTTGAGTTAAGAAAATTCAGAAAACACATGTAAAAATTATCTAAAAAAACTTTTTTTTTTTTTGAAAAAATTACACAAGGTAGCATACATGTTTTTAAACGTTTTGGGCAAAAAAAATTAAAAAAGCGCCGATGTGATATTTAAAAAAAATAAACAACGCAAACTTTGTAAAAGCGTTGTAAACATATGTTTTCTGCCTTTTAACATATGTTACAGCGCTGTTAAAATATGTTTTCTGTTTTCTAACATATGTTACCAGCGTTGTTACAAAATTTGCGTTGTTCATTTTTTTTTAAATTCCCTCGGCGCTTTTTTAATTTTTTTTTTTTGACTAAAACACTTAAATACATGTATGTTACCTTGTGTAATTTTTTCAAAAAAAAAAAAAAATTAGATGGTTTTTACATAGGTTTTTTAAGTTTTCTTAACTCAAGAGGGTTTTCAATTTATACTTTTAATATATATATAGTGTAAGGTTCAATGGGGAACCTCAAAAAAGTGGGAAACTGGGGAACCATGCATTTAACATGTTAAATATAGTTTAAAAATTCAAATCAACATGCAAAAAAAAAATATTTTTTTCAAAAAATTTCTTTAGAGCTTTTGCATATAAACATGTGTAGAAGTTATTCCAATAAAAAAAATTTTTTTTACCCTTTTTTAACTAATTTTAACATTTTTTTAATTATTTTATTTTTCGATTTTTTTGTCAAAAAAGCTTCTACATACATTTATATACAAAATCTCTAATTAAACTTTTTGATAAAAATGTTTTTTTACATGTTAAATTGATTTTTTTATGATATAGGTTTAGGATCTTGTACAAAGTACATTTTTCATGAGAAGTGTGAGAAGGACTAAGAATTGATATGTAGACATCATGTTTTGGATTTAGGAATGATGTTTTAGGTTGTTTTAACTTGAAAAACACCAAACACAACAATCTAAAACACAATACAATGTATTATAGTCATTAAATTTAAAAAAAAAGCTAAAACACACTACTTAACGTTTAAAACATACTACTAATGTTCTTAGCATGGTGTTTTAAGTTTTAAGCCTAAAATACATTGTTTTCGGTTTTTAATTGTTATGTTTGGTGTTTTTATAGGCAAAACAATCCAAAACATCACGACTAAGAGCACTCACATCCCATCCATCAAATGTATGTGAGTGTGTCCACCAAATTATATAGGGTGAGTGTAAGTGGTTGTGAGTGGAGGAGGGAGAAAAATATTTGGTGGAAGCACTATTCCACCCTAAATATGAAAAACTACTCTTCACCCCTATATATATTTTAATATTTTTGTAAGTAGTTGTGAGTGAGGAGAGAGAAAATGTAATGATAAAAGTATTAAAAAATATTATTATTTTAATTAGGAGAGAGAAGATTTAGGGGTGAAGTAGTGATTTTTAGTGTAATTTGATGGATGAGATTTGATGGAGGGGATGTGAATGCTCTAAGTTCAAAAAATGATGCCTAAGTATCAATTTTTAATACGTCTCACACTTCTCACAAAAAAACACTTTGTACACGATCTTGACCCTATATATATATATATATATATATATATATATATATATATATATATATATATATATATATATATATATAGTGGAGAGTTCAAATGAGAATAAGTTTTCTTGAAAGAAAAAAAAGAAGAAATTTAGACCAATAGAAATCTTCCATTTTAATAGTTGTATTTAATGTTAAATAAATTTTTAAGTTTTTGTAACTCCCAAAACTAGTTAAATAAATGAAATCATTATTCATTTTTAAATATATATCTTTAAAGCAAAGATAATTTATAGTGAAGGATAAATTTCGGTATGTGTAGGATGAATTTCTACATGTGTATGATAAACCTAATGATAATTTCGCTATATGTAGGATAAAAGTATGACAATTTCGATGTGTGTATGATTAATTTTGATATGTGTAGGACAAGTTTTGATATGTGTAAGATAAAATATTTAAAAGTAATTAATTGAATAATTAATGTAAAATGAGTTAAAGTATTTAATGTTATTTCTTCTTTTTCTTCTCAAATGATACCCCTATATATATATATACTAGATTATATCCCGGAGCGTCCCGGGTTGAGAATTCTAATTTGAAATATCAATTTCACATATGAAATAGACTGATGCGTTTTACAGTTACATGCAGGAAAGCTTCGGGTAGCACTTAACCTAAAACAATTAACAATTTATCTCCAATGTTAGTGCATAACCTTAAACAATGTATAACTCTAATATTAAAACCTAACCTAAAACAATGTACAACTACAATGCTAACACATGTTGTAAATAAAATTCATATTTACTGGTTTGAACATAACTAATGACTTGACTATACATGATTAATGAATAACCTGAATACTTTGTGTTTTTTTCATATACGAACAAAACCACACAAAAAAATAGTCGTTTTTTTATATAGCACTATGGTACTCGTTGGAAAGATAATAAAACGCTCGTTAATTTGGTGTAATTTTTTTCTTTAGAAAATATTGTATATAAAAGATATTAACGTTTAAAAGTTATGGGAGGAAAGATTAGAGATAAAAATCTAATATTATTTTTAAATTTTAAATTATTATTTTCCTAAAATAAAGCCCTTGCCACATGGGATATAGCACACTCAATGGAGAGAATACCCTCTTTAAATGCCATGTCATTAAAATGGCTTTGGTTTATTATATGTATATATATATATATATATATATGTGTGTGTGTGTTTAGGATCCTGTACAAAGGACAAGTTTTGTGAGAAGTGTAAGAAGAGTTTTGGACCATTAGATTGGTTATTTGGATGGTTAAGAGTTAATAGTGGCAAAAATGTAAATATTGTTTTCAAAAACATGAAGGGGAAGGGTACATCAGTAATTTGTCATTTTTAGATAAAGAAACTAATCTCTCACTCTCTCACTCATTTACTCCTGCAATTAATATTCTCTCCTCACTCTCTCTCTCTCTCTCTCTCTTATCAAAAACTAAATCATCAAAACAATTTATCATCAAACTTCTAAATCAGACGAGGAAAATCAGAAAAAAGTATGAGGTTTAAACTTCTATGTAATCACGATTTTCACAGAAACAAGAATGGAGTCAAGGTGTTTTAATGTCTGGAATCTTTGGGTTACCATTCGCGTCATGGTGTTTCAACATCTGCAACGATTGCGTTATGATTAATGACTGGAATGGTGTTTTAAATATGTTTTTGATAGATGTTTTTTCACATGATGTTAGCCATTCATACATGTATATTCTTTTTTTATGATGTTCTTTGGAGTTTTGGTTTTTTATTCATATTAATGTGTTTTATCTTCATCTTGGTTATTTGGTGTTCTAATGTTTGGAATAATTGTGTTACATTCACATCTAAATGGTAATTTAAGTATGTTATTGGAAGATGTTTTTCACACAATGTAAGTTATTCATATCATTATGTTCTTTTTTTATGGTGTTCTTTAGGGGTTTTTGTTTTTATTCATATCATTGTGTTTTATCTTCATGGTGATTGTATCAGTTAGTTAAATGTTGTGATTGATAAAAACCATGTATGACCAACATCCTTTACATAAATATAATTAAAGCACCAAACGTTTGCCTTGAATATAAAACACCACAGGTTGATTATAAAACACTGCTGCCTTGAATATAAAACACCACAGGTTGATTATAAAACACTGCATATCTGTATGGTATTTTATAACTGCATATGAGAATTATATGTTGATAAAGCATGTTTGAATTCTAAATTATGGTTAATGAGAAATCCTTATAAAAACTCCATTAGATTAATTACATGATAACTTCCTTATTTCATGCTTGATCATATTAACTTAATACCCTCATTTTATAAAAAAAAAAAATAATGCCACGTGTTATCACCATAGTCCTTCTTACACTTCTCACAAAAAAACACCATTTGTACAGGATCTTGACCATATATATATATATATATATATATATATATATATATTGAAAGGTTAATTTCTTTATAAATCCCGTAGTCTGTGAAACTTGAACCCAAGAGCTTCCACAACCTAGATGTTTAAAGGCTTTGCCTTTGCCAATAGACCACCACCCCATTGGTATATATCATAAAAATGACAAAACATGATATTTTTTATTACCTTAACCCGACAAAATTTCATGTCCAACTAGAGTTCTCATGTTTCCCCTTCTAAAACATAATTTTCCATTATTCACGCTCTCAACCACAACTCTGAGTGATTTTTGAACTTACGACCTACCATCCAAATCTTTACATAATATGACATTTCTTTACCAACAATTATGCAGTTTCTCCGATAATATTGATCTTTATCTCACATCTCAATCATCTATTTTCATCTTTAAAAAATCTAATTTCACCAAAAAATTCCAGACTATTTTGTTTCAACAAAGGGTTAATATAAAAAAATATCATACTTTAGTTTCTCATTTTTCTTAAAAAAAACCGTCAACATGTTGCTTGCATGTTTGTGTATGTTAAAAACTACGAAAACATCACTCAATCCAATTTTGCTATATTAAAAATCCTTACACTGCACTTATAAAAAAAAGTACGTATATCATTATCTATTAAATTGGTTAAAATTTGATAAAGTGGCATTCAAGCACAACAAATATATATAATCTTAATTTGACCACATTAAGGTGTAACATGTACAAAGTGTTTGGCTATGATGTTTTTAATTTCTTTTGTATTGTATTATATAAAATACCAAACGCAACAATTTAAAATACAATCAAATGTATTTTAAACATGAAATTTAAAACATACTAATTACTTTTTTGTATGATGTTTTAGATTGCATGTTGATAAATAAATTAATTAGTGTTTTAAATTATTACGTTTTGTGTTTTTCTACTTAATACTATGCCAAAAAAGTATAAAACACCATGTCTAAAATTTAAAACTGAATGCCTATATAGACTTTCATACTTTGTACGAAAAATGCACTTTGTACATAAACCTCACCCGTGTAACAAGAGATTATTTTAAATATTTCTTTTTCAAAAGTTCGTGCATCCTATTCGCAGAGGGGCAACTTCTTTAGGGCCCGAGGGGGCCCGACCCCACCTATTTTTTTACGCAGTGGTGAAATTTTGCGATTTTCGTAAGTAAATTGAGTCAAGATTAAGTCCGGCCCACACCAATTTAATATTCCAATCACTACCGATCAAAACAAATTGAGTTCGAAACCTACCGATTCGAAAACCATGATTCACCACTAATGAAAACCTATTTTTTTAATAAGAAAATGTGTTCGTGCATCCTATTCGCAGAGGGGCAACTTCTTTAGGGCCCTAGGGGGGCCCGACCCCACCTATTTTTTACGCAGTGGTGAAATTTTGTGATTTTCGTAAGTAAATTGAGTCCAAATTAAATACGGCCCACACTAATTTAATCTTCCAATCACTACCGATCAAAACAAATTGAGTTCGAAACCTATCGATTCGAAAACCATGATTCACCACTAATGAAAACCTATTTTTTTAATAAGAAAATGTGTTCGTGTTTTCATGATGTTAATCGTCCAATAAACACTTAAACTTCTAATATTTGTTTATTAAAAAAAACAGCTTGAAATATTCAGATGCCACAAGTAGGGTTACACTAGCTAGTGGGGCTTGGTAGGTTTCTAGATTTGTGGTGTTTATATGATTTAGGTGTCTTAATCTTACATATTCTTATTGAAGATGGGTTCGTTTGTTATTTTATTTTTTATTATGCTTTAATCTTACGCTAACTTTTAATTACCATATCATTCATTTAACTAATACAAATTAGCAAAATATTTATGTATTGGTTGGTTGAATCATTGTTTTGAAAACCGGACCGGACCGGCCGGTCGGACCGGGCTCTGGGGCCTGGACCGGTCCGGTTCGGGTAGTCGGACCGTTTTTGCAGCGAACCGGGGTTGAACCGGTGAACCGGCCGGTCGGACCGGAAACCGGACCGGTCGGACCAGATTTTTTAATTTTTTTTATTTTTTTAATTTTTTTTTTGTTTTTTGAGCCGGTTCGTCGAACCGGTCGGACCGGTCGAACCGGTGAACCGGCCGGGGGTCTGGTTCGACGTCCGGTCCGGTTCTGAAAACCTTGGTTGTAATATAAGTTTTTAAGGTGTTATGTGTATTTTAGGGTTGTACCTATAAATGTAAGAGTTGTACCTGTTAATTTGTTACTTATGTATATGTATACATATGGAGTTGTAAATTGGGCTTTTAAGTACCTATCTTTTTCTTTTTTCTTTTTTTATCTTTATTTTTATATAACCTTGGTTGTAATATAAGTTTTTAAGGTGCGATAAGCGGAGTATCTCTATTGTGATTTCAGTGGGGTTAACGATGACGAGGACACTCATATCACTATCCAGGGCCAGGTTGTCCCGCAGGTAAATAGGTTTAAGTACTTAGGATCGTTTGTTCAAAAGGATGGGGAGATAGATAGTGACGTAACACATCGCATACAAGCCGGGTGGTGTAGGTGGAGAGCAGCCACGGGGGTATTGTGCGATAAGCGGTTCCCAGATAAATTGAAGGGGAAATTTTACAGGACCGCAATTAGACCTGCTATGTTGTATGGGACAGAGTGCTGGGCAATCAAGAAGACACACGCACGCAAGATGGAGGTCGCAGAGATGAGGATGCTTAGGTGGATGAGCGGGCACACAAGGATGGACCGGATTAGAAACGAGGTCTTTAGGGAGAGGTTTGGAGTGGCTAGGATATCAGACAAGATAAAGGAAGGGAGATTGAGATGGTTTGGACATGTGAAGAGGAGACGAACAACAGCGCCAGTGAGAGCAGTGGAAGCATGCGTTGTAGAGGGGAGAAGGAATAGGGGCAGACCTAAATTAACCTGGGATGAGCGAATTAGACAGGATCTCATAGAGTTGCACCTCTCTGAGGACATGGTCCAAGAAAGAAGTTCGTGGAGAAGTAGGATTAAAGTAAGTGACTTTTAGGATTTGACACTTCAGTAGCAAAACCGGGTATCATGAGGCCTTACCTATAGGTTTTCTAAACCTATTTTGATTCACGTGTCTATTTATCCTGTTTTCTTAAGTAGTGTGAAACTTACATATGGTTGTAGTCCCGTTTACATGTTTGTATGATGTTCATTGTAGTATATTTTTATGCACTATCTTACTAGCTTAGTTCTGCACTTGGCCTGCTAGCCGATAGCGATATATCCCTGTGGTGCTTGTCTCGTTACTTGTATGCCTGTCTGTTTCCTGTTCTCTCTTTCTGAGCCGGGGGTCTCTCTGGAAGCAGCCTCTCTATCCGTATGGGTAGAGGAAAGGTGTGCCTACATCTCACCCTCCCCTGACCCTACCAATAGTTTATACTATTCGTGGGATATACTGGGTATGATTGATTGATTGATTGATTGATATCTTTATTTTTATACTTTCAAATTTAGTTCTCAATATTTTTCATCCTTTACATCTTTTGTTTTACATCTAAATTTTTCAAGTTAACATGTCACAACGTTCATGTGTGGTTCAACACTTTTATATCTATTTTATCTCATTTAACGGTCATTTCATAACAAGATATTTTTTTATGTGTTTTACATTCTCTTGCGTGGTTCAACATGTTTACATTTTTACGTTTACTTTTTGCTTTTGGTTATATGCCCCCACCGCAATGGCCGGGTAAAATACTAGTTCATTCTATTAACACTTTAAATACCTTGAATAATATATTTTTGATTAAAAATACAAATAAAAATTTATCTTTACTCAATTAGCTTATACACTACTAGAACATAAATCTTTAATGTCACACAATACGTATCATAGAAAGGTAAGATCATCTGTAGGGGAGCATTAATTAGGCGTGGAAGGTAGTGAAAACGCCTGGGAACACCTCCCCCAGGGCGTTTTGGGTTGATTTTTTGTTTGGGTGCGGAAGATTTCACTCTTGACTTCAAAATACAACAACCAATCACAAACCTCCAATGGCTACATCAACGGCTAGTTTGTTTTATTTTTTAAATCAATTTTAATACACACACACTTCTTAAATTACAAAACACACTCAAAATAACAATACACGGCACACCACCCTCTAAAAATAAATGAGTTCTCCCACATCCTCCTCATCCATTGCAAATTATAATTACAAAGTGTTTTTAGCCGATGCAGGTGAGTCTACCGATGAGGAGTTGAGCAAGAGGTCGTTATGAATGTGTGTACGCTCGCGACGAGATATATGAAACATGTTAATAATCCTCCACACCCAATTTTGGGAAGACAATATATGGAACGCGTCCGTATGGAGGCAAGCACTTGCTTGATGAAAGATTACTTTGACAAAAAGCCAACTTACCTAGACTCAAAGATTTTTCAGTGTCATTTCCGGAAGAGCAAACATTTATTTCTACGCATTACTGGAGACATGGAAAACGAGTTTGATTACTTTAAAAAAAAATTAAGATGCGAGAGGCACTCTTGGATTTACCGCTATTCAAAAGTGTACTTTAGCACTTTGCATACTAGAGTACGGAAACACGACCGACATCAACGACGAGTATTTAAAGCTGGCTGAGAAAACAACACGCGATACCTTGGAGCAATTTTGTCACGATACATTAGATTTTCTTAAAATTTATATTCATGGGTGTCTTGGGTCATGCAATGACATAAACGTTTTCGAGCAGTCGACTATGTTGGGGGATTTCATTTCTGGTAGAGCACCAAAGGCATCTTTTTATGCTAATGGAAACTACAACCATACAGATACTATTTAGCTGATGGAATATATCGGAATTATTCGATTATCGTGAAGACGTTTAATAACTCGTACGATGAAAAAAGAGCACATTTTAAGAAAGTTCAAGAGTATTCGCGAAAGGACATTGAGAGATGCTTTTGGGTTCTTCAATAGCATTGGCATTATTTAAGAAATCCTTGTCGTGCATGGACCAAAGAAAGAAATGAAAGATACTATGTATGCTTGTATAATCATACATAATATGATATTAGAAGATGAAGAAAAAACGACATATCAAAATTATATACCGGACGCCGTTAAGAAATATCCGCAAGAGACAATGTCTCAAAGAATAATCAATGCGCATGACTTCTGTTCCGTTGAAACACATAATTCTTTAGCGATGGATTTGGTCTAACATGCATGGTCGGTTCGGTATATTCCAAACGATGGTGAAGAAGAAGAGGAAGATAACAACGAAGGCGAAAATGACGACGATGAATACGAGTTCGATGAAGGTGATGACTTTTAGTATTATTTGTGTTTTTTTAGTATTATTTGTATTTTTTAGTATATTTGTGTTTTTAGTATTATTTTTATTTTTTAGTATTATTTGTGTTTTTTTAGTATTATTTGTTTTTTTTGTAGTGTTATTTGTAATTTTTAGTGTTATTTGTGTTTTATTTTGTATTATGTATTTTAGTGTTCAATTTTTTTTAAATAATTGGGTAATCATTATTGTCATGGGCATCATGGGACTTGAAACCACTACACTCATTTTTAATTTCAAGTCCTGCAATGCCTCATGTGGGACTAGAATGCCATATATCACACAATGCCCATAGAAAGGGCTTAAAATTTCTCTACCACTACATATAGTCTAAAGATAAAACACAAACTGGTTGTTATATCCATAATTTTATTTAATGCTAACAAAAACAGCATCATTACGTGAAAATAGTTTGCTACAAAGTAATTAGTGATGTACACATCAAGTGAGATTTTGATGATGTAGGTCTAATATTGACTAAATTGTTAATTGTGGGGACGTTACCTTTTTAAAATACCTCTTACCTTTGCAATTGATCCCGAATATATAGGGTTTCATAGATGTTTATTGGGGTTAGGGTCGGCTTAATCCTTTTGAGTCCAAAGCAAACTCTAGGCTTTTTTATTAAAAATAACACACACGCACACACGCACTTGCCTAAGATCCCAACAATTTGATATTTGTAAATGCATATTATGTATGTCCCCAGCTAGGTGATAGGTTGGTGGAGTCGTTTCTTTAATATTTTGTGTAACAGGGTAGTGCAAGTTTGGTAATTTGAATTGTAAATGTGGAGAATGTGTCTAGGCGAATGGACACTGCGATTGACTCCTATTTGCCTGGTGGTTAGGGGTGAATAGGAGTTGGCAGTGTTAATATGTGCTTGTGCCTCCTCATTTGTAACTTTCGATTTGATTTTGTACTCAACGGCGAAGCTCAGCTAAAATTGTGTTAGAAATCTTATTGTGTGTTAAACTTTATTATTTTTGTTTCTAACCGACTATCAAACACGCATGTGTTGTTTCCGCCATCATACGCGTTAAAACCTGAAATTAAATTCATGTGTCGCGTTCGCGTCAAGAAAATGGTCATACATGTCGTATTACAGCTTTTGGCTCGATTCCAAGGATTGTTTGATAGGTTTGAATACATTCAGATTCGGATTTGTGATTGAAAATTGGAGGTTTTTTTTAGGGAAAATCCATTTTGAAGTTTTTAACAAGTTTTTGCAAATTTTGGACTATATCTAGTGTTTAGATGATAACTTTGTGTGCATAATCATGTTTAAAAAGTGTTTTCTAACAAAACCTGATCGAAGTTTCAAAGAAAGCACACCTAGATTGAAAAACTTCCTGAACAAATTAAGAAAACCCTCATTTTTGGCAATAACAAGCTGATGAGTGTCATTCCTAACATAGTAACATGAGTGCCGTTGGCTCCATTCACTTATCAAGTTGTGTATTTGTACTTAATTGATTGTTTCGTAAGTGCATTCACATGTCTACTTGATGGTTGATGATGATATGAATAAAACCAAGTAGATATCAAGTGAACTCATGGTTGATGAGGTTTAGAATCTTGAAGAAAGTTTCGATATTGTTGTATGTATGCATACATACATGCAGTACAGTTTAAAGCCAGAGTTCACAACCGACATTTATCTCACAATATATCTGTATGGTAGCATATAAGCCATATGTTGATAGTTGAAAAATCCTAAATATTACCTATTTATTGATTGAGATGGCCACATTTTCCTAGATCGATGAATTAACCTATTAACCACTGTGATGAGCCACAAGAGAACAAAACTTGAAGACTTGGAGTAAGATTTAAGTGTTCATTGTGAAGACATGTTTGGGATTACAAATTATGTATATTAAGCTTGTTTGTGGGTTTTATCTTTTTGATTTTATAATGCCCATGTCTTCATTGTGTTTGTGTCATCTAGGTTTAGATAATTTTAGGGTGATACTATTTACACAACCAACAAAAAACCCTAAACAACCTTAGGACGGGTCGTCGAGGCCTAGATGGGCCGTTAAGAAAAATTAGGGTTTCAGGACGGGGCGTCCAGGCCTTGATGGGCCGTTTGTTTACAGAAAAGACAAAACCGACGGGCCGTCGAGGCCCAGACGGCCCGTAGAAGTACGAGGTACGAGGTGATCAGTCTGAACTCCTGCAAAAGCAGGCAGTTCAGACTGAAAAGTCTGAAAAAGGTGCATAAGAACGGGCCGTCCAGGCCCCGACGGCCCGTTGAAATGTGTTAGGTTAGGGCATTTAATCCCTAGACGGCCCATCTAGGCCTCGACGGCCCGTTGAGATTTCCTGATTTAACCATTACACGATCAGCTTCTTCCCCATTTGAACCAAACCTTAAAACATCACCACCACCAAAACCCTCGACCCATTTCGACTTCCCGGTCTCACGATGACATATTTACAAAGCTTTTCAACCGTTGACCTGTCTGAGAACGAGTCTTACGTCTCTGAAAGCGTAGGGTATGAACCCGAGGTTCAAGTTGGTGAAGAGGAGGTTAAATCCGAGGTTCGTGGTAATGACGGGAACATGCTGCCCGATCTCAACGAGGAATATGTAGAGGAACATGAGTCATTTTTCGTGCCACCAAGCTACCCGCAGTACACGTACGGGAGTTACCATTCGCGCGGGAATCGTGCTAATGATGACAACCAGGAAGATGCTAACATAAAAGTTGAACCTAACCCGGATGTTTCGTATGAAACCGAGCAGGTGCGTTTATTTATTTACACTAGTATATCTTTACAGTAGTATATATTTTCAGGTATTTAGACTAGTATGAATTTAGACTAGTATATCTTTACAGTAGTATATATTTTCAGGTATTTAGAGTAGTATGAATTTAGACTAGACTGTTGTATAAATTTTCAGGTATTCGGGTCTGTTGAAGAGATGAAACAATGGGCTTACGATAGAGCCCTTGCTAGCGGTTACGTCCTAGTGACAGGACGTTCTGTTTCAAAAGGCAGTGGAAATAATGCAAGAAAAATTAGGATAGACCTGAGATGCGACCGTGCTGGCGAATACCATACTACAGCCACAGTAAGGTCTACGGGTAGCAAAAAGATTAACTGTCCATTTATGTTAATAGGGAGGCTACGCAAAGAGGGTTGGAAGTTGGAGGTTAAACACGCGAATCATAACCACGACCCTTTTATACATGTTGAGGGTCACGCTTTTGCTAGGCGGCTGACACCACAAGAAGAAGAAATGGTGGAAACGCTTTATTTTCAAGGCCTGGAACCGGCAAACATACATTTGGCCATCAGAGCACAAAACCCGAATAATAAATGTATTCTAAGAGACATACACAATACAGTGAGCAAGATTAAACATAGAATTTACGGCGATAAAACCCCAATGCAGGTATTATTATTAATTACTATTATTGTCATAGACTATTATTAATTTTGTTGTTGTTAAATATTAAATATTGTTACTATTATTGTTATGCAGATACTCGAGAGTATCCTGGTTGAAAAGAAATTTACTTATTTCACCAAGCAGAATCCAGAGACAGATGCTGTTGAGAATATTTTCTTTTCACACCGGGTCTCGTACAATCTCTGGCGTGCCTTCCCACATGTGATGCTGATCGACGCCACCTACAAAACGAACGAGTACAGAATCCCGTTTGTTCAAATTGTGGGTATGACGTCGACAAACCAGTCGTTTTGTATCGCCCATGCATTTATCGTTAAAGAGAAAACGAGTAACTACACATGGGTGCTTGAGAGGCTCAAAGATTTGCTGGAGGGGAGTATGGAGCCACGTGTAATTGTTACAGATAGAGATCTGGCTCTGATGAGTGCATGTGCTACAGTTTTCCCGGATGCTACGAAATTGCTTTGCAGGTGTCATATTCAACGAAATATTATTATTATTATTATTATTATTATTATTATTATTAATATTATTGTTGTTGTTTTGCAGGTATCATATTCAACGAAATATTGCAAAATATCATAAAGCAGGATTTCCAAAAGAAGAATGGGAAATATTTTTGCAGTATTTTGGTCGACTGTGTAAATCTCCTGACAAAGAGGCTTACGAATTCAATCTTGAAGCGCTCTACAGACGACTTTGGGGGCAGGATCGAACGGGTATATATTTTATTTTTTATTTTGCTTTACAAGCGTACATATTTTCTGTATTGACATCACTATTCTGTTTTTTATAGAGGTTTATGACTACATGGAGTCAGTTTGGCTCCGAGATTATAAAGAAATGTTTGTGGAAGCATGGGCAAATGAAAACCTTACGTTCGGTCAGACTACGACCAACAGGGTCGAGAGTCAGCATGCTCTGATTAAGAGGTACATAAAAGGCCCGAACAGCTCGCTCCACGCGCTTGTGATGGAAATAGACAAAGTTATGGAATCACGGCGCGTAGCGATAAAGCACTCCTTCGAACAAAGCCGATCAACAAGAATGTGGAAACATGATCTACCGTTGTTTCAAGACGTAATCGGTAGGGTTTCCCATCTAGCGCTTAATTTGATGCTCGGAGGGGTCAACAAGATAAATTATTATATGGAACAAAAGAGGTCTTGTGAACACCGACTCAAGAAGACTTATGGATTGCCATGTTCCTGTCAATTGCAATTGTATGATACAAAAGGTAACATCATTTTTAGACTTATTATTTTTTTAGGATATAATAGTCAAATTTTATAAATGTTTGAAGCGTTTTGTAGACGACTTGTGTTGTCTGGTTCGTACAAAAACAGAGGAAACTCTGCCAAATTTTTATAAAATTATTGATTTGTTGTTGTTGTGATTGAATATATATATCAGATACACGAGTGTCACTGGCTGATATCGACGTCTTCTGGACACGACTTGACTTTATGCCAGAAGTAGCTGAGAATCCCGAGTTTGACTTTCAGCACCAAATGAATGCATTCGCTGAGCAACTAAGGTCGCAACCGGTGCAAGTGAAAAAAAACATGTTGCAGAAGATGAAGGAGGTGTTGAATCCGATTATGACTAAACATAAACCTCCTGAGGTACAAACCGATACTCGGGGTCGGCCAACAACAAGTGAAAAGGAAAAAAAGGAAGATAAGGCTGCGGTTCGTATTATTATTATTATTATTATTATTATTATTATTATTATTATTATTATTACTATTATTGTTGTTGTTGTTGTTGTTGTTGTTGTTATATAATTTTTTGCACGTAGGGCAAAAAGCCTTCTAGAAGAGGTAAACAATCAAGGGACAAACCGATTGTTTACGATGAAGATTTTCCACTGTTGGAAAGGGATAGGTACAAACTACTAATATATAAATTCACACATGCATACATATTTATACACATATTAAATCTCACTTTTTGATGGGTACAGGTACAAACTGGAGATCGAAAGGTTAAGAAATGGCTTCCACCTGCATATCATAGATACATTACAGACATTCGGGATGTCCATGGAGACGGTCACTGTGGCTTTCGATCCGTAGCTGTGTGCTTAGGGTGGCAACAGGATATGTGGTACTTCATCCGCAAACAGCTTAAGGAGGAGATCGTCGAGAATGAAGACCGGTGGAGGCTAATTTTAAACGAAGTAGATTACGATACTTACGACAGAGTCTCCAACTCATTCGATCACATTGGAGTGGGACCAGCAACGCACGACCAATGGATGGAGATGCCCGCCTCAGGATTACTGATTGCTCAGAAATTTAAGGTGGTTGTTCAATTTCTCTCTCCGTATGATCAAAGTGAGACGTACTTCCCTATGTTCGATGGTCCACACAGCGTTGAAGAACATGCGTTCGTATCGTTTGCTTTTGTTAACAAAAATCATTTCATCAAGATTGAGTTGGCAGAAGGCGCCCCAATGCCAAAACTGAATCCGTCATGGCGTAAGTGGCGATATGAAGAGGCAAGTGAGTGGGAGACGGTATATGACGACCGTATACAAAGGGTTGATGTTCGATCACCTCAATACTTCGACTTAACTTAGCTTATCGTATGTTACCGGACCGGACGAACGGAAAAATTTGTTGTATGTGTTCATTTATACTTATTATAAAAATATACTCCCTTTTTTTTTTTTTTATAAAAACTACAAATACCAAGCTTAAAATATACAAAATACACTAAAAATTTAAAAAAAAAAAAAATTATGGTCGTCCAGGCCTTAATGGGCCGTCCAAGGCAAAAAATTGGCCAAAGACGGCCCGTCCAGGCCTAGATGGGCTGTCACTAGTGGACCACAACGGACCGTCTAGGCCGGGACGGCCCGTTGTGAAACCCAAAATTATTGTCTCGTTGAGGCTGGACGACCCGTCCTCTATCTATCAAGACGGTCCGTCCAGGCCTAGACGGCCCGTCTCAAATACAAAGCTTCCAAGGGAAGCTTCCTCTATTATTAAATTAAAAAAAAATTAAAAAACAACGGACCGTCGAGGCCTGGACGGCCCGTTGTGAAACACAAAAAACCCCCAAAACCACCAGACAGTTTTAATTTTTTTCATTATTTTCACTTTCCCTCTCTCTCTCGTCTCTCTCAAACCAGCACCACCCCCACCTCCACCACCACCCACCACCTCTTCTCCCTCTCTCTCTAACACCCACCACAACCACCATCCACCCCCCACCACCGTCTGCCACCCACCACAACCACCATCGTCTCTCTGCCCTCTCTCGTCTCTCTGCCTCTCTCGTCTCTCTGCCCTCTCTCGTCTCTCTTCATCAAGTTTAATCTTTCGATTCTTCGCTATTACTCGTAAGGTATCCACTCTTTCACTGTGAAATCAATGTCTATAATGTATCAATTTTGAAATTGAGGTTTTAGGTTTAAGGTGTAGATAAAGTTTTGTTGGTTGATTATATTAATATAATATTATAATCTGCTTTGTTTTGAAGAATTGTGAATCTGTGGTGGGTGGTAGGTTGGTTGTGGTGGTGGTAGGTTGGTTGTGGTGGTGGGCAGTGGTGAGGGTGGGTTGTGGTGGCTGTGAGGGTGGTAGGGGTGGGTGGCAGTGTGGTGGCTGTGGTGGTGAGGGTGGGTTTGTGGTGGCTGTGAGGGTGGTAGGGGTGGGTGGCAGTGTGGTGGATGTGGCGGTGAGGGTGGGTTGTGGTGGCTGTGAGGGTGGTGAGGGTGGGTTGAATCTATGAACTCGATACGTTTTTTTTCCCTCATTTTATGGTCCATCGAATATGCATTGATTTTGTTAGGTGTTGATTGGGGATTATTGTATGATGATGATGCATTGATTGTTTTTTGTAGGATTTTTTAGGTTTTGATTTCTGTTTGTAAATGTCTGTAAATATTTTTAGTATGCTGACCAAACATGTCAAATGGATCCGAAACAATAGGTTAAAGACTATTATGAAAGTAGGTTCGGTACAACTCGGACACATCGCTTTGTTTTTTTTCCCTGCTGCCTAATGTTACGTTTACAATCTTCTAAATTTAATGTTTTGTTTTTGTTTTGCAGATATGGCAAACAGAAACAACCGAAGACGCCGTAACCAGCCTGCAGACGGGAATCCTCTTGCAGGTGGCGACTTGAGAGATTGGCCCTACAGGCACGATAACGACGACTACGAGATCGCGCGCTGGGGTCAGATGGAGCTGCGTCCGATACACGGATCGCGCAGTGTTGACTGGTCCGCATTACGCGCGATCGGTGGAGCGGAGAGGTTTGAGGAGTGGATCCCAGACGACAGCCCTTGGGGGCGGATGTTAGCTGACCTCGACCATGAGTCGTATCGGCCACTGACGATCGAGTTCATCTCGACATTCCGCTACGCGCCGCATCCAGCAGGTGTTGAGCCTCCAGTAGGTCCTGACGGCGAGCCTGAGCCTGAGGTGCAGTTCCGATTATTCGGACAGCTCTACGCATATACGATGGACCAGTGGGCTACTACTTGCTGCTGGTACAGAGAGGAGGAGCTTGTCCAGGATATGTATACCACGGCCTTGACGACCTTGCCAGACGACATGCTGATGGCCTGGTGGCCCACTATCGGTGGTCGAGCGTATGGGGAGGACGGCGAGAGGTATTATTATTGTTATTGTTTTCATTTAGTTCAGTTCGTTATTATTATTGTTATTTAGTTCGCTTAGTTAATTACTATTGTTATTTAGTTAGTTTAGGTTGTTTGTTTTTGGATTTTTGTAGACGACTTGTGTTGTCTGGTTCGTACAAAAACAGAGGAAACTCTGCCGAAATTTTTATAATGTTATTATTATTCTGTGCAGGATGGATAGGTCCAGCAACATCCGGGACCCTCTGATCCGTTACATACACCGTTTGGTTAGCTGGTCGATTGCCGGACGATGTAACTGTAACGAGAGGGTCCAGCAGATTGACCTTTTCTACCTCTACTGCATCTTGAGGGGTAGGCCGGTTGCGCTACACAGGTGCTTTGCCGAGTACATCGCGACCTACCCTCATAGCACCCGGCGGGGGAGATTCCGATTGGTGGGATCGTCACCGCCATCGCGTTGCGTCTTTGCCCGGGCGAATTGTGGACGCATGCTGAGGAGAACAACTTACCTCGTCCGATGATGGCCAGGTAAGATTATTATTATTATATATTATAATTTAATATTATTATTATTATTATTTATTATTATTATTTAATTTTATATATTATTATTTAATATTATTATTGTTGTTTTGCATTTCAGGCCGTTAAATATTAGGACTATGACGCAGATGAAGGTGGCAGCACGGGTCCCTCGCAGCAACCCACACGCTTATTACCAGCGTGCTTTCGGACCTCCTGGCGACCGTGGCGAGCATTTTGTGCCAGAGCCGCTCAGACATCTCGATGGGCCGATTGCCCCTGAGGTCCAGATGCCACACGTTGCCGACGGCGACCCACCGGTGGATGTAGAGATGCCAGACCCCCCCGTTGATGAGCTACAGCGTCCTGCCCGCGTTTATCATGCTGTCAGGTTGCATGATAGCACGACCCAGGTACTTCAGCAGATCCTGGATCAGTTGGGGTCGATGCGGGGTGACATGCGGTGGCTGTTAGAGAGCGAGAATGAGAGACGACGAGAAGCTGGTTTGGAGCCGCGTCCACTTCCGGATTGGGCGTCTAGCAGTCAGCATGGTGGGGCGTCCACCAGTCAGCCGGGTGGGTCGGATCAGCCGGGTGGGTCGGATCAGCCGGTGGGTCGGGTTAGACGGTGGGTTATATTTCTTTGGTTGTACATTTTGAACTCATAGTTTATGTAAATTTTTGGAATATTTATGCTTATTTATGCTTTATTGTTCGTATTTTGGTTTTGTTTAGTTCGGCAACATAAACGACATTCGTTCATATTCATATACACAATTATATAAAAAGATCATATTATACAAATAAAAAAAAAACATTTATAAAAAACCAAACATTTATAAAAAACCAAACATCTATAAAAACCAAACATTCAAACCCATTTTAAACATCCACACTACACTTATAAAAAAACCAAATAATCATCACCTAATCATTGCCAATGATTACCAATGATTGGATTGGATTTAAACCTTTAGACGGGCCGTCTGGGCCTGGACGACCCGTCCTTTTGCCTTTATACGGGCCGTCTGGGCCTGGACAACCCGTCCTTTTGCCTTTTTGGCCCTCCACGGGCTGTCCAGGCCTCGACGACCCGTGGAGGGGTTGTGCAAATAAAAACCCTAGTTGTCTAAATAACCGGACCCTAATTTTAACTTTGTTTGATTGAATTCTAAACCTTTGTTGATTTAAAAAAAAGTTTTGGTATTTACTTTTATGATGTGTATAATGAATGACCTTTAGTATTGATTACATCTTGGATTTGTGTGGTTTTATTGATTGAGTATTGATACAAATATTTTTAGGGTCTTGAAATTGTGTTACAATCTAGGGTTTAAAACCTTAAAAAGTAATAGACAAACTAAATGATATATTAAGTTAATTAGGTGGGCAACCTTAGGAAACCTGAAATATAGGGTTTAGGATTTTTTTTTTAATGTTTTGTTATTGATTTTGGGGTGATTGTAGATACTGTTAACACGTGATACGTCATCTTGATAGTGCATGTTTAAGAAATTCTAAGTTATAAGTAGGTGTAATCAAGATTTGCCTTTGGTTTAAGATTGCTAGCATGTGTCTTTAGCATTTAGCATTCCTTCTATTACAGTACTACAATTAGTGGCGAAGCTTGAAAATCAAATCGGTGGGGCCGGACTCAATTTTTCGTATCGGTAAGGGTTGAAAGATCAAATCGGTTGGAGGGGGAAGGGGGGGGGGGGGGGTGTGGGTGGACTCATTCCTTATAAAAATTGCCTACAAAAACTTTCATCACTAAGCCAAAAAATGGTGGGGGTTGAGGCACCGCCTGACCCTCACTATCCTTCGCCACTTATTACAAGCCTTTGGCGGAGTAGTTATACATTCTAACCACTTCAACTTTGGGGTTGTTGGTTTTTTATGGTAGTAGCTCTTAGGGTAGCAATGCATCAAGATGAGCTCTGTATCGACTTGTCTAGGTATCTATGGTAATTAAAGGCCTGGCTTTACAGAATTCGTTCAAAAGGATTCGATACGTAGGTGATACCAATTTCTCCCATTTCGTGAAACAAGATAGTTATTATCTCATTTGTCTTCTATGGTAAATTTTTGTTTGTTTTAAATTTTAATTGTCAAGATCATAATCTTAATTGGAAAGCAAAATATCAATATAGGTTCAGTGAATCAGTATACATTATTAGGAGCTACACATTATGTCCGGATGATCGATACTTAGTACTTATCCCATTTAACCTCACAACTTTTTTTACTTTCAACTTTGGTCCCCTATAGTTTTCATCCATCACAAAAATTTTGTTTTATGTTTCATTTTACATTATGTGAGTTAACACGACGCAACGTACATGTGGGGTTCAACATTTTTACATCTATTTTGTTCTCGTTTGACAGATTTTTTCGCAACACGCGCCTTCTAATTTCTTTGTATTAACACGACGCAACTTCATTATTTGTGGGCGTCGCCGGCGATGTGACATTAGTGCTATTTGGCACAATTTTAAGTCCCCACCGTAACGCGTATGTGTTGTGTGTGTGTGGGGGGGTATAATACTATTATTTTTTTTTACAAATGTACAGGCGTTTTAGTGAACCCTCTTAATATGTATTTGGAAAACACGACCAATGACGTAAATTTCAATAAATTAACACAATACATATCACATCACTAAAACAATCATGGGCAATAGGGCAAACCTAAGTCGCCGCTAATAGTGACACGGGTCGCCGCTATTGCCCCACCGTTATTGTCTGGCCGCTATTGTTTCATATGTCACCGCTATTGCTCAAGTCATCACAATTGCCTTTTGTACCGTTAAACTCTAACCGTCTGATCACCCATCTGATCAACGGTTAAGATTAATTGTCCAATCCTCATCAGCTTTTGAGCAATAGCGGCGACCTGCGGCATGTCACCGGTATTGGTGTCGCTACTATTGCCCAAAATTCTTGTAAGGGAGGAGCCGTATGATATGAAAATCTCATGTATGGTTCTGTAACGGAGATTCTTTGAATTGAATGACGACTGTGACGATTGTCAACTCAATCTGAAGCAAATGATGCGGAAGCTTTACAGAATTATTATGAAGCTATGCGACTAGAAATTGATCCCTATGACCGAAGTTATATACACACAAGTAATGGAGAACACACGAAAGCTTTGGAATATTATTTTTGAGCGCCCGAACGAAACTCATTTTTACCACAAGCTTTTAATAATATGGCAGTGATCTGTCATTACGTGGGACTATCTCCACTATAGAAATAAAAAACTTTCCATTGAACCCAAAAATGATACATTGGATATGTTTTAGTCAAAACTAGTGGAATTCCCGACGCTTTGCGCCGGATGCTAAAACCACCTTGGATCTTGCACTGCTAAACGATCGCCGTCACCCGACACCGTCCTTTGATCAGCACAACGTCAGAGTCCCTTGTCTCTTTTCCGCGCTGGAGTGTGGTGGTGTGCACGCCGGTTGTGTAAGACCCTACCCATTATACGGGTAATTAAGCGATAATTTACATGTAATTTTACTTGGTTTGGAAATTCTAATTCAAAACTTTGCAGAGTTTACATAATACACCAACATTTAGTTCATACGCGTCACATTCCAAAACATTCGTAGAGTAGAGTTAGTGTTAAACATGATAACAAAACGCTTTCCAAAACCAAGTTCTTAAAAGATTAATTTAAACGTAGCGGAAGCAGACGAGTCTTGTGCGTTCGGTTCTTGTTCCATGGCGTGATCATCATCCGTTATCCGCAATACCGACTACCTACTTCAAACCCATAAAAACATCATTAGAAATCAAGTTTTGGGCTTGCCATCGTTATCGTTTGACCATTACTCACAATTTTTTTCAGGCTGTCGCGCGCGCTGAATTAGTTTCGCCGAGTGTTGGCGGTTCCTTCTCTCTCTCTCCCAACTCTGTCTTCCTCTCTTTCTTTCTAATTGTTGTAAAAGCAATAAACTGGGGAACCTCTTGGAGTCATGGCGGGCGCAGAAGATTTGTGAGCTTTCGTGTCTTCATTCATCGCTAACAAATGATCACCGTACCAATCGTCCGTTCACGGACACCATGGCTGCGTAAAAACCCAAACCATACTCCCTAGAGACTCAATTTTATCTCCAACCAGACCTCAGACCATCATCCCCATCTCCGATATGTTGTTGAATGATCCTAAACCTCCGTTGATTCTAACCAAGAAACACCACGGCATTGAGAGCAACTTGCAAGAACAACCATGAGTACTTAAATAAGTGTTCATTCCAAACTAAAACAGAAACCCAACTGAGAAAAACAAAAATAAAAATGGAGGAAATCTAGTCATCTAGGTTACTTGAATAGCCAGTCATGGCCAAGAACATCACCATAGGAAGAGCAAGAACATACATGATTGAGGCCAAAATAGTAAAGCAAATAGTGATGAATATGTATGATTGAAAAAAGGTGTTGGTATATTATTAATCTAGAGTTGCAAGGGGGAGATAAAGAGTTGAAGTGAGTGGAAATTGTTAGACATATAATTCTTATTTCCCATATTCCTCCTTTATCCTAAGTATATATATGTTGTCACATATATTAGTTATAGGTGTGTCGGTTATTTAACTAACCATTGTGTCGGTTAGAAGTCAAGGGTCACAACCCTTCATATGTATAAATACTAAACACATTGTATCATTTCATTTTATGTATTGAATCTCAAGTTTATTATTTCTCTCTCAAACACAAACCCTCTCCATCGATCCTGTGCACCTTCATTTGGCATCAGAGCATTAGGTTTCAATTTGTTACATCGTTCATAAAGAACAAACCGAAGAAGACAAAGTTCATATTCATCCTCTGTTCTATTCGGAAAACAGAGACAGACAAGATCAAAGGCTTTTAACGTTGGAACAATCATTCAGAGCCACCAGGATTCGAAGAAGATCAATACATCAAAGTCTATGACCGTTAAAGAAGAAAAAGGCAATCGGAAACACTATTCCGGCCAAACCAGAAAAGTTCCGGCGTGACACCGGATTACACAGAAGCATCGTCTAAACGCGATTAGAATGGTTATACTATCCCTGCCCTCGTCTATTATCAACTTCGAATACATATAATCTTAATCAAATCAAAAAAATCAAATTTTTTCTCGACACTCTGTTTCTTTCTCGAACAAAATATTTCCCGCCAAAAATCATTTTAATCAGAAACAAGTTTTCAGACATCAGTGTTGATTCCAAATGTAAATTTATACAAAACAGAGTTGTTTTGCAAACAAAAACACATCAAGGATTAAGATTATTATCGGGTTCAAGAAAAACCGGGAAATTTTTTTCTTGAAATCATTTTCGTATTCAATCGTAATTTGGATTTAGGATCCAAATATAGTTGTTTGTGGAACATATAAGTGTGTTTGTTCCATTGTTTTGATCAAAGGGGATCAAACAGAAAGTTATTTCATTTGGGCAGTAGGTTCGTAAAGAACAAAAGGGAAGAAGTTTGACTTTCGAAAGTCAAACAGAAAACATAATATATTATTTGAGGGTATATTGTGAAGGGTATTATTATATCAGTGTTTATTTGTTGGGTTTTATCACTGATTGAACAAAAATTAGAAAAGATTAGAAAGGATTGAAGCATAGTAGAAAAACAAAGTGGTTTGTTTTAGAAAGGTGTTTAGGATTGACAAAGGGTGTTGTTGCAAGACACTAATCAATCATCGTTGGAGGATTATCAAGTCATAGGATTGACTTTAGAATTTGGAACACTAGTGGTATAAAGAAAATATTATAGCAAGGATCTTGATATTTTGTTGAGGGCCCGACAAAGCATCAAACTTTGTTAATCAAGAATATTTTTTTCAAGACGTATCATAGTCGCGTTTGACAAGGGTAGTCAAAAAAAGTTCCATAGAAGTGTGGGATAGTCCATATTAGATTTGGACAATAGGGAAGAAGAAGAACAAAAGTCCGCAGAAGACGCCCATTAAACCCACAATGTCGAAAGAGACAGTATCAAAGGAGATAGTCACGAAGGAGACTCTCACTTTCAGCCTCCAGACACCGATATTGACATCTGCAAATTACACGATTTGGGCTGTTCGTGTTGAAGCAATATTGAGTGCAAATAGTCTTTGGGAAGTAGTGGAACCCACAGAAGGCACGTCAACGGTAGATGTAAAAAAGGATAGGACAGCGATTGCCTATCTCTTTCAGGCAATTCCAGAGGATATGGTGATGCAGGTGGCATCACATCCTACAGCAAAAGAAATCTGGGAAGCATTGAAGACAAGAGTTATTGGAATTGACCGAGTCCAGAAAGCAAGACTTCAATCATTACGCACAGAATTCGAGATGATAACAATGAGAGAGACAGAAACCATAGACCAGTTTGCTGGTAGGTTAAGTGCGATTAGTACAAAGTCAAAAACCCTAGGAACGACAATTGAAGAGTCGATGTTGGTACAAAAATTGCTAGACTCCGTACCAGAAAGGTTCATACAGATTATTGCATCCATAGATGTAACACCCCAACCGATGGCGGAAACATCGAGGTGTCACGTAGTGATGATTGTTCAATAGCTCATGGTACTAAATGGACGTTGAATATTACTAAACAATTTACAATTTGTCATACTATGTAATAATTACATCTACTTGATTACATAAATTAGATCCAAAGCTCCTATGTGATCCAAGACTTGTACAACATCCAAAAGCACGCAAAAACCTGAAACATGTTGAATTGGAAAGATGGGGGGTCAACTATAAATAGTTGGTGAGAATACATAGGTTTTGCATATAATTGAAAAAAATATGTTGTATAGCAATCATGATTGAAGTATAATAATGAGTAATGATAGAATATGAGTCCGACATGTAACAATGCGTCTTTTGTACAATCAAACCTTGTGTCGACTGAGGACTAACTCGCAAGTTAGTTAAATGTTGTTACTGTTATCGATCATCCCTGAATTTATGTGGGGGGATGGGTTTGTCAGACCTATAGCGTTATAATCTAAACAGGCGGCTTGATCAATGTTAATGATTGTACTGTGTCTTTTTGTTACATTCAAATGATAGAATGAGTAAATGATAGTGTATAAAATGTTTATAATTGAATCACAAGTTTCAACAATGATAGTGTATAAAATGTTAAACATGTTTCACCCCAAAATGTAAAACAGAAAAAGGGGCTATGTAAACTAACATTCGCTAATCTGAATTATCCTCTAAGCGTTGTGAATGTATGTGAGGCGAATCCCAAAGACTCAACAAGAAATAAAAAATCCGAAAAAGAAAGAATATCAAGATTCCAATTCGCCAATTACAAGAGCTTATAATCAAAGCTTCAATTGTTGAAGTAATAGACTATAGAAGAAAGGTATGAGGGAAAGTTTAATCGGATTGAAACAATCGATTTAGAGGTGCCAAGTGTAATGGTTCATAGGTGGGTTTTTATACTAGTTTTGGATTCAATTAGCCATTAAAATTAGTCAACGCCATAAAGTAAGGTTTTATGATGAATTGACTATTTGACTAGGACTTTGACTGATTGACTAAGGCTTTGACTAGGACTTTGACTCGGACTTTGACTAGGACTTTGACTCGGACTTTGACTATTTGACTGTCTTCGCAGACCACGAGAACTAAAAAAAATTTCAAATTTTCTAATTTAATCAATTTTAAGTTCCGGACTTGTTTCCTTCGGTTTTGTAAGTTGTTTTAGGACCGAAAATTAATGGTTTTGAGTATCAAGGTCTGAAACATACGTGCTCGGGTGTAGATGTGAGTATAAAACGTGCAATACTTTTACTTATAAAAATTATATGTTTTATTAAATTGTGACTTTTGGTCCTATTTAAATAGGAGGGTAAAAAATGAAAATTTTGAAATAGTTGAGGGACCAATTATGAACATTTATGAAAAGTTAAGGGTGCAGGTTGTCACAGTCTCCCCTACTTTAGAAAATTTCTTCTCGAAATTATTAAAAACACAGGGTAGAGGGTGTTTAGGTAGAAATTAGGGCAGCTGTGGTTTGGGTTATGGCACGACATGAATTAGCAAGGAGAATCTAGTAAAACGCTAAACTTTAAGTTTTAGGAATCCTAAAAGAAATGCATAAGTTGATTGACTATATGAAAACCAAATGAACTACCAAAACCTTATTAGAATTTCACACTACCTTAACGTACCTGTAAATTCATGATTACGTTCCGGACCGCAATCACCAATTTACCTTACATTAGGGTTTTGTGTCCTTCTATGACTCTAAACACGCATGTAAAATAATACAATTAACTTTGTGGTTGAATCGTATACCATGTATCCAAAAATAAATCCAACTGTTGAGCAGGAAAAGACCTCTACCAGCCAGTGAGTAAGAACCTCTACCGATTGTTGAGCAGGTGCGATAGCCTCTACCAGTCGTTGAGCAGGTTGTAGGGCCTCTAACCGACTGTTGAGTAGGCATGATGACCTCTACCAATCGTTGAGTAGGTTATTTAGTACTCTACTAATTGTTGAGCAAGTACTTCATCCTCTATTAGTTGTTTGATTAAGTGTACCAATTATTACACACATAAATTGCAAATTGATAATACATACATGTAAGCAAGTTTGTAAATGCATCAAGTATCAAGTATAGCATAGAGTTGCCCTAGACAAGGTTAATGACTCTAGGTGTGTTTATAGCAAATAGTTTATATTCCATGCTTTCAAGTATCATGAATAATCAAATGTTCAAGTAGATAAACGAATCCTCATGTATGATAGTTTGGTTGTCATGAGTATCTAGTTCATGTTTGAGAAGGTGAAGGATATGAGTCTAATTATTGAGAGGAAAAATCTTGAAGCAGAACCAAGGTTGTGAGAGATAGTGAATGTGAAGATAGTTGATAAAGAGCTTATTTTATAGTAAGGGGATTATGTAGCAATGTAAATTGTGGGGTTTGGATCAAAAGTTAGAATCAAGTGTATGAGATAACATGATTGCGGCAAATACCAAAAATTGTAAAAGTTTCGAACTTGTTGAAAATAAGTAGGTGTCAATGGGGAGTTGGAGATTAAATTTTTGTTCATGAGGTTGGAAGGGTTTAAAATTGGTTTTATACCTAAAACAAAAGTCGTTAAATAGTACAAACTAAGTGAGCTTTGATTAAAATATTCCCGTTAGTTGGAGATTTTAAACATGACATTAGGTTTTGAAGATCAAGGTTCAATTAAGTGATTTTTAATAGATTAAAGCATTATATAGAAAAATCGTTTGTTATGTCTATAAATAAACAATTGAATTTAAGTTCGAGGCATCTTTTGACAAAAATATGTATTTTGTAAAGTTTCTAGGTAATAAAAATCCAACAAGGTTTAGAAATATTTAGTTTTGTGCTAGGGTATACTTAGGTTATGAGGTTACAGTTTTAAAAATATGTAACGTGCTGATAAAAACAATAATATGATTTGGGTAGGGTGTTGAAAAATAATCAAACAATTGGCTAAGATGATAAGATGAAGTGTGATTGTGAAATCCATATATGATTCAGCTGTAAAATTTTAAGATTTTAGAGCTTACTTTTAAGGAAAGTGAATGTAATCATTTATTCATTAATTAAAATGAATAAACGAAAACGTTGACTTATCAAAGTTTCTAAATTCTAATAACATAGTGAAGACATGCTTTAGCCTATAAGTGAACACTCATCCCAAGAATTCCCAGGTAGGCATCCGGGTCCCTCGTCTGATTGGGATTTATGCGCAATGCCAGTCCTAGACAGAAAACTCAGAATACAGGCGTTCACCCTTCCAGACTGCACGTGTTCGTTATCAAAATCTAGAACTTCAACGGGATCTTCAAGGCAGTTCAGGTTAGGACTTATGAATTTTGTTCTATTAGTCTAAGGGTAGATCTAGTGATGGAGAGCAATCATCTTGTAGGGGTAGGGATAAGAAGTAGGGTGGAGATAGAGAATAGAAACAAGTAGAGTTGCAAATAAGAGAAGCAAATACTGGTTAATTTCCTAAGGTTATAGACTAGATTATTTTCTAATAACCTAATTCCCTATAACCATGGCTCTGATACCAATCTGTAACACCCCAACCGATGGAGGAAACATCGAGGTGTCACGTAGTGATAATTGTTCAATAGCTCATGGTACTAAATGGACGTTGAATATTACTAAACAATTTACAATTTGTCATACAATGTAATAATTACATCTACTTGATTTAGATAAACTAGATCCAAAGCTCCTATGGAAAGATGGGGGGGTCAACTATAAATAGTTAGTGAGAATACATAGGTTTTGCATATAATTGAAAAAAATATGTTGTATAGCAATCATGATTGAAGTATAATAATGAGTAATGATAGAATATGAGTCCGACATGTAACAATGCGTCTTTTGTACAATCAAACCTCGTGTCGACTGAGGACTAACTCACCAGTTAGTTAAATGTTGTTACTGTTATCGATCATCCCTGAATTTATGCGGGGGGATGGTTTGTCAGACCTATAGCGCTATAATCTAAACAGGCGGCTTGATCAATGTTAATGATTGTACTGTGTCTTTTTGTTACAGTCAAATGATAGAATGAGTAAATGATAGTGTATAAAATGTTTATAATTGAATCACAAGTTTCAACAATGATAGTGTATAAAATGTTAAACATGTTTCACCCCAAAATGTAAAACAGAAAAAGGGGCTATGTAAACTCACATTCGCTAATCTGAATTATCCTCTAAGCGTTGTGAATGTATGTGAGGCGAATCCCAAAGACTCAACAAGAAATAAAAAATCCGAAAAAGAAAGAATATCAAGATTCCAATTCGCCAATTACAAGAGCTTATAATCAAAGCTTCAATTGTTGAAGTAATAGACTATAGAAGAAAGGTATGAGGGAAAGTTTAATCGGATTGAAACAATCGATTTAGAGGTGCCAAGTGTAATGGCTCATAGGTGGGTTTTTATACTAGTTTTGGATTCAATTAGCCATTAAAATTGGTCAACGCCATAAAGTAAGGTTTTAAGATGAATTGACTATTTGACTAGGACTTTGACTGATTGACTAAGACTTTGACTAGGACTTTGACCAGGACTTTGACTAGGACTTTGACTCAGACTTTGACTAGGACTTTGACTCGGACTTTGACTATTTGACTGTCTTCGCAGACCGCGAGAACTAAAAAAAAATTTCAAATTTTCTAGTTTAATCAATTTTAAGTTCCGGACTTGTTTCCTTCGGTTTTGTAAGTTGTTTTAGGACCGAAAATTAATGGTTTTGAGTATCAAGGTCTGAAACATACGTGCTCGGGTGTAGATGTGAGTATAAAACGTTCAATACTTTTACTTATAAAAATTATATGTTTTATTAAATTGTGACTTTTGGTCCTATTAAAATAGGAGGGTTAAAAATGAAAATTTTGAAATAGTCGAGGGACCAATTATGCACATTTATGAAAAGTTAAGGGTGCAGGTTGTCACAATAGAGCAATATTCAGATATAGATACCATGACGTTAGATGAAGCGCTTGGTAGACTTAAAGCTTATGAGGAACGCCTTAAGTCAAGAGATGAGAAGAAATATGGACCAGCCGGTCAAGAGAAGCTGTTATTTACAAGGCAAGAGAGAAGGCCTTACAGCAACAACAGGAACTACAATCAGAATCGAGGTAGACAGAACTTTAGGAAGTTCAATAGAAGTCAAAGAAATGAGAGGAAAAACTTTGACAGAATTAGCCATCAAGATCAGAGAAGTGATCGAAATCCCACTAAGAATCGTCATGACGACAGTAGTTACAAGCCCACGAAGGATGGCAGTAGTGTAAGATGCTACAACTGCAATGAATTAGGACACATAGCTCCCAGATGTCCTAAACCTCGAAGTAAGCAAGAAGAATCTCACCTAGTAATGGAAGAAGAGGATCCCACATTACTTATGGCAGTTGGTGAAGAAAGAAGTGTAGTTCTAGAAGAGAAGAAGGTTATACCAGAACGCTATCACAGTGAAGAAAATGGAAATGAAGTATGGTACTTAGATAACAGAGCAAGCAATCATATGACAGGAAGACGCTCCTACTTCACAGAGTTTGTCACACCCTCAAATTTCCACTTGCAGCGTTTTACCGCGAGGCGCATGACAAACCAGGATCCAAGTCAACGATCACAATAAACAACTCTATATGAAGATACATGACATTCAAAAAGACATAGTTTTCATAAACTCAAAACTAGTAGCGGAAGCATTAGACAAGTTACAAACCATAGACCCCAAGTGTACCAAGTGTTTATTACAAAACATGAACTAAACCTAGACGCCAATGCAGACCCGTGCGCCTAGTTCCATTTGTTGCTACCTTAGCGACCTTAGAAAAACATGCCAAAAAGACGTCAACATATAAAGCTGGTGAGTTCACAGGTTTGTTCAATATGTTACCAAGTGTTACCAAAACGTTACCATGTCCATACTATATCAGTGTTACCAAGTACGCTAGCTAGGCGTATGTTTTATTACTACTACGATTGGAAAACCATTACTAGACACGTTTAGCAATGTTCAGCAATGTTCAGCCTGAATGTTCAGCATGTTACCAATGTTACCAGTTCGAGACAATATGCACCCGCCCGGCCCTCCAAGCCGACGAGTGGGGCAGGTCACGCCCAATAGATCTATCCACATTTCCCCCGTTGTGCATCCCCACACATTCATGGTTTTCCCCGGGACTTTAAAAGATCGTATAGCAATGCAAAGTTAAAACCATAGTATGACATATGTTACCAAAATAGTTTAGCGCATGTTTTCTCCCCCAAAAGTTAAAGCAGTAAAAGTGGGGCCGTGAACTCACCTTAGATAGCGTTCTTCGATTACAAGTAAAAATGCTAAGCCCTTGATAATCCCTCTACCGGAGATCTATCAAAATGTTCACATAAGTGTTCCGACTAATAACCATTAGGTTATCTAGTCCCTGATTGTCCAGATCGTAACCAAGCATGTTTTAAAACGTGTTTAAATGTTTAACCGACACACTAGACCGACCCGACATCCCGTTGGTGACCCATTACCCTAACTAATCAAGTACACATAGATTACACACAAGGTTCAAGCATAAAACACTTAGTTTGTATCAAAAATCTCATTTCTGCATTAGAACGGTCGAACCAGTTAGATTAAGTCTCCTTCGCCCGTTTTAAGTCTCCTTCGCCCGTTTTATGTTTCGTTCGACCGTTTGATGTCTCCTTCGACCGTTTGACCACGTTCGCCCAAATTTTCCCAGGTTCGACCCTGGATTCTCTCCTTCGCCCATTCGATCGGTCGAAGGAGTCCAGGTTCGCCCCTGTTGTACAATTTTTCCTAAAAACGCTTCAAACACATTCGAAACACCTCGAAACATCATCAAACACAACAGTCAAGTATGAATAACTTATCCCTACAAAACCCCACCGATTTCCCCCAATAAAACGTCCATTTCAGCCCTTTCCCAAAATGGTAACAATTATGAAAACATCACAATCATGCATGGATTCTTTACTTAATTTGGAAACTTTTGAAATCAATCCATATTCAACTTAAAATGCTCAGTTTGTCGAGTGCTCGATCTTTCCTTATTAGTTCTATTGATCATAAATATCATGCATCAAGTCTAGATTCGTTAAAACCCCCAAAATACCCATAATATCACCATTTATCCCTCTTTAACCCTAAACAACAATAAACTAGCATCAATAACAATCCTATATCATGCTTCTATCATAGATATAGCAGCAAATCATTGAACAACACATAACACCACATAATACATAATTAACATATGTTTATTATCATGAAAACCTATGTTTAATGATAAGGTTTTGGTTTAGAAAGATGTTTAAAAGGTTTTTAATCATGAAAACACCCTTAGAACAGATCCGGACAATTAGGGTTAGATGAAAACGAATTAAAATGCTTTCAAAAGGATTTAGGATCAAGAACACACCTTGGATTCTTGTTTAGATGTTGTAGATAGGTTAGATTATGAAAAAGAAGAGCAAAACTCCTTCCTTAGTGATTAAAATCGTTTGAGAGTGTTTTGAGACGGTTAGGGTTTGTGAATTGGTGAAAAATGACAAAGTTTAGTATTTATACTGATCCTCCTTCGCCCCCTGTAAGTGGTCAAAGGTAGCCTCCTTCGACCCTTCCACAGGGTCGAATGAGCCCTGTCCTGGTCGAAGGGAATTCTTTCAATTCCACATCCCAGGTTCGCCCATTTACAAAGGGTCGAACCAAACAAATTTCCTCCTTCGACCACTCGAAGTGGTCGAACCAGAACCCATGTTTATCTAGTTTTCCAGTTTGTCGTGTTTAACGCATTCTAACACATCTTAACACATGTGCATGCAACCTTAGTCTATGTTTAAAATATTTAAGCATGGATAATTATCTACACATCATTTAAACACATCTATGTATACAATTCACCACACGACCCATAATCTACACATACACTTAATTAGTTTATGTAATGTCACCAACAACGGAGCCCGGTACTAGTATATTCCCAAAACGACTCCTAATGATCCCCCAGATCATTGAACCCTGGACAATCCTAACTTGACCCGACTAAACTAACCCAGTTAAGTCCGTTTATAAACGTTTCTCGCTAAGGTAGACTTAGATGTTACTAAAATGTCTAAGCCAAATGTGCCGGGTGTCACATCATCCCCACGTTGAAAGAATTTTCGTCCCGAAAATTGCACAAAGCCCCAAAGTGAAAGAAACGGAAAGAACGAATACGAAAAGAAAATTACCGAATGTCACATCATCCCCACGTTGAAAGGAATCTCGACCCGAGATTCATTCCGCTTCAGCCGTAACATGCCTCGATTCGAACGCGCGCTTCGGAAAAAGATGAGGATGTTTAGCTTTCATCTGATCCTCCCGTTCCCACGTGAATTCCGTCCACGATTCGAGTTCCAACGGACTTTGACGATGCGGATTTTACTCCGACGAAGGCTACGAATCTTGTAGTCGAGAATCTCGACAGGTTCCTCCACAATGCGAAGACGATCATCAACCTTGATCTCTTCCAGTGGTACAATGAGAGATTCATCAGCCAAACACTTCTTCAAGTTAGACACATGGAAGACGTTGTGCACACTACCGAGCTCCGCCGGTAAGTCAAGTCTGTATGCCACCGGTCCAATCCGATCCAGGATTGCGAATGGTCCGACATATCGGGGGTTAAGCTTGCCACGCTTTCCAAAGCGTATGATGCCCTTCCATGGTGAAACTTTTAGAAGTACCCTGTCCCCAACCTGAAACTCCAAAGGTTTTCGACGGCGATCGGCATAACTCTTCTGACGATCCCGTGCAGCAGCCAAACGGTGACGAATCTATACGATTTTCTCCGAAGTTTCGTACACAAGTTCCGGACCAGTGAGCTGGCTCTCGCCCACCTCGGCCCAACAAAGTGGTGATCGACATTTCCGTCCGTATAGAGCCTCGAACGGAGCTGCCTTGATACTAGAGTGATAGCTGTTGTTGTAGGAAAACTCCACCAACGGTAGGTGAATTTCCCAACTCTTGCCAAAATCGATAACACACGCTCGAAGCATGTCTTCCAAGGTTTGAATCGTCCGCTCACTCTGTCCATCAGTTTGCGGATGATAAGCCGTACTCATATCCAACTGAGTACCCAAAGCCTTGTGCAGAGCCTTCCAGAAACGCGAAGCAAAACGAGAATCACGATCAGAGATAATAGAAACAGGCACCCCGTGCCGAGCCACCACCACCTTAAGGTAAAGTCGAGCTAATCGCTCGAGTCCATCGGTTTCCTTAATAGGTATAAAACGTGCCGATTTCGTCAACCGGTCAACAATCACCCAGATCATATCATAACCACTAGGTGACCTTGGCAGCTTGGTGACAAAATCCATCATGATTCACTCCCACTTCCATTCCGGAACCTCTGGTTGTTGCAGGAGACCAGACGGCCTCTGATACTCCACCTTGACTTTAGCACAAGTAAAACATTTGCTGACATAAGAAGCTATATCAGCTTTCATGTTCGGCAACCAATAAAGTATCTTCAAATCCTGATACATCTTATCGGAGCCAGGGTGAATAGAATACCGGGATTTGTGAGCTTCATCCAAAACAAGCTCGCGCAATCCCCCGAACAATGGGACCCAAACACGTCCCGCAAAATAGTGTAAGCCATCGGTCCTTAGTTCAAGATGCTTGTCAGCACTGTGCATAGTCTCAGCCTTAAGGTGTTCCTCCTTCAAGGCTTCCAATTGTGCAGAACGGATTCGGTCAGGCAATGACGAATGAATGGTGAGTTGCAAGGCTCGAACACGGCGAGGATTCGCAGACTCCTTCCTGCTCAAGGCGTTCGCCACAACGTTTGCGTTGCCAGGATGGTATTTGATAGCATAGTCATAATCGTTCAGGAGTTCAACCCAGCGACGCTGCCGCATGTTCAACACCTTCTAGTCGAAAATATGCTGAAGACTCTTGTGATCGGTATATACTTCACACTTGGTACCGTACAAGTAATGTCTCCAGATTTTCAATGCAAAGACTACCGCACCAAGTTCCAAGTCATGAGTAGTGTAGTTCTTCTTATAAACTTTGAGTTGACGAGAAGCATAAGCAATAACCTTCCCGCGTTGCATCAACACACAACCGAGACCACGAATAGAAGCGTCGCAATACACAAGGAAGTCATCCGTACCCTCAGGTAAGGATAAGATAGGTGCAGAACAAAGTTTAAGCTTCAGCATCTGAAATGCTGATTCTTGTGGTTCATCCCAGTCGAACTTTCGGTCCTTCTGGGTAAGAGTAGTGAGGGGTTGAGCGATCTTCGAAAATCCCTCAATGAAACGACGATAGTAACCTGCAAGACCTAGGAATTGCCGCACCTCAGATGGCATCTTTGGTGCTTCCCAGTCTTTAATAGCTTTGATCTTAGCCGGATCGACATGAATTCCCAGTTCATTAACCACATGTCCTAGGAATTGAACTTCAGGTAACCAAAAATCACACTTTGAGAACTTAGCATTCAAATGCTCCTATCTCAAAAGTTCCAAGACCAACCGTAGATGTTCCTCATGATCCGCCTTGTTCTTAGAATAAATCAGAATATCGTCAATAAACACGATGACGAACTTATCAAGGTAAGGTTTGCAAACGCGGTTCATTAAATCCATGAACACCGCCGGTGCGTTAGTGAGACCAAAAGGCATGACCAAGAACTAAAAATGGCCATAACGAGTGCGAAAAGCGGTCTTCTGAATGTCAGCTTCCCTGACGCGCAACTGGTGATAACCGGACCGCAAATCAATCTTCGAATAGTAGCTGGAGCCCTGGAGCTGGTCAAAGAGATCATCAATGCGAGGAAGAGGATAACAATTCTTGATGGTCACTTTGTTCAGCTCACGATAATCAATACACATACGAAGACTTTCGTCCTTCTTCTTCACAAACAAAATTGGAGCTCCCCACGGGGAAGAACTCAGTCGGACGAAACCCTTTTCCAAAAGTTCCTGCAACTGGCTGGACAACTCTTACATCTCGAGAGGTGCAAGACGATACGGGGCTCGGGCAATAGGGGCTGCACCCAGAGTAAGATCAATACCAAACTCAACCTGACGATGGGGAGGAAGACCAGGCAAATCATCAGGAAACACATCGGGAAAGTCACGAACCACAGGAATATCCTCGATCTTCTTCTCATCGTCAGTAGAAACGTTAACAAGTGCCAGAATGGCCGAACAGCCCTTCTGAAGGTACTTACGGGCTTTCATGCTAGAAATGATACTCAGCGGAGCACCGCTTTTCTCGCCATGAACCAAAAGAGTCTCTCCATCAGGGAGAGGGATCCGAATAACCTTATCGAAACAAACGATCTCCGCACGATACAATGATAACCAATCCATGCCGACAACGACATCAAAACTACCCAGGGGTACCGGCATAAGGTCAATGGGGAAAGACAAACCCGACAGTTCCAAGCGACATTCCCTAAGGGTGTGTGTCGCTTCGATTTTCTTACCATCAGCCAATTCTATTAAGTACTTAGCCTCTAAAGGTGTGGGTACTATATCTAGCAATCGACTAATGTCCATAGATACGAAACTCTTATCAGCACCAGAATCAAACAAGACAGAAACATAGCGATCATTAAGAAGGAACGTACCGGTAACTGTGTCTGGATCCTGCCTAGCCTCTGCAGATCCAATGACGAAAGCACGAGCAGTCCTGCCTCTGCCGCCGTTGTTCCCATTACCGTTTCCGCCCCTCCCATTATCGCCCTGCTTCAGTTTAGGACATTCACGCTTGAAGTGTCCTGTATCACCACAGTTATAGCACCCCTGCTTCCCCGGAGTCCCCTGAGCAGCAGGAGTAGGAGTAGCAGCAGGAGTCTGAGTTGGGGTGAGTGCCACCCTGCAATCCTTAGCATGATGCCCCAACTGATGGCACCGATGACAACGAGCCCGATCACAACTCCCAGTATGATGAAAACCACACTTGTTGCACTTGGGATGCTTCCCAACATACCCACTCGACTTCTGCCCAGAAGAAGACCCAGATGAATCAAACTTCTTTGCCGGCTGAGCTGGCACAACACTCTTCTCCACACTATCCCACTTCGTCTTGCTCCCCTCAGAAACCTTCACAGCAGCACCTTTAGGAGGCAAAACACCTTCTGCCACCTTCAGGTTAGTCATCCGATGAGCTGATCGGACAACTTCAGCAATAGTGGGAAGATTCCCAGTAGCCACCAACCCAGCAATCTCCGGCACTAGCCCAGACACATAGTGCTCAATCCTCCTATACTCGGGTGTGTGCAAATCAGGGCACAACACCGCCAGCTCGTTCCTTCTCACAGTGTACTCTTCTATCTCGGACCCAACCATCTTGTAGCTCCAGACCTCATGTTCCAACTTCTGTACCTCCTCCCTCGGACAGTACTCACCTCTCAACAGTTGCACAAACTCCGCCCAAGGCATAGCTGTGACACCCCAGGAAAATCCCACATCGGCCGTGGCCATGAGAGATCCTTGGTTCATAAGTAATGTCTTGCCTCTTAAATCACCAACGCGTTTTGGGCTTAATGCTAGTGGATGAGAGGAGAACTCCACAGTTAAGCATGCTCAGGTGGGAGAAATTTCAGGATGGGTGACCTCCTGGGAAGTCTCCACTTGGGCAACCAAAAACAAATCCGTGAGCTCTGAATGGGCAAAGCGGACAATATTGGTGATGAGAGGGGCGGGGTGTTACAGATGGTATCAGAGCCACTCCTGTGCCGTTCGGGATGGCGGGTGCACACCTCATCAGGGACGATGAGACTCTAACAGGGGGGTGAATGTGACACCCCAGGAAAATCCCACATCGGCCGTGGCCATGAGAGATCCTTGGTTCATAAGTAATGTCTTGCCTCTTAAATCACCAACGCGTTTTGGGCTTAATGCTAGTGGATGAGAGGAGAACTTCACAGTTAAGCGTGCTCAGGTGGGAGAAATTTCAGGATGGGTGACCTCCTGGGAAGTCTCCACTTGGGCAACCAAAAAACAAATCCGTGAGCTCTGAATGGGCAAAACGGACAATATTGGTGATGAGAGGGGCGGGGTGTTACAATAGCAATAGCCTCCCCCAATCCCATGTTCTGAGTAGTAGCATTCCACCACGACAGTGCAAGCCCCTCAAATGTCGCAGTAGCATACTTCACCCGGTCCCCAGCAGGACAGTTACACATGACGAACACAGACTCAACCTTCTCCAGCCATCGGAGCAGTCCCACCGCTCCCTCAGTTCCAGCGAAGTTATGGGGCTGACAGTCCCGAAACTTCTTATAAGAGCACTGAGGTGGGGGTGGATTTGCACCAACACCTGAAACACGGTACACGAGTAAAACACAAACGAAACGACACAAAACCCAAAAATGAGGCAAGGTCGACAAAATCAACTTACCACCCATGGCATTAATCCCAGCCTGGAAATTAGCCATAGCCACGTTCACTTGCTGCTGTAGCAAGTTGTTCAGTTCCGCTTGGGTCATGTTGATGTTACCACGACCACCGCCTCCAGCACGACCACCGCCGCCAGCACGGCCACCGCCGCCACCACGACGTCCACCACCGCGAGCACCAGACATGATCTAACAAATCAAGAAATCGAGGAATTCAGACTCACTTCCAGTGTCAACCACCAGAAATTTACAAGAGTTAACTTAGGGACAAATCCAGGACTATACGTCCAAACTCGAAGCCCATCGGGATTTTCATGCATTCCAGTTTATTATTTCGTGTGCACCCGAAATGATAAACTGCTCTACATGGTCCTCCAGATGTACCCCTAATCCAGACTCTAGTCACCGAATATCGTCGCCTGGTAACGTGTTACGATAGGTGTAAGTGTAAGAAGGCATGTGTGTGCTAGATCCAAGAAATCAACCCCTCCTTCTTCAGTCCAGAAGAAGAAGACAAGAGTAGGAAAGAACCCAAATAAAAGCGGATGATGTAACCGAGAAGTATGATGATGATGTAAGGACACCCCGACAACGTTAGTACGTATCCCACTAATAGACTCAAAGTATGTGACCGTCTAGTGTGTGCGACTCGGTTATAGACCAGACTCTACATGCAGTCCTAGTTCACTATAACCTGGCTCTGATACCAATCTGTCACACCCTCAAATTTCCACTTGCGGAGTTGTACCGTGAGGCGCATGACAAACCAGGATCCAAGTCAACGATCACAATAAACAACTCTATATGAAGATACATGACATTCAAAAAGACATAGTTTTCATAAAATCAAAACCAGTAGCGGAAGCATTAGACAAGTTACAAACCATAGACCCCAAGTGTACCAAGTGTTTATTACAAAACATGAACTAAACCTAGACGCCAATGCAGACCCGTGCGCCTAGTTCCATTTGTTGCTACCTTAGCGACCTGAGAAAAACATGCCAAAAAGACGTCAACATATAATGCTGGTGAGTTCACAGGTTTGTTCAATATGTTACCAAGTGTTACCAAAACGTTACCATGTCCATACTATATCAGTGTTACCAAGTACGCTAGCTAGGCGTATGTTTTATTACTACTACGATTGGAAAACCATTACTAAACACGTTTAGCAATGTTCAGCAATGTTCAGCCTGAATGTTCAGCATGTTACCAATGTTACCAGTTCGAGACAATATGCACCCGCCCGGCCCTCCAAGCCGACGAGTGGGGCAGGTCACGCCCAATAGATCTATCCACATTTCCCCCGTTGTGCATCCCCGCACATTCATGGTTTTCCCCGGGACTTTAAAAGATCATATAGCAATGCAAAGTTAAAACCATAGTATGACATACGTTACCAAAATCTCATTTCTGCATCAGAACGGTCGAACCAGTCAGATTAAGTCTCCTTCACCCGTTTTAAGTCTCCTTCGCCCGTTTTATGTTTCGTTCGACCGTTTGATGTCTCCTTCGACCGTTTGACCACGTTCGCCCAAATTTTCCCAGGTTCGACCCTGGATTCTCTCCTTCGCCCATTCGATCGGTCGAAGGAGTCCAGGTTCGCCCCTGTTGTACAATTTTTTCTAAAAACGCTTCAAACACATTCGAAACACCTCGAAACATCATCAAACACAGCAGTCAAGTATGAATAACTTATCCCTACAAAACCCCACCGATTTCCCCCAATAATACGTCCATTTCAGCCCTTTCCCAAAATGGTAACAATTATGAAAACATCACAATCATGCATGGATTCTTTACCCAATTTGGAAACTTTTGAAATCAATCCATATTCAACTTAAAATGCTCAGTTTGTCGAGTGTTCGATCTTTCCTTATTAGTTCTATTGATCATAAATATCATGCATCAAGTCTAGATTCGTTAAAACCCCCAAAATACCCATAATATCACCATTTATCCCTCTTTAACCCTAAAAAACAATAAACTAGCATCAATAACAATCCTATATCATGCTTCTATCATAGATACAGCAGCAAATCATTGAACAATACATAACACCACATAATACAAATTAACATATGTTTATTATCATGAAAACCTATGTTTAATGATAAGGTTTTGGTTTAGAAAGATGTTTTAAAAGGTTTTTAATCATGAAATCACCCTTAGAACAGATCCGGACAATTAGGGTTAGATGAAAACGAATTAAAATGCTTTCAAAAGGATTTAGGATCAAGAATACACCTTGGATTCTTGTTTAGATGTTGTAGATAGGTTAGATTATGAAAAAGAAGAGCAAAACTCCTTCCTTAGTGATTAAAATCGTTTGAGAGTGTTTTGAGATGGTTAGGGTTTGTGAATTGGTGAAAAATGACAAAGTTTAGTATTTATACTGATCCTCCTTCGCCCCCTGTAAGTGGTCGAAGGTAGCCTCCTTCGACCTTTCCACAGGTCGAATGAGCCCTGTCCTGGTCGAAGGGAATTCTTTCAATTCCACATCCCAGGTTCGCCCATTTACAAAGGGTCGAACCAAACAAATTTCCTCCTTCGACCACTCGAAGTGGTCGAACCAGAACCCATGTTTATCTAGTTTTCCAGTTTGTCGTGTTTAACGCATTCTAACACATCTTAACACATGAGCATGCAACCTTAGTCGATGTTTAACATATTTAAGTGTTGGATCAGTATGCTCTTTGTTTAAGTAAGAACTTGCTATCTTTAACACTTATGTGTTTAGCAAGCTCTTGTATATCAGATTGTAAGCACAGCGGAATGTATAAGTTAAAGCAACACTTTTAATACTTAAGAGGAGTTATTACTCCCCCTTTATGATTGAAACTAATAATGTTAAGTATTTATTATGAATCTAAGCAGTAAATGAGAATTAGATACTTAGACAGATTCACAATAAATACTGAAATGGAATAGAACAGTGAAAGTGTTTGAAGGATTTTTCTATTAAAATCAATGTCTAAAATAGAAGGTTGAAGCCTCCTATTTATAGACGTTTACATACATGTAACTTGCCCATAAAGCAAGTATACAAATATCAGAAACAAGTTGCACAAGTTGCAACATTGAAACAAACAATTACAGCTAAAAGTAATAATAAACAATAAACTACTGATACAAAAGGCGGTGGAAAATATCTGATGCTAAGTGCTGATGAATGACAAACTACTGATGAGTAGTTTGTCTTCAGTACTTCTGAAGTGAACTTGTCTGGTTTGGACTTCAGAACTTCTGATGAAGTTTCTTCTTCAGCACTTCTCATATCTTCTCTTCAGCAGTTTCTTGTCTTCTCTTCAGTACTTCTATACTTAGCCAAAATGACAGAAGTGAATTAGACTAAGGTTTCCAAAAGTGGTTTCACCAATCCTCTTTGTCCTAACAATCTCCCTTTGGATTGATGAACCCAAAACCTTACTAATTCTTATGATCTTCTTCTGTCTTGAACAATCTTCCATATCTCTTTGTACATGGTGTTCTTGAGCTGGTTTAACCGTCCATCAGATAGAGATCCTCTCTGTGGTTCCAGATGTTGAATTGTGAGCAGGTCTTGTGTTGACAGTTTCTTTAGATCACTGATCTTCTTGTAAGCCCTGCTTGAAAGGTCTCTTCTTGTCAATAATACTGAGTTGTTATCAGTAAGTGACCATCTGATGATAGGTACCTTTGACTTGTTAAAGTCAGAGGTATAGGGAACCAGACTTGTCCCTTGGGTTGATGATCCTGAGTGTTGGATGCTTTCTGTTTCAGTTAACCTCAGGTGGGAGTCTCTTCCTTGTTGTTGTTGTTGCATATCAGGCATCTAAATAGTTGGGAGATGGTGTTCAGTCACTACCTTGGTATGCATCTTTTCTTTGATAGTCTTTTGGATTTGGTAGGCAAAAGTGGAAGGATCCCTGAATTGTGTTAACAGAGGTTTCTCCTCAATGTCAAAATCTGAATGAACTACTGAACTTCCTTCAAGTAGTACCATTTTGAAATCAGTTTTGACATTGTCCTCTGCTTTCTTTCTTTGAGTAGCAGGCCTTCTTGTTGATATACCAGAAGTTCTAACTACTAATCTTGAAGGATCAGTAGTTTGAAACTTCTCTGGATTTGCTGCCTTGGCAGCCTTGTATTTTCGATAAGTATCCATCAGTCTTTCTTCTTTCCATCTGGATACTGAGGCTTTTAAACCATAGCCATCTGCTACTAATTCATTTATCATTTGGGCTCTCTTGGCCTTTTCTTCTTTACTTGTGGCCAGTTTGTCTGCAATCAGTTGTGCCCTTCTTGTCAGCTCTTGCATAGAGAGTCCCTTGAGTGTGTAGGCTTTAGTCTTGCTGTTCTTTGTGATGTAAGACATCAGTTGTTGTCTTTTGTCTTGTTCAGCAATCTCATCAAGGCTAGCCTGCCTTTGTAGTTCAGCTTCATAGGCCTGAAGTTTTTCTTCATGGCTCAGGTCTAAATCATCCCTTTCTTCCAGAGTTTTCCAGATCAGATCTTCTCTGGCCTTCTTCTGGGCTGCAACTAAACTCTTCTCTAGTAATTCAGCTAATTGAGAGATTGGAGAAGGGTTTAGCACAGTCATTGTTGTAACTGTTTTAGTAGGCCTGATAGGAGCAGATGTTGGTTGAATGGGAGCAGTTGTTCTGGAAGGGTCAGCAGTTTGAGATTTGGAAGTGTTAACCTCTAATGGGTTGACAACTGCTGATGGTTTGTCAACTACTGAAGGATTGTCTTCAGTACTTTTTGATTCTTCATCAGAACTTTGGCCATCAGAGGTTTCTTCATTATGCCTTAGGGATTCTTCAGAGGTTTGGGTCTCATCTTCTTTTTCTGTGGCTTCAATTTCTTCTACTGAGACACCAAACTGTTTGGCCAGTTTTTCTTTTCTGACTTGATTCTTCTGATCTCTTTCAAGGATGGCCACTCTTGCCCTTATCTTGGCTTCGAATGACTCCTTAGGTTCCCTAATTTTCTCCCCCTTTTTGGATTCATCAAGTTTAGAGGTTGAGGGTTGGGAGAATTGACCTTGAAGATGAGCAATCTGTTTGCTGTTGAATTCAATCTTGTTGGACAGATCATTCATCTTTGTCTTAATCACTCCAAATTGGTTTTTGATTGACAGCTCTAAGTTAGCTGTGTATGTTTGGAAGTGATTTTTGATGAGAGTGTTCATCATGTGGTACAGGGGACCCTCTGGGCTGCATAGCTGGTTCATGTCTATGCTTGTTTGCCCAGGGAATTGGGTAGGCATTTGTTGTGAAGGGTGTGTTTTTGGGAGATCCTCATGTTGTACAGAGGATGCCACTCTAGGGTTTTAGGGATTGAGTGGACTTTAACCTGTTCAGGGGTGACTAGCTTCTTGAGCTTGGATACCCCTGAAACAGGACCTTCATAAAGTGCCGTCAATTCAGTAGTTTTGGTTTTTGAAACATCATCCAAATTAATGGAATCATCTGAATCCCTGATGTTGTCCTCATTGAGGACTGTCTCAGTTAAATCATGAGCTGAGCCCAACTCAGTTCTCTCATGAACCTCTTGTTCTTGGTTCTGAGGATTTCCTACTTCAGGCACTAAGCCTTCATCAGTAGTTGCCACATCTGAGGTCTTAGCTGTTTTACTTCTATCCTCAGATCCACCACTGGGTGGTAACTGAGTAGTAGCAGCCTCAGATGCCCCAAGAGTCTCTAAGATTGGGCTTAAAGACTCTGGTCCACCCTCATCTCTTGGGTTAGGGCTAGTGATGTCCACATCCATGTCTGATGCTGTGGTTATGTCCCCTGTTTGTTGTGGTTGTAGGGGACTGACATAATCAGATGGGACTTTCTCTTTTAGCCCAGAGAGAAGTTTGGCAATCTCTATTGCCTCCGGTTCAGAAATTTGAGGGGTTGGTTCAGTAGTTTGGGCAATAGGTGAAATAGGTTGGTCAGCAGTTTCAAAAGAAGTGTGAGTTGCAATTGTTTTTCTAAGTCTTTTTCTTTTGAATAAGATTGTTATGGGTGCTCTTGGTGGGGTTTGAGATGGATGAGACTGAGAGGGTGTTTCAGTCTCACCTATTTGAAGAGAAGATTGCTCATGAGCATGTTCAGGCATCTCAACCTCCTAAACAGCTTTTCTTTTGGGTTGGTGGGTTTTTGTCTTTGTTGGCTTGGGCTTTTTGGCTTTTGGTGGTGTGAGTTTGGAAGATGTGGGCTTCAGGGGGACTTGTTGTTGTTCTCCCTGATCATCTTCTGGCCAGGTAGCCGGTTTGTTATGCCTAGAGTATGCTTGTGAGGCTAATGGATTTAAAGTTGAAACTTTTCCCACAAGCACCTCATTACCCAGTTCCCCTATTATGCATTGCATAATGAACCTTGGGTATGACAAAACCTTTTTCTTGGTATTATTATGATGTAACACCAACTCATTGAAAAATAATTTTGATGCCCTGAATTTGGTTTCATTCACTATGGAGTGAAATATTGGTTGAAAAGTGGAGGGCATCTGGTCATAAGACCCTGTTTTTGGACTCAAACACATAATAATATAATGAAACAAAAGCTTGTATTTTGGTTCAAAATATTTTTTGAAGATTGTAGCATGGGAGAGAGTACCTTGATAACCACACTCTGTCATGGTTAAGTGAATATCAGAATTAGCAACTTGATCAGGGGCAGCTACATCATCCAGGCCCAGTCTTGTTGCCAGTGTGGCGGTGTGATGGTCAGTGGTTTCCCTTTTATTCTTGAGTTGAGGGAAATAATTTCATCATCAGCCATCACCGTCTCAGCATTAGCCCAGAACTCATTCAGAGTTTCAGTATGAATTGGTGGGTCGATTGTGAGAGCAGTAAAATATTGGGATTTTACGACAAGATCAATGATCTCATCGTATTGGGACCAGCCTTCTTGTTTTTCAAGAAAGGCCCTTTGATTGTGTCCCTGTTTTAGAACGAGAGCCATGTGGTTTGGGTTTTGATCGAACAGTTGATTTGCAGGTTTAGGTTTTTGAGAGATTTTTTTTTTGAGAGAGAAGGAGGGAATTTTTGAGTTTTAAAGGATAAGTGTTGAAAAAAGATATTTATCAGAAGTTTTTAACCGCTTGAATCTTCTTTATTAGAAGTTTTTAAGCCACCTTGGTTAAAAATCTTTTTATCAGAAGTTTTAAACCGACTAGGTCAAAACCTCTGATGATGGGAAAAGTCAGATTTGCTCTTTTTGACTAAACTGCTGATGAAGGATTATTTCATCAGTAGTTCCCATTTCCTCTTCAGTAGTTTTAAAAGCTGATGAGAAATGTTTTATAAATACTTTTATTCATAACTTCTGAAGGTTATTTTATCAGAAGTTATACACTTTTTAGAAATTATCCCCATACTGATGTTTTGTTCATCAGTAGTTTCTCTCTTTTCAGAAGTTTTGTTTCAGACTTTTTGTCCTTTTGTAAGTGAAAAATGAAAAATATGTGCAGAATAATAAAATAAACACTTACAAATTTAGCATCCCAAGCATGGATACTAACTTCTGAAATATTGATGTGTCAAGGGGTTTTGTGAAGATGTCAGCTATTTGATTAGCTGTTGCTACATGCTTCACCTCAATCTTGCCTTTTTCATAGCAATCTCTTATGAAATGGTATCTAATCTCAATATGTTTGGTTTTTGAGAACTGTACCGGATTTTGAATGATGCTAATGGCAGATTTGCTGTCTATAAACAAAGGTGTCTTGGTTTCTTTGATTCCATAATCAAGAAGTTGATATTGGAGCCATTGTATCTGTGATGTACAACTTGCAGCTGCAATGTATTCAGCTTCAGCAGTTGAAGTTGCAACAGATGTCTGCTTCTTTGATTGCCATGACACTAGACAGTTACCCAAGAATTGACAACCACCAGATGTTGACTTTCTTGTCATCTTACACCCTGCATAGTCACTATCTGAAAAAGCTGATAACTTGGTATTGCTTGAAGCAGGATACCAAATTCCAAGTGTTGGAGTTCCTTTCAGATATCTGAAAATTCTTTTGACTGCTATAAGGTGTGATTCCCTTGGTGCTGATTGATATCTAGCACAGACACATGTTGAAAACATAATATCTGGTCTAGAAGCAGTTAGATATAAAAGGGAACCTATCATGCATCTGTACATGGTTTGATCAACCTGTTTTCCTTGATCATCAAGTTCAACTTCTGTGATTGGTGTCATGGGAGTGGAACATGATTTACAGTCTTTTAAACAAAATTTGTTTAATAATTCTTTAACATATTTTGATTGATGTATAAAAGTTCCATTTGTTTGTTGCTTGATCTGCAGTCCCAGAAAGTACTGCAGTTCTCCCATGGTACTCATCTCAAATTTTGATTGCATGAGTTTCTTAAAATCATCACACAGTTTTGTGTTTGTTTACCAAAAAATGATATCATCAACATAAATTTGAACAAGTAGGACATGATTTCCAACATGTTTAATGAAAAGAGTTTTATCAATGGCACCTCTTATAAAGTTATTTTTGAGTAAAAAGGTGGAGAGTGTATCATACCAGGCTCTTGGAGCCTGTTTGAGCCCATAAAGAGCTTTGTCCAGTCTGTACACCCACTCAGGATGAGAAGGATCCTCAAACCCAGGTGGCTGACAGACATACACCTCCTCTTTTATCTTTCCATACAAAAATGCACTCTTTACATCCATTTGATAAACTTTAATTTTGTTGGAAATGGCATAGGCCAGAAATAACCTGATGGCCTCAAGCCTTGCAACTGGAGCAAAGGTTTAATCATAGTCAATTCCCTCTTCTTGAGAGTACCCTTGAACTACCAGTCTTGCCTTGTTCTTGATTATTATACCAGCTTCATCTTGTTTGTTCCTGAAAACCTATCTTGTGCCAATTGGTTGCTTGTTTGGAGGTAAGGGACAGATTTCCCAGACCTGTTGCTTGTTGAACTGAAGCAGTTCATCTTGCATAGCTTGCACCCAATTATTGTCTTTGAGGGCTTCCTGGTATTTCTTTGGTTCCAACTGTGAGATAAAGGCTGAAAATAGGCAGAAGTTGGAGAGCTGGTTTTTGGTAAGAACACCTGAAGCTATATCACCCATGATTTGATCAAGTGGATGATCTCTGTGTTCAATCAGTTGTTGTAAACCACTGACAGGTGTAGGTGGCTCATGTTCTTCAAACAAACTACTGAGGTCTATAATATCTGGTTCAGATGTTTCTTGATCGTCAGTAGTTGGATCTACTGAACCAGAAGTTTGAGTTTGTTCCTCAGTACTTGTTTGATCAGAAGTTTGGGGAACTTCTGATGATTTTGAAGTTGACTTGATAACTGTTTGAGGAGTCCATGGTGTGGGATCCTCATCATCAAACCTTTTGTCACCATAATAAGTAGGTTTTGATGAAGTAACAGCCTTCTCAGGTCCAAAATGGAAGTTGTCAAGGTCAAAAAGTTCAGCAGGATGTGCTGGAATAAGAGTGTGTTTTGACTCATTGAACTTGACATTCAATGTTTCTTCTACTATCCTGGTGTGAGAATTAAAAACTTGTAGGCTTTTCTAGTTGAAGAGTAACAAGAAAGTAACCTGAGTCAACTTTGGCAGCAAACTTTGAAATAGATTCCTTGATGTTCAAGATGAAACATTGACACCCAAAAGCCCTGAAAAAGGAGATAAGGGGCTTCATGCCATGAAGAACTTCATAGGCAGTCTTGGAATGTCTCTTGACCACAAGAACTCTATTCTGAACATAACATGATGTGTTAACTGCTTCTGCCCAAAAGTACAAGGGCAGTCCAGAATCAGCTAACATTGTTCTTGCTCCCTCTATTAAGGTTCTGTTCTTCCTTTCTACTACACCATTTTGTTCAGGAGTTCTGGGAACACTGTATTGTCTAATAATCCCTTTAGACAAATAGAATTCATCCAGAGTTTTGTTCCTGAACTCTGTCCATTATCACTTCTAATGGTTTTGACAGGTAGAGAATATTGCTTCTCCACTTGTAGAATGAAGAACTTGATGATTTCAGCAGCCTCATCCTTGGATAATAAGAAGAATACCCATGTGAATCTTGAGTAGTCATCAATGATGACTAAGCAGTACTTCTTCTTACCAAGGCTCATAATCTTGACAGGTCCAAATAAGTCCATATGGAGTAGTTGAAGACATGCAGTTGTTTTTGATTCTTCAATAGACTTATAGGAGGACTTATGTTGTTTTCCCTTTAAACAGGATACACAGTGTTCTTGACACTGGTATACTTTCAAAGGTAGACCTCTGACCAAGCCCATTTTTGTGACTTTATTTATGGTTTTAAAGTTCACATGGCCAAGTCTCCTGTGCCAGAGATCAGTTTCTGAAGTTGATGCCCTTGAGAAGAAACAGGCAGTGTTGTTCAATACTTTGTCTTTCTCAATGTCCACTGCATAGACATTGCCACATCTTTTGGCAATCAACAAAGTATGATCTTCAATGATCTTCTCTATCAACTTCTGGCCTTCTGGTGAGATGATCTTGCATGCTGTCTTTGTGAAAAAGGAAGAATATCCTTTATCACACATTTGTGCCACACTCAGCAAGTTGTATTCAAGGTTTTCAACCAGATTGACCTTGTCAAACTATATTTTGCCAGAGGAGACATTGCCATGTCCTAGCACATATCCCTTAGCATTGTTCCCAAAGGATACAGATCCTTCTCTTTGGCTGATAAAATTGTTTATCAGGTATCTGCATCCAGTCATGTGCATAGAGCCCCCACTATCAACATACCATATGCTGTTTAAGCCCCTGGAAACTCTCTGCACACAATAACAAATTAATTAGATTTAGGAACCCAAGCCTGTTTGGCTTTGGGTTTGCTCTTGAGAACAGTTACAGTTTGTTCTTGACCAGGTTGAGAAATCCATGTCTTTTTGGCAATGGATTTTTCATTAAGAACCATGGTGGTATCCTTTTCAGGACCACCATCAACCTTGGTCATCAGTAGTTGTACCAAGTTCATTAGTTTTTGAATCTCAGCAGTTTGTGAAACTGCTGATGAATCAGGTCTAACTACTGACAAAGAATTTTGAGAAAAATATTTTAGTTGAGATTTTATCTTTTTCTGAGAAAAGGTGTTTTCAGGTTGTTGTTTCTTGGGATAAAAGGTTCTTTCATAATCATTTCTGATTTGATTTCCCACAACCTGTTGTTTAATTTTATGATTGAACTGAATTCCTTTTATGTATCTACAAAACTCTGTTTTGTTGTTGAACAGACCACAAATTTCACACTCTTTTGCCTTTTGTTTTTGATCTAAAGGCAAATTTCTGACATTAGTGTAAAGATTTTGCTCATCAGTAGTTTTCAGGGTCTCAACTCCTGATGTAGATGAAACTACTGATGGCTTGTTGTCAGATTTTGTTAATACTTCTGAAGTACTTTCTTTGAAAATACTAGGATTTCTGTTTAGAAAGTTTTCATGGAAAGATGTGCAGTCTTTCCCTTCAGAAGTTTCATTTGAAACAATTTTTCTCCCATCTTCAGTAGTTTTGGGAGAGAAATCTGTTGGTGTTTCAACATGATGGTACCCTATGCCAAACTTAACATTTGAAGCACTCTGTTTGTTTAGCAATAGCTGGTACCCCTTACAAGAATCCACCATTTTTCACAACTGATCTTGGTGTCAGCAAGCTCTTTTCTGACATTTCCAAGATCTTCTATCATCATTTTAATTTGTGCTTGGGTTTCAATAGCTGAGTTAGTTAGTTTAGAGGCTTCTTTTGTTTTAGCAGTAAGTTTCCTCTCTAAATCACACTTCATCTGAGTGTATTTTCTTTCTAAATCATTGGCTTTTCCATGTAAGTGCACATTTGTCTCTCTTATGAGAGCAAAAGTTTCTTTGCAAGAATTTGAGCAAAGTTTTGTCAAAGATTCTTTTGATACCTGTGACAATGCGGATTTTGAAGTACAGCCTTCAAATGCCATTAAGGCAAAGTTCTTTCTACCATTGTCTGGTTCTCCCCAGTTGATGTCAAACACCTTGTTGTCTGCATCAGGATTGCACTCTGTGGTGTCAAAAGGGAGACTGCTCTAGTCAACATACCCTGAGGTGAAAAGACTTTGTTAAGAGGGTTGTTGAGGCTGTGGAGGTTGTTGAGCAGCTGGAAAGGGAGGATTGATTGTTGGCTCTGCATCTGTTGAGCAGGCATTTGAACATATTGTACTTGTGGCATGTATTGCTGTTGAGGAGCTTGTGCCTGTACAAAATGAGCACTCCCTTGAGTTCCATTATTCCTATTATAACTGGGGTTAAAGTTATTTCCAGATTGTGATTGGTTAAAGCTAGAGTTTCTACACTCTCTAGCAAAGTGTCCCAACTTCTGACACTTGTGACATCTTAGTTTAGATTTGTCAAAACCAATTTTTGTATTACTAGTCAATCCTGGAAATTTCCTTCCTGGCCTTTTATAAAACTTGTTAGTTTTAATGCTTAGCATGGCCAGTTGGTGTAAAATGTCCATTTCTTCTAAGTCATCACTGCTAAAGTTTTTCAAATCATCCATGATAAAACATAGATTATCAGCAGTTTGACTTTGGTCATCATTGTCATAACCTGGGAAAGATCTTTCTGATGAGATCCTAGTTGTTATGTCAATGTTGTCATAAGATCCATAGGAACAAGTTGGTGAGTCTTGTCCCAAAAGTGCTGTACTACCTGGTAGGTAGTCATCAGCAGTTTTACCAGATGATTGCAATTTCTTCTTTTGATCAATTTCTCTCTCAAAAGTAAGTAATCTCCCATGGAGTTTTGTAAGAGTGAGGGAGCTAAAATCTGGTGAGGATCTTAAAACAATGGAGTATGTTTCCCATTTGTCTGGTAAAGACCTTAAAAATCTATGTAGCATAGATACTGTTGTATAGGTCTGACCATTTAACTTTAGCTCAGATATTAATGAGGAGAATCTTTCAAATTGTTGAGTTAAAGTTTCCCCATTAATGTGAGCAAATGTCTCATATTGTTGAGCTAAAATCTCTCTGGTGTTGGCAATCACCTCTTCAGTTCCTCCAAACTGTTCTTTAAGACAATCCCAGAGTTCTTTGGCACTTTCACAATGTAAAAGGCCAGAGTATATCTCATTTGGGAGAGCCATTGCCAACATAGAGAATGCTTTTGCATCTAGCTCAAGTTTTAGGAAATCATCATCTGTATAGTCTTTTGGTTCTTTAGGAATCTCAACCTTAGTTTCAAGATTTATGTTTACTGGTTTGTGAGGACCATGTATCACAGATCTCCAACAACCTGTGTTGGTTTGTGACAAGGTATGTGCCATTCTCTTTTGCCATATGTTGTATTCATTTCTTACAAGCATGGCAGGTTTAGTAGCAGAACCAGTATTATGTGGATCCATTTTAAAGAGTATTGATTTGACAGATGACTCTTTTAAGTGATGGATGTTGATAAAAAGTGAACTTTTGATCTTTTATTGAGTATCAATAAGAGCTTTGTGTCTGATTCTCAATTTGTTAGATTGATATGTGATCAGATAAACCAATGCTCTGATACCAATTGTTGGATCAGTATGCTCTTTGTTTAAGTAAGAACTTGCTATCTTTAACACTTATGTGTTTAGCAAGCTCTTGTATATCAGATTGTAAGCACAGCGGAATGTATAAGTTAAAGCAACACTTTTTATACTTAAGAGGAGTTATTACTCCCCCTTTATGATTGAAACTAATAATGACAAGTATTTATTATGAATCTAAGCAGTAAATGAGAATTAGATACTTAGACAGATTCACAATAAATACTGAAATGGAATAGAACAGTGAAAGTGTTTGAAGGATTTTTCTATTAAAATCAATGTCTAAAATAGAAGGTTGAAGCCTCCTATTTATAGACGTTTACATACATGTAACTTGCCCATAAAGCAAGTATACAAATATCAGAAACAAGTTGCACAAGTTGCAACATTGAAACAAACAATTACAGCTAAAAGTAATAATAAACAATAAACTACTGATACAAAAGGCGGTGGAAAATATCTGATGCTAAGTGCTGATGAATGACAAACTACTGATGAGTAGTTTGTCTTCAGTACTTCTGAAGTGAACTTGTCTGGTTTGGACTTCAGAACTTCTGATGAAGTTTCTTCTTCAGCACTTCTCATATCTTCTCTTCAGCAGTTTCTTGTCTTCTCTTCAGTACTTCTATACTTAGCCAAAATGACAGAAGTGAATTAGACTAAGGTTTCCAAAAGTGGTTTCACCAATCCTCTTTGTCCTAACATTAAGCATGGATAATTATCTACACATCATTTAAACACATCTATGTATACAATCCACCACACGACCCATAATCTACACATACACTTAATTAGTTTACGTAATGTCACCAACAACGGAGCCCGTACTAGTATATTCCCAAAACGACTCCCAATGATCCCCCAGATCATTAAACCCTGGACAATCCTAACTTGACCCGACTCAACTAACCCATTTAAGTCCGTTTATAAACGTTTCTCGCTAAGGTAGACTTAGATGTTACTAAAATGTTTAAGCCAAATGTGCCGGGTGTCACAGAGTTAGATGAAAAGATAGCAGGAAGTGTAAAATTTGGAGATGGATCATGTGTCAACATCAAAGGTAAAGGCTCAGTATTATTGGAATGCAACAATGGAGAACAAAGACTAGTTACAGAAGTCTACTACATTCCAACACTCCAAAGCAACATCTTAAGCCTCGGGTAAGTTACAGAATCAGGATGTAAAGTGATTATGGAGAACGAATATTTAAGGATTTATGACGCCTACAGCAACCTATTGATGAAAGCCCCAAGAGCTAAGAATAGACTCTACAAAGTAAGGCTCATAATAACAAATCCGATTTGTTTACAAGCCAGAATAGTATCACCTGCATGGTTATGGCATGCACGTATGGGACATGTGAATTTTGATTCACTAAGACAGTTAATGTCACACCCTCAAATTTCCACATGCGGGGTTTTACCGCGAGGCGCGTGACACACCAGGATCCAAGTCAACGGTCACAATAAACAACACTATATGATACGTAAAAATGACATAATCCAACCATTAAGTTTTCATAAATGATCCAACGCTGCGGAAGCGTAAAACTTTATTACAACGTGAAATCAAAAGTACGAAAGTCTGAAAATACTAAATGAGATGCACATGAATCCTAGACGCCGTGAGACTCCGTGCGCCTATCGACAGCTGCTACCTTAGCGACCTGAGACAAACATGCTAAATACGTCAGCAAATAATGCCGGTGAGTTCACAGGTTTTTAAATGAATACCGACTCCAAATGTATACCAACTCCAAGTGATAATCGACACAACTGAATACTCATGGTCAATCCAGACCACATGCATGCAAAATATATGAATACCTGTTACTACTGCGATTGGAAAACCATTACTGGACTCGAATACTGTGAATACTGAATACGTGCCCGAATGAATACTGAATACTGAATACTGCATACTGAATACTGAATACCTAAGAGACAACATGCACCCGTCCGACCTCCAGTCGACGAGTGGGGCGGGTCAAGCCCAAATAGCGCTATCCACATTTCCCCCGTTGTGCATCCCCGCACATTCATGGTTTCCCCCGGGACTTCCAAAGATCGCATAGTAATATAATGAATACTCTAAAACATAATGAATACGTGAAAACATAATGAATACTCCAAACCCAATGAATTCATGAATACCAAAACGTAGTTGACACATCTTTCCTGAAAACTTAGTTGAAACGCCTTTTATGAAAACATGGTTGAAACGCCTTTTATGAAAACATAGTTGAAACGCCTTTTATGAAAACATAGTTAACACATGTTTAAAGGACACAGCATGTTTTCTCCCCCGAAAATGTAAAACCAGTAAAAGAGTGGGGCCGTGAAACTCACCTTATTGTGCGTCTTCCGATAACTAGAATTCAACACGTGTATGATAATCCCAACTAATGACAACCTATCAATGAGTTTACATAAGTGTGATGACTATTAACCCGAAGGCTAACAAGTCCCCGATTGTCCAGATCATAACCAAGTATGTTTTAAAACGTGTTTAAATGTTTAACCGACACACTAGACCGACCCGACATCCCGTTGGTGACCCATTACATCAATTAGTCATGCACATAAGTTTAACACATAAGTTCCAAGCATAAAACACTTAGTTCGTATCAAAAATCTCATTTTTGTTAACGTAGGGTCGAATGTGGCTTTGAGTGGTCGAAGGTGGCTTTAAACTCCCACCTTCGCCCCTTTTCTTCCACCTTCGCCCCTTTTCTTCCACCTTCGCCCCTTTTCTTCCACCTTCGCCCCCCTCAGTTCCAGGTTCGACCCTTGGAACCCACCTTCGCCCATTCGACTGGCCGAAGGTGTTCCAGGTTCGACCCTGCTGTGTTGTTTACTCAAAAACGCGTCCAAAAACATCCGAAAACATCACGAAACATCATGAGTTACAGCAGTCAAGCATCATTATTATATTCCTACGAAACCCTACCAATTTTACCCCAAAATCTATCCGTTTTTACAAGTTTCCTAAAATAGTAAATTATGGAGATGTCACATCATCATGCATGAAAATATTACCCAATTAGGAAACTTCTGAAATCAATCAATAATCAGCTCATCATCATCAAATCATCATGAACAAGAAACCCTTATCCTAACTCTATCATAACTATCCAAAAACAAGCCCTAAATCTAACTAAAAACCCCTTTTATCGTCAAAACACCATCAACAATCAAAGGTAACATGTTTCAATCATAACCCATCATTAATAACAGCCCTAGGTTGTTGTCATATCATCTATACAACAAGTAATTATCAAACAATGCATAATATCATATTAACACATGTCTAGTTTGCATAAAAACTCATTGTTTATGAATAGGTTTTATTTAGAAAGATATTAGGAAGGTTTTTACCCATAAAACATGTTGATATCAGATCTGGACCCTTGGGGTTTAGATTAAAACAAGTCAAAATTGTTTAAAAAGGATTTGTAATGAAGAACACACCTTAGATTTTCACTTGTAATGATTTAGAGAGTTAGGCTATGAAAAACAAGCTCAAAAACTCCTTCCCCAATGATAATAGCTGATAGAGAGTGTTTGGAGGCGTTTAGGGTTTGTGAAATGGTGAAAAATGGCTAAGGATGGTATTTATACTATCTGCACGTTCGCCTAGTTTAAGTGGTCGAATGTGGAATTTTTCCACGTTCGCCCCTTTTTAGTGGTCGAATGTGGAACTTTTCCACATTCGCCCACTTTGTTTCTACGTTCGCCCACTTTTCAGATCCCATTTCCACATTCGCCCAAAAGTTCCACATTCAGGTCATCAGCACATTTTTAACACATGTTAACAGCACTTTTAACACATGTTAACCTTTTTCCAGTTTATCGTGTTTAACGCATTCTAACACATCTTAACACATAAGCATGCATCCATAGTCTATACTTAGCATGTTTAGGCACGTATAATCATTCGTACATCATTTAAGCAAGTATAAGCATACAATCCACCACACGACCCATAATCTACACATATACTTAATTAACTCATGTAATGTCACCAACGACGGAACCCGATACTAACGTATTCCCAAAACGACTCCCAATGATCCTCCAGATCATTGGACCCTGGACAACCCTAATCTGACCCGACTCAACTAACCCAGTTAAGTTTGTTTATAAACGTTTCTCGCTAATGTAGACTTATGTGTTCATAAAGTGTTGACTCAAACATGCCGGGTGTCACATCATCCCCCAGTTGAAAGAATTTTCGTCCCGAAAATTTCCCGAAGTCAAAGAGAACGAAGCGATAAAAGAAAAATTTTCCCGGTCGTCACATCATCCCCCTGTTGAAAGGAATCTCGTCCCGAGATTCACTCTTCGACAGTAATGAGTGTCGACCTAACCCAAGTAACGTTTCCCAGAACACAAACGAAATGATAACCACGAACGAGAGATGATATCAACGAATACTCTGTGCCGGGGAACCGCCCTCCCCAAAGTGAATAGAAAACAATGAATTCCCCTGATCGAAGGCCTACTAGAGACTACCATGATCGGTATAAATGATACACCGGTACCGTCCAAGTAACATCTCCAAAGGACCCACATCAGACTCATGAATGCAAAATGATGACCAAATACCAAACTGAATGCACACAATAAATACGAATTGCCAAACAATGCGAACGAGAGTGAATACGAGCATAACGAGAATCAAGAAAAGAATACTCACCAGTAACAGCATCAGGATCCTCCTGACCAGTTCGTCCACCACCCTTGCCTTGCTTCTTCTTAGGACAATCCCGCTTGAAGTGCCCAATATCTCCACAGTGATAACATCCTTGGTTCCCTGAGGAACAGGGGCAGGGACAATCGCCTGACCTGGAACTTTCTGGAGATTGACTCTACAGTTTCTAGCAACATGGCCCACATGCTTACAACGGTTGCAACGAAACTTCTCACAGTTGCCATAATGATGGTACCCACACACGACACACTTCGGGAGCTTCCCAGTATACCCGCCGTGCTCCCGACCAGACGATGAACCTGAAGCTTCGAACTTCCCTATCTGCTGTTGTGGCTGGTTTGGAACCAGATTCTCTTCGATGCTCTCCCATTTCCTTTTGTTGTTCCCAGTCTCGCCTAGGATGTGGGGCTCGTACTCCATAAACACTTTAAAAGTACACACTTGCTGACCGATAGGAGGAGGTGGTGGGGGATGAACGACAATCCCACCGAGACCCTGCTGAGTGATCTGATGTGCAGCGATAGCAGCTGCCACATGCTCCTGAATCAGGCTATTCAGCTCAGCCTGGGTCATACTAATGTTGCCACGACCCCCATTGTGTCCACCGCCATTCCGACCACCAACACGACCACCACAACGTCCCCCAGTACGTCCACCAGCGCGACCAGACATGTTCTGCCAACATGAGATAAGATACTCAAAACCACCCATAGATCGAGCTACAAGTGACCAAACGAATTCAGAACGTGGTTCCAGCATGACTATTAGTCCGAACATGAAGTCCACCAAGATTTTCATGCATTTCGATTTATGATTTCGTGTGCACCCGAAATAACAAATCGCTCTACATGGTCCTCTAGGCGTGCTCCTAGCTAGAACTTCAAATCACCCGATACCCACATTCCTAAAAGAAACTGTTATCGCACGAAGATCCCAAAGTGAACAGTCACTCAGGAGTGTACTATGACAAGTACTAGTGCATGATAGTGTGTGTAGGCAAGTATGTACATTAGAGCATAGAGGGGAGATATCCAAAACCCGGAAAGATCTCAAGAATGCGCCGAAGGCACCCCAATGTACACTACTGCCAAGTATAAGCGATAAGCCCCTTCATCTTCAAACCCGAAGAAGAAGATAGAACCAAGGTAGGAGTAACAAAAGATAGATAATGTGATACTGTGTGATGAGGACACTGACACCCCGACAAGATTAGTATGTTTACCAAATGACACGACTCGTAACTATGTGTGACCGTCTAACGTGTGTGATACTCGGCTATAGACTAGACTCTATATGCAGTCCTAGTTCACTATAACCATTGGCTCTGATACCAATCTGTCACACCCTCAAATTTCCACATGCGGGGTTTTACCGCGAGGCGCGTGACACACCAGGATCCAAGTCAACGGTCACAATAAACAACACTATATGATACGTAAAAATGACATAATCCAACCATTAAGTTTTCATAAATGATCCAACGCTGCGGAAGCGTAAAACTTTATTACAACGTGAAATCAAAAGTACGAAAGTCTGAAAATACTAAATGAGATGCACATGAATCCTAGACGCCGTGAGACTCCGTGCGCCTATCGACAGCTGCTACCTTAGCGACCTGAGACAAACATGCTAAATACGTCAGCAAATAATGCCGGTGAGTTCACAGGTTTTTAAATGAATACCGACTCCAAATGTATACCAACTCCAAGTGATAATCGACACCAACTGAATACTCATGGTCAATCCAGACCACATGCATGCAAAATATATGAATACCTGTTACTACTGCGATTGGAAAACCATTACTGGACTCGAATACTGTGAATACTGAATACGTGCCCGAATGAATACTGAATACTGAATACTGCATACTGAATACTGAATACCTAAGAGACAACATGCACCCGTCCGACCTCCAGTCGACGAGTGGGGCGGGTCAAGCCCAAATAGCGCTATCCACATTTCCCCCGTTGTGCATCCCCGCACATTCATGGTTTCCCCCGGACTTCCAAAGATCGCATAGTAATATAATGAATACTCTAAAACATAATGAATACGTGAAAACATAATGAATACTCCAAACCCAATGAATTCATGAATACCAAAACGTAGTTGACACATCTTTCCTGAAAACTTAGTTGAAACGCCTTTTATGAAAACATGGTTGAAACGCCTTTTATGAAAACATAGTTGAAACGCCTTTTATGAAAACATAGTTGACACATGTTTAAAGGACACAGCATGTTTTCTCCCCCGAAAATGTAAAACCAGTAAAAGAGTGGGGCCGTGAAACTCACCTTATTGTGCGTCTTCCGATAACTAGAATTCCAACACGTGTATGATAATCCCAACTAATGACAACCTATCAATGAGTTTACATAAGTGTGATGACTATTAACCCGAAGGCTAACAAGTCCCCGATTGTCCAGATCATAACCAAGTATGTTTTAAAACGTGTTTAAATGTTTAACCGACACACTAGACCGACCCGACATCCCGTTGGTGACCCATTACATCAATTAGTCATGCACATAAGTTTAACACATAAGTTCCAAGCATAAAACACTTAGTTCGTATCAAAAATCTCATTTTTGTTAACGTAGGGTCGAATGTGGCTTTGAGTGGTCGAAGGTGGCTTTAAACTCCCACCTTCGCCCCTTTTCTTCCACCTTCGCCCCTTTTCTTCCACCTTCGCCCCTTTTCTTCCACCTTCGCCCCCCTCAGTTCCAGGTTCGACCCTTGGAACCCACCTTCGCCCATTCGACTGGCCGAAGGTGTTCCAGGTTCGACCCTGCTGTGTTGTTTACTCAAAAACGCGTCCAAAAACATCCGAAAACATCACGAAACATCATGAGTTACAGCAGTCAAGCATCATTATTATATTCCTACGAAACCCTACCAATTTTACCCCAAAATCTATCCGTTTTTACAAGTTTCCTAAAATAGTAAATTATGGAGATGTCACATCATCATGCATGAAAATATTACCCAATTAGGAAACTTCTGAAATCAATCAATAATCAGCTCATCATCATCAAATCATCATGAACAAGAAACCCTTATCCTAACTCTATCATAACTATCCAAAAACAAGCCCTAAATCTAACTAAAAACCCCTTTTATCGTCAAAACACCATCAACAATCAAAGGTAACATGTTTCAATCATAACCCATCATTAATAACAGCCCTAGGTTGTTGTCATATCATCTATACAACAAGTAATTATCAAACAATGCATAATATCATATTAACACATGTCTAGTTTGCATAAAAACTCATTGTTTATGAATAGGTTTTATTTAGAAAGATATTAGGAAGGTTTTTACCCATAAAACATGTTGATATCAGATCTGGACCCTTGGGGTTTAGATTAAAACAAGTCAAAATTGTTTAAAAAGGATTTGTAATGAAGAACACACCTTAGATTTTCACTTGTAATGATTTAGAGAGTTAGGCTATGAAAAACAAGCTCAAAAACTCCTTCCCCAATGATAATAGCTGATAGAGAGTGTTTGGAGGCGTTTAGGGTTTGTGAAATGGTGAAAAATGGCTAAGGATGGTATTTATACTATCTGCACGTTCGCCCAGTTTAAGTGGTCGAATGTGGAATTTTTCCACGTTCGCCCCTTTTTAGTGGTCGAATGTGGAACTTTTCCACATTCGCCCACTTTGTTTCTACGTTCGCCCACTTTTCAGATCCCATTTCCACATTCGCCCAAAAGTTCCACATTCAGGTCATCAGCACATTTTTAACACATGTTAACAGCACTTTTAACACATGTTAACCTTTTTCCAGTTTATCGTGTTTAACGCATTCTAACACATCTTAACACATAAGCATGCATCCATAGTCTATACTTAGCATGTTTAGGCACGTATAATCATTCGTACATCATTTCAGCAAGTATAAGCATACAATCCACCACACGACCCATAATCTACACATATACTTAATTAACTCATGTAATGTCACCAACGACGGAACCCGATACTAACGTATTCCCAAAACGACTCCCAATGATCCTCCAGATCATTGGACCCTGGACAACCCTAATCTGACCCGACTCAACTAACCCAGTTAAGTTTGTTTGTAGCTATGCTCCTCATCCAAACATACATCTTCTTTTTAATATACATTTTCATTCTTATTCACATTATCAAAATTGTTGTTTTCTTATATTATAGTACATTAATATCTATGTTAAATCATAACACATATTTTATCACTTCATATTAGATTTATCTATACCGGAAAGCTTTTGAGATATAATCTAGTTGTTGACATATTTTATTTGCACGTTTTTCAAGCAATTAAATGGATTTCATGGAACTTGGAGTCGCGCACAGGCATCTTGGGGATATTTTGAACCTACCTTTTGTTGAATGATTTGAACAATGTCATTTAAAGTGTGGTTTTTATAACAATGTTTTCTACTATCTTGTTGAACAATGACATCTTATGATATCTCTTAAATTATGAATTTGATGCTTGCGTGACTGGTGTGCTTGAAAACCTTTCGAAGTTACATCATGTGTTTCCACCTAGGAGGGGTGTGACACATCCTCAAGCCTGATGAATCTCAGCGTCCTGTTTCTAACCTCATTGAGATTTCTGCAAAGGTTCATTGCCAATTCTTGGTAGAATGATGAATCCATCTAAAGTCCCATCTTGAAAGCATAAACTTCTGTAGTAACATCCAGGTTTGGGATGTTAAGTGATTCCCTCCTAAACTTGGTGATATATTATCTAAGTGACTCTCCTTCAGCTTGGGTTACCCTGTACAAGTCACTAGTTAAATGTTCAAATGTTCTGCTACAAAAAATTGGTTATTAAATAGATTAATTGAATGAGCAAAAGAAATAATTGAGTATGCAGGAACACTTAGCAGCCATTTTAGTGCTAGACCAGTCAATGTGGATCCGAAGCCGTTGCACAAGCAGGCTTCTTTAAGGTTAGCAGGGATGAGGTTTATCTCCATCCTTTCTCTATGTTGTGCCACATATTCTTCAGGATCCATAGACCCGTCATACAGCTTCATATTTGGAGTTTGAAATCTTTTCAGTATTTTAGCATCACAAATAGGAGGGGCGAACCGGGATATCCTGTGACAGCTCGAGGATACGTCAAGGATAGGCTGAACTATCCCAGGGACACTTGATATCATATCCCTTAACTTCTGTAATTCTTTAGCCATTTGGGGGCTAATACCAGTATCTTGCATAGATTCAAGATTGTTAGTAGTAATTGTATTATTATTATTATTGAAAGTGATACCAACATTTTGTCCTCAGGATGGTTTTGCATATCCCGATTCCCTATATGCCGCAACCCTTATGGATGTGTGACTTCTAGAACCGAGGTTCTGGGCTGAATGGGGATGAAATCTCCTTGATGATTGTCCCCAGTCGCTGTTGAGTTGAAGTCCAACATCCGAGGATGAATGGGTGTTTCTACATCCTCAACTGGCCTCTTAGAAGTTGTCTTCATTGCTTGGATCTCTCTGATTAGCATGTTATTGGTCTCTTGTTGGTTCGTCATCTGCTCCTTAACCACCGTGAACATGGAAATGATTTCATCATTTGAGACCAAAACCGGGGGAGTCATAGTGGATGTCCCCATTCCGGTCCTGGAATATGTCTGGGATACACCTTGGGTGGTTGGCTCTTCATTCCTTCTCTGGGATCCTGGTGGATGTGGTAGAGACACAAGGGAAGCAGAGGTAGATGTGGCATAGCCGAAGACACAGATTTTGGGTTGGAGGCCATAGTTGTCAAAATTTTCGAGATAAACTGGTTGAGTAAAAATTTTAATAAAGCTTTTGTGAAGAATAGCACCACTTGCCCCATGGTGGGCGCCAAATTGTTTTGGTCAAAAATTAATAATTAAACTTTGTATTCCAAATTAGTAAAGTGAGGTAGTATGTCGTAATATTCTTATTAAAACCATGAATTAAAAGTTAAAGATATCGTTATGAAATTGTAATAAAGATAATGAATACAAAACTTTGACAACTACCAATAAATATCCTCAGAATATCACTGCAATGTCGGATCTAATCACAATGATATCCTTGGGATGCAATGAACAAAGATAAATGCAATAAAGAACACGAAATGTACGAGGAAAGCCCTTAATCAATCTAGTTGACTGTTGACTGTACCCTGTTCACTAAACGAACAGAGGGTGACTTTTGTGCAGGGAATTTGAAAAGGTCATGCAGGAGAAATTTGAGATGAGCTCTATGGGAGAGATGTAGTTCTTTCAATGATTGCAAGTGGATCAATTGCCGTCAGGGATCTTCATCCACCAGACGAAATACGTTTCCGAAGTCTTGAGGCGATTCCAGATGTAGGATTCAAAGCCAATTGATACTCACATACAACCCAATCATGGGATTAGAGTTGATACAAAGGGGAAGCTTACCGACCCCTACACGTATCGAGCCATCGTTGGATCGTTAATGTATTTGACCGCTTCCCGGCCGGATATAATGTTTGCCACATGTCTTTGTGCTCGACATCAATTGAAGCCGAAATAGAGTCACCTTACAGCAGTTAAACGAATCCTACGTTATCTGAAGGGTTGTCTATCGCGTGGGTTATGGTATCCTCATGATGATAATTTTCACCTCATTGATTTTAGTGATGCAGATTTCAGAGGCTATGATATTGACGCCAAATCCACAACTGCTGGATGTCAATTTCTGGGGAGCAGGCTCGTGACCTGGCAATGCAAGAAGCAGACGTCAGTTGCACTATCCACATGTGAAGCCGAATATGTGTTAGGATCTAGTTGCTATTCACGAGTTCTTTGGATTCAACAACAAATGCGCGATTATGGTTTGCAATTTATTAAAACCCCCATTCATTAAGATAATGAACCAGCCATTGCACTCACTAAAGACACCGTGCATCATTATAAGGCTAAGCATATCCGAATACGACATCACTTTATTCATGATTGCTATGCTAAAGGTTTGATCGATATGGTGAAAACCACATTGATTACCAGAGAGCAGATCTTTTTACCAAAGCTTCTGACAAATCAAGATTTGAATTTTTATTAAAACCTAACGGTATTAAGGAAAAGCAGGATTAATCTCCTCATCGGTTTATCAAATTTCTTTAGTTTTTATGCTTTCAAAAATTAAAAATCCAAAAATATGTTTTTACTTTTAGGGGGAGCATTTTAATTCAGAAAAACCAAAAACATTGAAAAATTGGAAAATGCCATAAAAATCATAAAATTCCAAAATGATTTTTCCTGGAGAAAAAGAGGAAATGATAGTACATCATTGAGGATCTTTTCCATGCTAAAGAATTGTAAAGTCAAATACTTGATATCTGTTGACTTTGTGTGATGTGCTGGTCGGCTTCGTAGACTTATTAATGCGTGCCTTAGTGATAAAATCATAACGAACTACTTGCTATGCGGCTGAACACCTCATGGGCATATGGTCTTAATATCGTAATTTTGTTTGATAGGGTTTTCCAAAATCGAAGGTTTCGGGTCATTATGTTGATTATTATCTGGGGATGGCCTGACTGATCTTTTGTCGTATTGATTTACGGACCTAGATTCAGTCAGGGTATCTTAATAAATTAGCTTTAATGCGAAAACCTAAAGTTACCGAATGAGGAACTTGAAATGTATGACGATAATCAAAGATTATCTAATGCATCGTATCAAATCTATGATGCAAATCATGATTGATATAAGCCTCAACCTGGCAGAGTGCACATGTTACTCTGTAGCATTGAGTTGCTGACCTGTACACCTTTGTGTCTCATACCTTGTAATTATGGATAACAACAACATCATCACGTGTTACAATGAATCTTTATGCAAAATTCCTTGATATGGGAGTATGTCATGTGTGTGGGAACTACAGGTGAGTTAGTTATTAATACACCTTAAACGTATCATTTTAAAGCACTGCATAACGGTCTGCATGTGAGCTTATGTGGACAACAATATCAGCAATTGCTAAGTCACATAATCAGTAAAGTAAAAATGAAACATAACAATGGTGGGATTTGATCTCTCATAAACTGATATGATCCTCTTACCGGAAAATCACAAAAAGTTCATTGCTTTCTGTTTGTTTTTCTTCATACATGTAATACTCAAAAAGATTTTTGGCGTATTTTAGCATAAATTTCAGAAAATCCAAAAGATTTTACATTTCTGAGTTATTTTCGATAACCGATGTTGGATGATGATCATTTTCTGAAGTTTGAGGAGCCAATATGAGTTTTGTATCTTAAAAATGAGAAATTTTGAAAGATTGAATGTTTAAATGCTTGAAAATGACAAAACGTGGATCGAAATGGACAATTTGGTGAAATTCAGTTTTTCAAACTATCCATTCGACCTTTCGGTAGGTCGAAGGAGAGTTTGCTCGGTTGATTGGAACTCATGTTCAAGGTCAAATGAATGTGGGAATATAAAATTTGTACATTCGACCCACAGAATTTTTGGTTCGCCCTTTTACTAGGTCGAATCAACAAATTTTCTTTTCATTCAAACCTTGCAAGGGTCGAACCAACCTTCACTATATATACCATATCGTTCATTCGCCCCTCATTCATTCTGGTCACATTTTCACAAATTCTCTCTAAGGCACCGATTTGCACTTGATTTTTACAACATGTATATGTGTTCTTGACATCCTAAGGATTCTATAACAACAAATTTTACAGGTATTGGATCAGAAATAAGCTTGGATTTTGGATTTGAAGTTTAAAACCCTAACGGTCAAATTCATGGACTTAGACTTGTTGTTAATGTGTTTTCGTCATTGAAAAACATTTATCGACAGTTTTAGGGGGAGTATATATCAAAATCTAGGTTTAAAATAATAAAATCAGTAAATTCGATCTTATGAACCCTAGATTTTGGGGAAAACTATCAATAAATGTTTAATTGATAAAATTGATTAGTAATTAGGCTTATTCGATGGTTTTAGACTATGTTTGAATCAAAATCGGAGGTTAAACAAGTTTAAATCAGAAGTTGGATTTTTTTACCTCAAGAACAAGTTCATTCTAACCCTCAGAAGGTCGAATGAGAATTTAACAGGTCGAATGAGTTGGTTTTTGATTCATTAGACATAATTTTAACTCATTCGAACTCACGATGGGTCGAACCAACTTGGAAAAAGTTTGAAAATTTTATTTTGAATTCGAATTGACGTGTTTTTTCGTGTTTCCTGTGTTTTACAGATTAAAATGGCAGAACAACAAGATCCACACGTTCCAAAGGAGCTCAAATTTGAAACGAAGCACAACTACTATGCGTACATAGGAGCTGTTGATGATAAATATGTTGAATTCCGAGGAATTGTGGATTTTCTCAGAAGGTCAAGGATTGTTCACACGATTGCTCAACCACATACTACCTATTAAGCTACAGTGGGAGTTCAAAGAGCTTTCTTTTTGAGAATGAAGTATTTTAGGCCGATTACTGATTGTCATCTGCACAAGGCGAATTTGTGTTTGGACCCATTAAAGGTGGATTTGACGTACTGAGAGACACATTGAGTTCGATTGTTGTAGCATTGATCTAGAACAAAGAGTATAACATTTCGGGAATGCTGTTTTGTCACATGAGGGTTGTATTTGAAGGTTTGAAGATTGATTAGTTTCTCATGTATCTGAGATTCTTATAGATGATTTTTTATGAGAAGTATCCAGACTTAAGGAAGGATCCATTGCAAGTGGTTATTCAAGAGCACATGAATATGACGACTTTGAACAGAATGAGGACTTACAAAGGCAAGGCAGAGAATGAGAAGACGCCGAACAGAAGGTTATTTGGACATCTGAGCACAGTTGCTTATACAAATCCAGGAAAGGATGCTATTAGACATCAGAACAGTGATTGAGATTCTGATAGTCCATTAGTGCCTGTTGACAAAAGTGCTAAAAGAAAGCGTCAAGTTGTTAATAAGGGTGCAAAATCCAAAGGTAAAGGTAAATAGAAAGAGAAGGTCGTTGAAACCAAGAAGAAAGGCAAAGGCAAAGCGAAAGCAAAGACATTGTTGATAAATGAAGATTCTGAGAAAATTTATGATGATAAGGTTTGGGACTCAGAAGAAGAAACTGTGAAGGAGACTAATCCCAAGGCCACTGGTGATATTAGTACTCCTAATCCGCTAGATAAAATTATTGAAGAACAGAGGAGCAAAGATTTTACTGAAGAAAATGAGAATTTAGTTTGTGAAGATGCTGATTTTGGTGATTCTCCTGTTGCACCAGTTCCTACTAAGAGATGAAGGGTTAAAAGTATGTCAAAAAGAGAATCAACAAAGACAAGGAGAGACAGAGAGTTAAATTTGTTACTGAAAGGAAAGAAGATGCCAGCAGCTTCAAGTTCTAAGATAGTATCTCCAGCAGCTAAGAAGCATAATTTTGTTTAAGAAACAGAGACTGTATCACAGCTTAATCCAGACAATATTTCTTTATCATTGAAGAATGTTCTCGCAAGTCTGAAGCCATCTGTTGCTAAAACATCTGTTGAATCAAGTTCTAGTCTTCAGGCAACGGTATCTGATGAAGTTATGGCTATGGTGAACAAGCGGATTGGGAAGTTGAAAAAAATCCTTCAACAAGCATGAGGCAGACATTAAACAGATGAAAGAAAATGAGAAGGATATGTTACATATTGTGATAGCTTCCAAAGACAAACAAAATGAGTTGGAAGAGAAAGTTACCAGGCTTGAAATTGAGAATGCGAATACCAAGAAGTTTATGATGATTGAGCAAGAAAATTAAAAGTTGAGAAAGATTATTGATAACTTGTATGAAAAAGCGCCACAACTGAAAGGTGCTGAGGATGAAGAAGAGGATGATAATGAAGAGGAACTTGATTACATTAGAACGGATGATGATGATGATCAATATGATAAAGATGATGATAATGATGATGATGATAATCCATGTGGTGGAAATTCTAATAAAGAAAAGCCAGCCAGTTCGAAAGATTCAAATGATATTGAAGACATTGAATACTTTTCATTTGAGAAACGCCAGAAAGAAAAGGAAGATAAGCAAGTTTCGAGCAGCAAGAACTAGGTATGACTGATGCTGGCAAGAAGAAACTCAAAGAGATGATGAAGAAAGGTTTCTATACAATTTAGCTTACAGGAAAGATTTCTTAAATCTTTCTTAATGTTGATATGAGATACCAGATTGAGTATATTGATCCAGAATTAGAGGATTGATCCAGCTTTCTTGTAAAACTTGTCAGTTCTAACACTGAGTAGAGCTAGTTGGTGTAAAATATCCATTTCTTTTAAATCTATAGGATCAAAATATTGAAGATCATTATACTCAAAGGGCATGTTATCAGAGGTTTGGATATCACCACTTGCTGCAAATGCATAGTTGGGTGAGTATGAGTCAGAGTTAAAATCAAAAGTTCTGTCAATAAAATGATCATAACCCTAATCCTTACTATTACCTGACACTTCATCCTGACCCAAAAGTACAGTATTACTAAACACATAATCATCTGACAGTTTTCCAGAATCCTAAAGCTTCTTTTTCTTGTTATGCTCTCTTTCATAAGTCAAGAGCTTACCATGAACCTAGATCAGGGATAAATCCTTGAATCCAATTGAATTTCTCATAACTATTGTAATAGTGTCACATTTTTTTGGTAAAGATCTAAAAAATCTGTGGTTCAAAGTTTAATTTGGATAAGTGAGATCTACCAATTTTACTTCACTAATTAAACAGTTAAATCTTTCAAATTGTTGAGTTAATGAATCACCCTTAACATGAGTAAATGTTTCATATTATTGGTTAAGTATTTCACAGTTGTTTTTAATAACTTCCCTAGTTCCACCAAATTGTTCCTTCAAAGCATCCCACAGCTCCTTTGCACTGTTACAGTGTAATAGTCCAACATAGATATCATTTCCTATAGCCATAGTAACAATACTAAAAGCTTTAGCATCTAACTTAATTTTCTGGAATTCTACATCAGAGTAGTTTTCAAGCTTTTTAGGTTCTTGAACTTTAGGATCTTCAGTACTCGGAACCATCATAACATGTGGTCTGAAGGTAACCGATTTCCAGCATCCTGTGTTTTGTTGAACAAGAACATGGCTTATCCGACGTTTCCAGATATTGTATTCAGATTTGACAAGCATCGGTGGCTTATTGCTCGTGCCAGTGTCGTGTGTATCGTGATTGATTAAAGATATTCTTTGAATTTTTGTAGAAACAGAGTATATTTTAAATACTTTTATTGTATTTAAACTCTTACTCTGTTTTGATGAAAACGAACAAAAAGATATCAATAAATATTGAGCTGATCTGTTTATATTAAATTGATTTGTTAGATCGAATTTAATTGACCAAGCTCTGATACTAATTGTTGAGATATGAGGTTGACTTATTATGATGTTTCAGTTACATTCTGAGGATATGCAGTTGAAACTTAGAGGATTGGCCCCCTCTCTACGTTAAAGTTACTTAATCCCTTCTAAGGTTTAAAGGTTTTCACCTTTCTTGAAGAACAGCGCACCAAGGGAACAACGGACAATCACGACAAAGGCAAGCACGAATGTTTCTGCCTACAAGATGGCCCTTTTGTACCAGGTCGACGTGCTGGCCAAATTCTGCTTCAAAAATGTACAGGAATTGGGTTTGAACATGTTGAGATCTGAGGTTGAATTGTTATGATGTTTAATAAATGAAGCATTAAATGAATGATAAAACAATTATAGAAAGTTTAGCGAAAAGTAAACTTTAAATCATAAAAAATCAGAAGAATTGCTTTTCAACAAGTACTTTTATAAACCATAACAGTTTAGCACATCGTATTACAATTCTCCCCATCAGACAGATCACTCATAATTTTTACTTGTACAGAGAATGAATGTGAACGTGATAAATAGAATAGTACAGGCACTATTCTATTTATAGACAAATACAAACTTTGATGACCCAAGTTGACGACTACCTATGACAATGACATCTATGAAGATTAATAATTGATACAAATAACTGTTCTATTACAAGCATTGTTACATAAGTTAAAGCTCTGTTTGAATCATCTATTAAAGCCTAAGTGCTATTGGCTTCAACAGTTCTTCTCATCTGACGTTTCTACAGCAGTTGTTTCCTAAGTAGTTGTTTCATCTTCAACAGTTGTTAGAGTTAGCGGTCCTTTGGTAGAATCTTGTATCCTATGTTTGAGATTTCAAAAAGCAATATCGCAGGAATAAAAGATATAATATGCCCAGAGCTAACCATTTTATTTATTTATAAATGGAAAAGTTAATCAATGACCTAATCCGCAAAATAGGACCCATCCACCATGGGTAAATTTTGAAGGCCCGTAATAGGTCAACGACGATCTAAGGCTTCGTCTTAAAACTAAAGATCCCTCCAACTTGAATATGTCTTGATGTTCAAACAAGAAAATTGTTCAAGTATTTTAAATGTCAAGATTCTAACAGAAAAGGTGAAGGAAGCAGGCTCAGGCTATTTCATCTCGTCCTTCATTGCATTGTTGAGGGATTTCTTCAGAAACATCACCCATCTTTTGCTTCGAGGCTGGTTCTTTTGCATCCTTTGGATGATCAGCTTCTAACTAGGCTAGCCTCTCGGTCCAACCTTCTATATCCCATTCATTCCTATCGAAGGTAGGATCCTGAGCCTGTTGAACCATTTTCAATCGTTCTTGAAGGACTGTAGTCGTTGCAGATTTGATTATTTGTTCGCGGAAGGCCATCATCTCCTTCTCTTATTCATCCTTGACTTTTTTTTCAATTCTTCTTCAACCTTATTCGGTTGTTTAGCCTAATTCTTCAGAGAAGAGTCCTTTTGGATCAAGGATTGCTTGAGGGTGGAGAGATTATCCTCAGACTCGTACAAGTCATGGAAAATAGAGTTGAAAATGGTTGAAATGTGTTCTTGACCCTATAAGGAATGGAACAAGTAAATATTACTGTTAATTTATTTAGATGAATTTTGAGTAGGAAATTGAGTTACCATAAGAAGAAGTTTTTGAGCATTTTGGAAGTCCAAGCCTTGAAAGGAGTTTTTGCTTAAGGCTGTAATCTAAACACCTTTTCTCTTCTTGGAGCTTATGGGTTTGGATTTTGGTGGGGGCTGCAATTTTTTGAGGATACCACAAGGGCATCCATTTCCTTCCTCATCCCAAGGCTATCAATGTCATATAGAGAAAATGTCGGGATGATTTTTCCTGATACAATTTAACCTATCAGTTAAGAAGTGTTATTAGTATTATGTGTGTAAACGACTAACGATTATAGGATAACTTACTTGACGTTATGGTGTCTTGGCTCTTAGAATGAAAACTTGATGAATCAAAGGTTCTCCTTGATTCGGCAACTCTCTTATTTGTTTAATCCTGTTAGAGGATTATTCAGATGCGGGTGCGATCTTGTCTAGTTTTGTACCTAAAAATGAGAAGAATAATAAGTTAATGATATCTTTAAGGACGCAAAAGTTTATTCTCAAGTTACCATTTTTTATCCAAAATTTGGGGATGTTTATTCCATTAGGGAAGGAATCTCTTTTGATAAAGAAAAACTTTGATTTACAAAGTCTTTCAGATTTGATTACATTGTGTAGGAAAGGAGGATCACTATTAGTTAGCTGGAGGACAAATCGGTGAGAACCATGTGTTCTTATTTTGTAAACAAGTGACAGGTCATTCGTTTGAAGGGGGATGTTTTGCTTTTTGACAATTTTGTTTAAGATGATAAGGATATTCCAAATTTCAGGCATGGCTTTGGCATAGCTCATACTAGTAGTTTGAAAGAAATGATCGATAAAGGATGGGAATGCGAGCTTGAGACCTAAAGCAATAGGGACAAAGAGAAAACAAGCCCATATGTCAGAGGCAAAGTCGGACTTAGTGTTCATATCATAAGAGCGAAAGATGGCTGAACTTGGAAAGGCTCCAGATTGGCGGAGTAATTCGATATCTTTATCTATGAATGTGCAGATTTCATCTTTCGGGTCATTGAGAAGACCTTGGGTTAAATCCTTATGGATTTTGCTAGCGGCGGCAAGACAAGTGCGTTTGCTTGCCATGACAATTGGTAAGATTCAAGAAGAGAAAAGGCTAAGATGGGAGTGCGTACCTTTCAAAGATGAGACGAATTTATCCAATCAGGTTGGGTTGATACATATAGACGGGGTTGCAGATGAAGTTTGTAACGGCTAGTCCGTCTTCTTTGCTTTGGGATACGTACCACCTGAGTTGTATTGTTCTTGGCTAATAGTAAAACGGGAAAATTATAGCCATTCTTATCTTGAGAGTAACGTTATAATTTTTTGTACAATTGTTGGTACTTTAAAATTTTGGATATTTCTATTATATACATTATTAGGATGACCAGGATGATGTTATATTCTGGATATATCTATGTAATATTTAAGTAATGCATCCTGAGAATGACTAACAGTCCTTGTCTATTTTAATTTTAATTGCATGCCTCAACAAACTTGCTAAAGACTTCGTCTTGCTTGGATCTCAGAGTAGTATTTGTTGAACGTTAGAGAACGTATGAATGGATAAAGCAACAGCTATGAAGACTAGGCCCTAGCTATCCCATATTTGTAGGGTTATTAGTTAATATCATTTTTGTATAAATAGGGGCTATGGACGATCACTTAGGGACACTCACTGCTTTCTTAATTCAGCTATTACTCTCTTACTTCACTCACTACATCCTTATTGTTTGTAACACACTTAGTCGATCGTTCCATCATTTCCACGGTTGTACTTCTAAATTTCTTTTAATAAATACAAAAAGGCAGGGGCGTTTGACACCTCCTAAGGTTTTATGCCAACGATCTAGATTGATCAAGGGCTTTCCTCGTACATCTCGTGTCCTTTATTTCATTTTTCCTTTATTTTCATTCATTTCATCCTAGGGATATCATTGTAGTAAGATTCAATATTGCATTGATATTATGAGGATATTGGTTTATAGTTGACAATGTTTTATCATTATTGTTAACATTACGATTTCTTAAGAATATTATTAATCTCCAATCAACAAATTTATCAAAAGTATTAGAGCACACTACCTCACATTACTAATTTGGAATACAAAATTCACTTGTTAATTTTTTACAAAAGGACATATGCATATGACCTAAATTCTAACCCTAATTATGCTACGCATTATACAAAACAACGTGCCAAACACATTCCTGACCTTGTCATATATGTACTAACATTACCAAATGTACAACTTCTTAAAGCATTGCACAATTTCATAATACATAGTTAATAAAAATGTTTTTTTTTTCTCAATTTAAATAAAGGTAGGAGCCATATGTGTATACATATGTCACACTATTTAACATCATCGTTCAACACCGCCACTCAACCGCCGCTCCCAACCGCTGGTTTCACCGAAGATCCCATGTCCCCTACTGTAGGTTGTAGCCATCAAACAACTACAAATAATCAATCCGATATGTGCATCTGTTCTAGGCATAATCCCCACCGTTTTATATTCAAGGTTTCTAAAGGAATAAATGGAGTAAAACATCACCGCACCACCATCCAGTTGTTAGAGTCCTCAGATACATGATTAGCTCATTTTTTGGTAATTAAGATTAAGATGCTATGAAATTTTTGATCGGCCTACTTCACAAGACAATCAACCATCGCCGATGATACGCCACCATACACCCTTTGTCAAATTAAATACATGACTACTAATCAGGTAAATAGTAGAACAATTTTTGCTAAACATACATACTAATATAAATTGGGATTTTGAATTCCAGGTGATCAAAGGACTGTTGGAAACCTAATCGCTGTTGAACCAGTAATGGGCCTGACTAGGTTATAAATTTTGAACCAGTAAGTGCTGAGCAGGTACGAATACACCTATGTGGTCAAGGAAATGGCGTTGGGTGGGTAAGGTTGCACTTGATTTAGATGTGCTCTTCTAATAAACCAAACATACTTAATGTTGACTACTTCAGATGTAGCATCTTGATGGAATCATTAAGAGGCTACCATACTACCTTAAATTGTTTAAAAGATAATATGGGGATGGATTTGAGGCTACCATTCCCTTAGAAATTTCTAATTAAACAAACAAGAAACAAAATAAATGATGGAAAGCTAAGGTTTCTAATGGATCTTCAAGTTTGCCAGAATATCCATCATTGTTTGATGACAAAAGGGATTTTCATTGGGTGCAAACTATGTATATTGATGAATTTGGTCAAACTAAGTCCAAGATGGACTTGATTCTGATGCCTAACTAGTTAGTTAAGTGATTGTAGGACAACCTCGGAGGATGTTGATAGTGGATCGATAACGGTTGTGCCTGAAATAATTGGTAAATGTTAAAGTGCGTGTTTAATGTTGTAGATGCATGTCACATCCAAACACACGTTTTTCTCGAGTTCACATTAAACTTTTTGTCATGTTAGTGTGGGAGACTGGTGGTTTCCTTAAATTTCTATACTTGTCCATTATTTTATTAGATAAATTTAGGGTTAGAAATCTCACTAAATCAAAAATATTTTGTATTTTTCATGAGTTTAGGGGGAGTAAAAAAATCAAAATTTTAAAGAGAGAAGTTAATTTGACCTTTAGAAAATGATGGCATATTGGAAAATGTCTCTGGTGCACGGATAAAGTAGCTTATTGTCTGATGTGTCTGATAGGCTAGACATGTAAATTTGAAACTTACAAATGCAATATAAAGCTAAGTGCTTGCCAAACCTAGTGGATTTTCAATCTAGACATAGTGGTGAAACACTTTATCATGTGTGCTAACTAATTGCTATATATGCATAAATTACATATAACACAAAACTAACTGTGATTCATGCTTTAGTTTAAACAAAAAATCAATTTGTTTTATTTTCTTATTTTTCTCAAGTCTTGGTCTTTCTTTGCGAATATTAACATATCAACCTGATTTTTAAGACTTGAGGCTTCAACATATATTCTATGGTGTTTCATTTGAACCATGGACTTTATTAGCGAATCGAAATATCAATCTTATTGTTAAGGTTGGAACACTTTTAACTGATTTTTATTTACTTTTGACTCTATCTACGTATCGAAAGATCGATCTTAGAGTTGAAGGTTGACTATTTTTATTTGTTTCGCATGATCATAGTGAAAATTTGAAAATCCGATAAAAAATTAAAAAGGCATAAGATTTTCATATTTCATTATGCATGAATATGTCTATTAGTGTGTGGTCCATAAGATTTGTATGTGAAGGATCTGATTGTCAAACAAAGACTATGATCAAACAAGTGTATCAATTCAGGTGCGGAATCCCTAAATCGATTACGAAATGATAATATAATCAGCAAAACACACAAATCTCATTCAAAGCTTTCATTTCATTGATAATCAACTTGATAATTGTTACAAAATGATGTTTACAATGATTGATAACAATATCAGACTCAAAGACACCCTAGGGAGAGAACACACTCAAAGAGAGAAAACAAAATGACCAAAAGTTAAAGTTAAAAACTCATTCAACCTTTATATAGACCTGCACATTCGACCAATCGAATGGGCGAATGTGCAGGTTCGACCAAACTAACTGGGCGAATCAACACACTATATAAACAAATTCTTCATTCGACCTCTTGAACTCTCCCTTCGACCTTCTGTATCTACATTCGACCATTTAGAATCTACCTTCGACCGTCCGATAGTGACAAAACAAAATAGTATTCGCAATTCAATAGCATTAGTCGCACTTCGTGTATCTACAAGATTTATGCATTAAATCTACTTAACTTCATATCACTATGTACTGTGTGTAGAATTATCATGAGTTTAAAAGGATCTGTATATCGGCAATTGACTTTGACTTGCGTGATAGATGTTCAAAACTGAAATGTATTCTGTGCGTTATGACCAATTTGATAGCATGTTGTGATCTTTCTCAGAAAAAGAGTTGTTGTAAATATTTTTGAGTTTATGTGATTTCATATGAAAAATTACAAAATGATTTTCTTGTTTTTTTCTATTTTACAAAATACCAAAAAGATTTCCGGTGTTATTTAGGCTAAACTTTCAAAAATCCAAAAAGATTTTATCCTTCAATTTGTTTTTTATGGTCTTTCACATTAAGTTGATAAACTGACATCTTTACTAATGTACCGAGGTATTTTAGGTAAAAATGGGTTTATTTGGTAATAAGAATGTGTGTAATGAGATTTTCGAGAAATTGTTTATGATAGTGTAAAGATATGTTTTTTAATAATCTTATGAGGTGCTGAATTCAAGAAACTTAGCAGAATGAAGAATTCATGAAGATCACCAGATACTTCAACATCTCACAAGAACCAATAATATGCAAAAGTGAATCTGTTTCATAAATTAACAAAAGACACCAAGTTGGGATCCTCCTCCTACATCTTCTGAAGCACTCCAGTTCAAAGATTGTAAAACATTGGATTTTGTAAGCATCAGCGTAGTGGAATATGTTGATATATCCTTGAAGCTGACGTTCCAAATAAAGGAAAATTGATAAACTGATGTGGATCCTAATCCCGCTATTTATTGATACCATTAATAACAAAAACTCAAAATGTGGTTTGTCAAAGACTTTTGTAAAAAGATCAGCACGTTGGTAATTAGCGTGGATTTTAACCATATCAATCAATTCTTTAGCATAACAATCACGGATAAAGTGATATCGTATGTGGATATTCTTAGCCTTAGAATGATGGACAATATCTTTAGTAAATGCAATGGCGGTCTCATTATCAAAATGAAAAAGAATTTTCAGAAATTGCAAACCGTAGTCGCACATCTACTGTTGAATCCACAGCACTTGCGAGCAACAACTCGAGGCTGCTACATATTTTACTTCGCAGGTTGATAGAGCAACTGATGTCTGTTTTTTGCACTGCTATGTTATTAGTCTCCCCCAAGAATTGACGCCTAGCAGTTTTTGATTTGGCATCAATTTGGTAACCTCCAATATCTGTATCACTAAAAGCAACGAGGTCAAAGGTATTATCATGATGGTACCATAAACCATGAGGACACCCCTTCAAATAACGAAGAATCCTCTTAACTGCAATAAGGTGATATTGTTTCAACTTCAACTAGTATCTCGCGCAAAGGCATGTTGCAAACAGAATATCCATTCGTGATGCAGTCAGGTACATCAAGGATCCAAAGATGGCTCAAAACGTAAAGGGATCCATAGCTTCACACTTTGAATCAACACAAATCCCGTGATTTGGTTGTATGGGGATGGCTACAGGAGTATATTCATCCATCTGGAATCGGCTTAAGACTTCAGAAACATACTTCGTCTGGTAGATAAAGATCCCCGACGGTGTTTGATCGACCTGTAGACCTAGGAAAAAGTGCATCTCCTCCACAGAGCTCATCTCGAATGTCTCCTGCATAACCTGTTCAAATTCCCTGCACAGACTATCGTTAGTCGAACCAAATATAATGTCATCACATAAACCTATACCGAGAGCAAATCACCCCAGTTTTCTTCGTGAATAGGGTGTGGTCAACGTATCCTCTTTTAAATCCTTTCGAAAGAAAGTATGCGCTGAACATTTCGTACAACTGTCGAGGGGCTTGGTGTAAACTGTACAATGCTTTATTCAATTTAAAGACCTTATCCTGGTGAATAGTATCCTCAAAACTTGGTGGTTTCCCAGCATACACTTCTTCCTTTACTACACCATACAGAAAAACACTTTTTACATCCATATGAAACACCTTGAATTTCATGTATGAATCATACGCAAAAAACATTCGAATTTCTTTAATGCGTACAGCCGGTGCATAGACTTCATGAAAATCAATTCCTTCTGTTTGATTGAAACCGAGAACTACCAAATGAGCTTTGTTACAAACGATAACCCTGCGATCATCCTTCTTATACTTGAATATCCATTTGGTTCCGATTTTCCTTTTGCGAGGAGGTAGATCAGATAAGGTTGACACTGCCAACATCTAAAATTGATGAAGCTCTTGTTGCATCGCGTCCACCGATGACTCGTCTTTTAGCGCATCTTTGTAAGACTTTGCCTTTACTTTAGATCCACAACAAGCAAAAGACTAATCATTTTTATTTCCTGACTTTAGGATCATTGAGTAGAAGGCAAGGGCTCCAACATTGTTCCTTGAGCTCGTTCTTTTGAATTGACCTTTTGTCATCACACTACTTAAGGGATCACCAATCACTTGTTCTAACAGATGGTAACCATGAATCTGAGATTCCGGATGTGCTGGTACCTGAATATCCGTTTGATCATTGATCATTTTGGTAGAATGAAGATCATTACCCTAATTCGAAGTTGAAGAAAATTCTGATGAAACATTAGGATTCGGGTTCACTGAAGGTTATTCCTGATTCAAGACTGCTTCCCTTGTAACTTCTTCGCCATCTTCTGACTTTGACAAATCCAAAGTGTCTAAAACATCTTGGAATACTTCTTCTTCTATCACATGAGCAGTAACATAATTGGATGTTGCTAGAGGAGTTACGGTGATCAGACGTAACAACGGTGAACTGATAGCATTTTCACACTCATAATACATACGAATCATAGCATCTTGAATCACACTTTCTAGATTGAATGACTCAAATAATTATTTGTAGTCAAACATCCAATCAGGGCCAACGCTAGGAGCATTTTCTATGCATCATTGAACATCTACATTTGCCCATTCTTCTACACACTTGGTTTTTTGTTGAACACTCTTTTCTTTGTAGTTGCCTATCCAACAAAATAACCTTCTTTAGTTCTAGCTCCAAAATCTTCATTAGTTTTGTAGCATTGTACATGATGCCCCAAATGGTTCTAGAAACTCTAAGTTTGGCTTTCATCGGTTAAGAAGTTCATACGATGTTTTGCCTAACTTCTTCACCAGTAATAAAAGATTAGAGTATAACAAGCCTCATGAATTTCCCTGTTCCAAAACATAACCGGAAGTTTTGAATTCGCATTGATTGTTCATGTCGTTCCAATTAGAGTCCTGTTTTTTCCTTCCCGCAACACCATTCTGCTGAGAAATGTATGATGCACTACATTCATGAAGAATTCCTTTTTTTTCTTCACACAGTGCCTCCATAGCAGAATTCTTGAACTCTATCCCGTTGTCACTCCGAATTGCTTGATCTTCAAACCATGGATGGTTTCCAAACGTGTAAACAAAAGCTTCAAGTTGTTGAACTTGTCACTCTTGTGTTGCATGCACATAACCCCTAAGAATCTTGAATAGTAATCAGTAACTACTAAATAATACAACTCTCCACAAATGCTTTTCTGCTTAACAAGGCTAAAAAGGTCAATGTGTAGAGGTTCAATCGGGATATTAACCGTGTCACACCCTCAAGTTTTCCACTGCGGGTTTTATACCGCGAGGCGCATGACAAACCAGTATCCCATAGCCATAAGTCACATGAACGACTCTAAATGCCCAAACCATTTAGTTCGTTATTGTAAAACCAAGTTTAAAAGTTTTAACCAAACCAATTTAAAGTATAGCGGAAGCGAAATAACAAAACAGTTAAGTAAAAGTCTGCGCAAAACACCGCACCCAAAACCATAAGTAAATAGTTAAATATTTAAAAGTAGTTTATGTGTTCATAATCCCAAGACATAAGATGATGCATGCCCTATTCGTGCTCCATAGCTAGTTACCTGCAAAAGCATGCTAACGTGTATCAACATAAAGTCGGTGAGTTCACAAAGTAAAGTAAATGAGTGTGTAAATGCGCTGGTTTCCAAAACCACGTAACCAAATAAAAGCGTAGGTCCTCCAGACCAAATGTTCAAGTGTTATCAGTTTAAGCGTGTCAGGGGTAGCTAACCCACTCATTGCAACTAAACAGTATTATTGGGACACCTTCAGTAGTATAATAATTTTTCTCGATAACTAGTGTCTATCAACACTAGTTCTCAATTGTGGTCAGAAGTTCATGCCCATGCTCCTAGTATCGCAAACATGAGGTTACTGCACAACCTAATAGCACTATCAACTAATACCCCGCTTGCTTCCAGCGATTAACCCAATAATGTGCAAGGACTTTTCAAGTGATAGAGTGTTTAGTTCACAAAGGACCAATAAGTTTTAAATTGATCAAAGCGCAATCCTCCCCGAGGATTCGTAACGGACTCTCCTAAAGATTCAATGTTCAAGTAGTCCCAAACTGGACTAGAAAACGTTTATCAAAGTTGTCTCACCCTGAGACGCATGCCTTTTGAGAAAAAGTAGTGAAACTCACCTTAGTATGCACGCAATTAAATCCAAAATCCAAAGTAGGGTGTGCTACCAACTCCCTAATATATGTGTCACTAAGTAAGTATATGTGTAATACCATTACACCATATAACCCGTTTGTCCAAGACGTTTAAATCTTCAAAATCGTGTAAGTGACACCTGGTGATTCTACATGCATAAGTAAACCCTACGGACCCGTTGGTGAATATGTTGGTTATCATTAGTTTTACACTTCATATGCATCTCATATAAGTGCCCATTCAAGTACATGTCAAATACATACCACATAGGACTCCAATTAGTCACATAAACACATAATACACAATCTGCGTTTTTAGGACAGATGGTGCACCACGAAAACTAATTTATTTAAAATACTTAACCAACTAATTAAACTCACAAATTTTTACTGAATATTCTTTGGTTTTCATTTGATAACCCATATTTTTTTTGTCTCAAAACCAAACACAAAAATTATGAAAAATCGTACATCACAGACATGTCCATAAAGTTTCTACAACAGGTCAGGTTAGTAGAAAACTTCCCAAAAATTGTGTATTCATCCAAACGGGATGAATACACTTGGAAAAGCCAAATTATTCCAATGTTAATCTACTATAAAAATTTCATAACTTAATTCTTTATAAAACTCGAGTTATGATGGTTTAAAGTTGACTCAGTTTGTTAATCCGAAAATCTGATATGACTTTTATTCAAAGAAAATTCCAAAAGCTATTCAAACGACGTCCAAATCACTCGATTTTACCCATTTTGAAAAGCTAAGACCAGGTATAATACAACCATGCAAAGAAATCATCAAAACCATCATGTTAAAGTCACGTAATAGACCCTACAAGTTGACCTAAACATTTTGTCTAGATTTTAATCATGCATAAACTCTTATTTAAACGACTCACGTGTGCGTATAATCGATCAACAACAATCAATAATCATCACAAAACATTCATAAGACCTAGAATGATCAGAACCTATCATAACACATGCAAAATCATAAACCCTAACGATCAAAACATCACAAACTTGTGTAACAAGTAACCTATTATATCACTAATCGCATACCATCATGTTTAACCCGTTAAATTTTCATAAACTTCAAGTTTTAATCTTTATAAAAAGGTTTCAGACCTAGACAAACTTAGTTATAAGGTTTTTATAACATATTAAGAAGATTAAAGCATAATAGATTAAGGATTATACCGCAAGCTCTTCGAAACAATCAACCGAATGCTCTTGAAGCTTCCCGATCGATGTTCTTGCGCCTTAGCAGGTGTTTTGGGGTTAATATTTCGCAAATAGGGCATTAGGGGCGATTAGGATTTGAGTTTAGGTGATATAAGAGGCTTAAGGTTGCTTAAATACAAGTTTAAGTCGGTTATGTTTCGTCAGCCGCCCGCGAGCGGCCGCGCGGAGCTAGTGAGCGGCCGCTGACAGTTCTTGTCTCGCTCCGGGTGCCTTGCTTCGTTGCCCGGCCGGTTTTCCTTCGATGTTTTCACTATTTCGGACCATAACAAGTGTATCCCCATGTATTAAGACCCACCCCAACCATCCTAATGGTCCACCTTTAACGATCTTTATTAACGTATTCGGTTTAAGTTCACGTAATCACATACAGTTTGCACATAGTTTCACAGAGTTTCATAGAAGCACGTAATTGAAATCAATCTAAATCAATTAACTCGCAATTATTAAACTTCATTGTTCACCAACGTCCGAGGTTCACTAATCATGCATATAGTCTGGTAATTCCCCGAATTACCACTTCATGCAGTTATTAACCTATAACTGTGCAACGTGTGTCCTATCTACCTAACCCTAGTTAAGTATAATGCAAGGAATGTAACTAGAGTTTAGATAAAGTGAGAACCTGAAATTGCGGGGTATCACAAACTGAATTGATCATTTTAGGTTTATGCGACTTCTTGTGTAGTTTTCCCTTCTTGCAGGATACACACTTGTCGTTTAGATGAAAGTGTTTCAGATTCACACCATCAACGAGGCTATTCTACACTAAATGATTCATTTTTTGAAGATGAATATGCCTAATGCGATGATGCCACATGATAGATTCTTTCATTGTACCTTTGATAGAAAAAAAGTGACTTACCCTTTCGGAGTAGTTGTCCTACTCATGTCAAGAGTATACAAATTGTTAACTCTTGGTGCCTTTGGCATGTTCCAATCCTTTGGAGTTTTGAAGCCATTTCAAGATGTTAGACGATGTGTCATCAAAGTGTACTGAAAACTTCTTGTCACATATCTGAGAGACACTCAACAAATTATGATCAATCTACTTCACGTAGGAAATCTTCTCAAAACTCACTATTCCAAAGACTGCTAACAGGGTCGGCTGGATCTCCCTGTACATAAGTAGAAATAATTAGTTAAGAAGGGGGACCCAACACTTTTTTGTCTTGGGTTGTCCAAGGCCATCAATCAATGGAGCAACTTTCCATTGAGTGGCTTGAGTTTCACAAACATTAACATACTCTATTGAAGATGAAACTGTTGTTTGACTAAGTGTTTTGGGTCTCCAAACCTGCTCAGGTTTCTTAAAATTTTTATTTTTCTTCATAACATATGTTTAGTTTTATCTTTTGCAGATTTCTTTTGTGAAACCTGTGTTGGAGCAGTTTGAAAAACCTTGTCTGATTTAATAGACGAGGGTCCAACCTCAGAGTTAGCCGATAGTTTAGTAGCAGGTTTTGCCACATAAACCTTTTGACTTCCCTTTACCATGTTACTCTTGGTGCCTTCGGCATGTTCCAATCCTTTGGAATTTTGAAGCCAGTTTCAAGATGTTAAATGATGTGTCATCAAAGTGTCTAAAAACTTCTTGTCACATATATGAGAGACACTCAACAAATTATGATTAATAAACTTCACGTAGGAAATCTTCTCAAAACTCACTATTCCATTACTCATACTTTTTTACATGGTAATGTAGCCACCCTTTATTCCCTGCAAAAGCAACATAACCTCCATTGATATTTTGAATGTCTAATAGAAGAGTCATGGCACCCGTCATATGCCTGGAAGCTCCACTGTCAACAATCCAAAGACTGCTAACAGGGTTGGCTGGATCTCCCAGTACATAAATAGAAATAATTAGTTAAGAATGGAGACCCACACTTTTTTGTCTTGGGTCGTCCAAGGCCATCAATCAATGGAATAACTTTCCATTGAGTGGCTTGAGTTTCATAAACATTAACAGACTCTATTGAAGATGAAACTGTTGTATGGCTAAGTGTTTTGGGTCTCCAAACCTGGTCGGGTTTCTTAAAAAAATTATTTTTCTTCATAATATGTGTTTAGTTTTATCTTTTGCAGATTTCTTTTGTGAAACCTGTTTTGGAGCAGTTTGAAAAACTTGTTTGATTTAATAGACGAAGATCCAACCTCAGAGTTAGCCGATAGTTTAGTAGCAGGTTTCGCCACATAAACCTTTTGACTTCCCTTTACCATGTTACCCTTAACAACCTTCACTTGTTGTTTCATAGCAATCCGGTTTCTGTTATCATAGACAACATGTTGTTTACGATTTTGTTTAGAAGTCCATTTAGGATAAACGACCTTCGGATTAATAGATTTTCTAGCAGTTTCAACTTCGATCCTTTTTCGTCTCACATGGGAGCTGTGTGCAAGTAAATGCCCCCTTTCATCACAATTAAAACAAGATCTATATTCCTAAAAAGTTTGACCTTTGTCATGAACAGTTATGAAAGTGTTTACCGGTACTGGATCCTCAAGAGATTGTCAATGTTTATTTTGGGAAATGGGATTCGAAAAGTAAACCAATTCAACAGTTTCGGTAGGTATAATAAATTGAGTTACATCAACTTTTGACTTTTCAGAATTCTTTAAGTGATCACCATACAATTTCTTAACCAAATCTGAAGGTAATTCATTTTCTTTGTCAGTTAACAATGTTCCTCGTTTAGATTTTGGAAACCAGATATTGCTTTCTTGCCAGATTTTAGTTATTTTTTAATAGTTGGCAAATTGTATGGGCCATTCTTCATCAGAATATTTTTTATCAGATCCTTCCATCCGATACAATACTTTGACTCATTTTTTACATTCTTTATGCTCGACCTTTTAAACCGATGAGGCAGATTTCTGAGTAACCTGAAACTTAGGAGTTGGATCACAAGCAATGTGACTCTCCAATGGAATTTAAACTACAGGTTCAGAGTCTACCTCTTATTCTGACTCAGAGTCAGACACAGCTACCACATTCTCATTGTTTAGCCCAAGTACCGGTCTCATATGTGGAATCTACTTTATCCACCACATAAAAACTATGATTTTCAAATAAAACCGGTATAGTGCAAGATTTGTAACCAATACTTTTCGGTATACCCTCTTTATTGGGTACCTCAATAATGTGGTCCAATACATATCTAACATTCAAATAACTTTCTAACTTTTTGTTTATTTTCTCATAATTGCATGTGACTATGGCCATTTCTTTCTTTGCATATTCAATTTCATTAATGTAATGGTTGATTTCCATTTGCTTGTTAGCAAGGGTTTTGGAAAGCTCAGACACATCTCTTTTATAATATTCAATAGTCTTATTAAGCACCTTTTCATTTTTCTTAAAATTTTCATTTGCATTTCTATAACTAGCCAGATTGCAAGTTTTGAACTTGCTCTTTAAGTCTATCTGCTTTACCTAATAAAGTAACACACCCGGGACATTTCGGTAAAGAATTAGAACTTACCAATGTTGAAGATTCTGTGATCGCCATAAGAGCAAAATGTAACTCTTTTCTAGAAAAAATATTTAGAATAATCAACTTCTTAGTACTTGTCGTCAACCATGAAAGACTTCTTGCTTAAAAGAAAATCCGTGTCGATAAGTAGTTAGTCAACATCATTTCCAAGTGTATCTTCACTCACTTCAGAATCCACCTCACTATTTGAGTTAGAATCATCCTGTGACACCCATCGAATTTCAAGGTCAAATCCATACACACTCTCACAACTATGTCATTTTCATTTATGCATTAGATATTTTTACAGTAACTATTTCATCCTTAGTCTAGCAAAGCCCCAAATAATAACGGGAATTCATTTAATTTTCTATTCACGCATGCAACACCCAATTAATCCAGAATAATTGGCAATGAACAATCAAACAAAACAAGACTATACGTGACAATGTCTAAATTGGAAACTATTGAATTCCATGAAAAAACAAACATTCATATGACATTTTGTGAATGTTCAGCACGTAAAATCATAGAATGTTACCACTTATCAATTCAAACCACAAAACATATGTAACATGAGTTAATACACAAATCCAACATATGTTTAAACGCAAGTTAACACATGACATTTCATGTGAACCACATATGTAATATCAATGGTCTAACTCTACACTATGAACACTTAACCATGTCCCAACCGATTCCTACACACATGATGAGTTAATGGATTTCAACAAACCTATTATATATGTATACACACTCAAACAATCGGCCACTTATATATATTTGTTTGATCCAAACTCATTCAATAATATATACACACATTCATTCAATGTGTATATGTATGTATAACCAAGTGAGTGATCAAAACACAAGACAATATATGCAGGTATGCACATTGGCAATCGCATATGTATACATGTGTGTTTGAGACAAGACAAAAGCCATATTATACACAAACACACACATCCATGAGATATATACATATATATATATACACACATGTGAGGATGTGCGTGATCAAAACAAAGCCAATGTGATTCTTGTATACACATACACATATGCACACGACATATATACACACCCACACACACCTTACGGCCACATGCACACACATACATAACCATCCAAAACTCTACTATACATGCTTTGCACCAACATAGAACCTTGATCACCTCACACCCTCTTCCAATGCATGTTGACCTTCCTAATTCACCCATTTCCATTCCCCATAATTGGCTAAGAGCCACCCTAAGCAAACCAACAAGAAAACATTAGTCAACTTATTATACTATTATAGAAAGTAACTTTTTCATCACCTCATTCCATGTATTTTGACCTTCCCTAAATGCTAGCTAACCAAGAACCTCATCTCTCTCTCTCTCTCTCTCTCTCTCTCTCTCTCTCTCTCTCTCTTTCTCTCTCTCTCTCTCTCTATTCAACAACAAAAACCAGCCAAAGGCCTTGAGAGCATGCACTCACCTTGCGAATACATCAAACTCATAACACTCACTTCCATTCCTTTCCCTTGCTCTTGGCCGAACCAAACAACCCCTACCCTAGCTGTTTTCGATCGCACAACACCACCAACAACAAATATCAAGCTTTATTCAAGAGTAGGGGCAAAATTGTGGAAGGAATCAACAAGGAACACGGATTATCTCTTTGTTTTCATCAAATCTAGTCGTGGTATGATGATCCGAAGTATGCCCCTTTTCATTCCTTATATCGGTCTACAGTATAATCAGCTAAACCCACCATACACATTCACACACTAATACATGAGAACCATGGGTCATAATCGATTAAACATGCAAGATTTGTACCAAATACATATATTATAAACACAAGTATACATGAATACATTACATATACACACGCACGTATGCATATATATAATCACACATACATAATCGTACCCATACACATGAGTGTATGCGTGTGAGTATAGAGTCAAACAGGAGTCATATACGTCGTTTTCGAACTCAAGCATACACATACATTGTTAGGTATCAGTCGGCGCAGCGGAATCAAACACACAAACGGCACACACGATTATCACGCAATGAACAGAAAATAATAAACACGACACAAGAATTTTACGTGGTTCGGTCCCAGTGGGGAACCTACGTCCACGGGCTGCAACTAGTTTATTTCATTAAGCTCAAGGCACACAAGATTACAATAAATGACTAGGGTATATATAGAGAACAATTAGGTTAAACAACTTAAGGAGCAAGAAAACTAAACCGGGCCTGGCCCATGTCATCTAATGTCAACCCTAAAGCCTAATAAACCAAGGACTTTATAAACCCAACAATCTCCCACTTGAAGGCCTAGCGAGGAACTCCAGCCTGCCAACAAGTAAATAACAACCCAATCATCTAGTACTCAGTAATATCTAAACACACCGGAACAAAAGTCTTCCAGGTCCATCTCCCAAAGAACAAACCAAACTTCAAACCTGTCCATGTATCCACCTATCTACAGCGGCCCTTCTCATCAGTAACCTGAAAGGCCCATTGAAGCTCCCAACAACTCAAATATGGTCATCAAAGTCCAGTCATGGCAAAACCCGCCATAGACACATCCTCAATCTCAACCGGCCCCTACTTACTCAAATCGCCGGCTCCAGAGACTCTAGAGGAAAGAACACTCTCCACTAACAGCAACCTCCCAGGAGAGATTTCATTCGGATCCTTGGTCTTCCAAACCTAACGTCGATTTACAGACTGTGTCAGAACACCGCAAGTGCTCCCACTGTTACAAAAATCCCGTCCATGCTCAGATCTCCGAATATGCTCAAGCGAATTACCTGGAGTCCCAGAGTCCTTTGCTGTAAACTAGGCTCGTTTAACTCTCGAATCAGCGAGCCATGACTTTACTACACGGAAGTTGGTTCTCTTCTTCCGGTCGCACAGCAATCTGTACACTTCAAAAGTCTTCAACAATAGATTCACTAATGCGTCATTGAAGTAGGTAACAAGAAATGAAGCCAAATAGAATCTCGAACCCAAGAGTCTCACTACCTTCTACTGAGTCCCAATGTATCAAACCCCGACACATTCTCAGAAGTAGAATTTCCGATCTATGACATCGACTCTAAAAAATGTCCACACCTCCATGCAGCCCTAACAAGTCAACTACGCCTGGCTCCCACTGTCCCTGTTATCCCAACCCATGCCAAACCGAGACTCATGAGTCGAACCTCCACTCGTACTTCCCCAACGAAAACCTTCACCTAGTACCAGTACAAAGATCCCCTCAAATATCAAACCACTGATCACCACCGAACAAGAATTAACATCACAGTTCCAGACCAGCTAACGGGCAAATGGTTATAACAGCAGTTGAGCTTTCATGGAAAGCAAGCGGTACCAAGGGTTCTATGACCGTACACACGACCAGTTAACGCAAACCCTAACCGAAAGATCATCCAACTAGCTAGCAATAGTTCACATGACTTGACACTAACTTTTTTTTCACTTATGTCGTCACCAGCACGCCCGAGCAGGAATACCTTACACCCAGAGTATTCTAAACCAGCTGGTTCCATTTTCTACAGGTTTTACCATCGTTAAGTACCACATCCAAGTTCCCTTGACATACCAATCAACCGACACTCATTACCATCTAACATTCCGAATATTACCACCCAGTCTTCAATTATAACAATAACAAACGAGAACAAATCGGAAACCGTGAACAAACACAGCAATGGCACGAGCCCGAACTTGACGACTGTTCTACTGAACACTGTCAATCAAACCGATTGGCTCCTACAAATAACCATGTAGACAAATTTGGCCAAACCCAACTGTTATCACAAACCCGGTTACATAATCACGATTGATAATAATAATTGTCAAACCCCGAACTTAGAAAACAAATCCTACATAGCCCGCAACCCAAACTCAACCAACAACTGAATAAACTTAATCAGTGGCTCCAATCGAATTCAACAAACTAAACATACGGCTCAAGGATTAAATTAAATCGGTACTCACTTTCCTCAGATCATGAACATCCAGCCATAAAACCAAGTTCTCGCTGACAATCCGATCCGATCAAACCTCCAGCACAATCGTTCGTGCAAATCTCAGTGTCTTAACGAGCCAAAGCTCTGATACCACTTGTTAGGTATCAGTCGGCGCAGCGGAATCAAACACACAAATGGCACACAGGATTATCACGCGATGAACAGAAAATAATAAACACTACACAAGAATTTTACGTGGTTCGGTCCCAGTGGGGAACCTACGTCCACGGGCTGCAACTAGTATTTCATTAAGCTCAAGGCACACAAGATTACAATACATGACTAGGGTATATATAGAGAACAATTAGGTTAAACAACTTAGGGACCAAGAAAACTAAACCGGGCCTGGCCTATGTCATCTAATGTCAACCCTAAAGCCTAATAAACCAAGGACTTCACCAACCCAACATACATAATTTCATAGATTTGAGAAATATATGTTAAAATCGGCCAAACATGTGTTAACTACATTTTCACACAAAGAGTTCTAAACATATGTTAAAATCACTATATTATGTACAATTTCTTAACATATGCCAACACAAGGTATCATATGGTAACATGTGGTGACCCAGGAAACCGTTTTTGACAAGATTAGTTATTTTATGGCTATAAACAATAGAAATAACGAGAGTTTCCAAGATCTATAAGTTAAAACTATACATCTTTTCAAAAGTACTAATAACAATACGTAATAATCATCAAGTGTATGGGCAATAAAACTGTACACATAGTCCAAAGACACACAAATCGAGTGAACAACTTGCATGGTAAAGAACCAGGAACACTGACTTAAGTTGTCCTTAATATTCTAGGGCACCTGCACACGGACACTAGCACATCGAACTCAGTACCACATTTACAGTCAGACACAAGGTGAGTTTTCACGGCCCCTTTTTAATGTTTTCATACTTTTGGGGGAAAACATGCGTACAAGTTTCAGTTACATTTTGACTACTATGTGAACATGATACAATAAGGTTCAGAGTACTCATAAGCCCTTATGTCATACATTTCATTGTAACCATTAGCTGTGGACATAGCCATGAAACACCAAAATAGATCTATTGGGTTGACACCCCCACTCTTGGTTAGTCCTTCTAACCAGATTGCAGATATCAAGAGAGTGCTTGTATTTCACATTATTCATTGTCTTTAGTGTACAATAGGCGAGGCACAACACGTCAAGGTTTGGTTACGGGCTCATATAAGTCACATATTAATCATTGTGTTAGCTAGGCAATGGTTCCGTTTACCATGGTTTACATATCAATTCATTAAAACCCGTGAACTCGCCAACTTTATTGTTGACACCTTTTACTTGCATGTTTTTCAGGCAATTAAGCAAGTAGCATGGAACTTGGGGGTTCCGCGCTGGCATCAAAGGATATTTCAAACCAGTCTTTTAATTAAATGATTTTGAACTACATCACTTGAATATATGGTTTTAAGACGATATTATCTTTTGAAATGTTAAACATTATTTTCCTTTTAATATATTTGAATTTATGAAACTTGATGCTTTGCGTGACTCTTGTGCTTGAAAACCTATCGTAGTCGGATCCCATGTTTTCGCCTAAGCGGGGTGTGACACATCCGATTCTTATGTTTCTAGATTAGCTTCAAATTTTGCATCACCAACTTTCTCTTGATCAACATCAGCTGTCTCATCACAAACTTCTACATTCACTGCCTTCTCAGAAATTTCAACCACTTCCTCAGCAAAGCATGCAACATTTCCACCAGTAATCTCTTCAACACTAATCTGGACATCATTCTAGTTAAATCCCTCATCAGCTTGAATTACCAATGCTTTGTTTTCACTTTGGTTTTATGGAGCTGGAGTGTTGACTTCAACTAGATTCCTTTCAGTGTTTTGTTAGTTTGAGCTTGCTGAGGTGTACTGTGTCTTGGGGTGTTGTATTTGTTGGATGTTGGTTTCCTTGGAGTGTTGGTTTGACGGTTATGGTTTTGATTATTGTTTTGGCGATTGCTGTTGAAGGGATATCAGTTCCCTTGCTGTTTAGGATTAGTACATTCTCTTTCAACGTGGCCTTTTGTACCACAATTGATGCAAGTAACCTTGGCCTTGTTGAAACCATAAGTAGTATTTGGTGTTATCGCCAAATCAGTTCTACCAGTTTTCTCTATAAACTCTTAAGCTCTACTAACAACACTCGCAAAAGCCCGTTGAATATCAATCAACTCCATCTCTTCTTTAGTGATTTAAGCAAAACCTTCATTTGTGAGATTGTTGTTTCCAATTTGACATGCAACAAGTCCATTATAAGAGGCAACAAACGCTGAAACGAGTGCTACATGTCTCTAAGCAACTTCAATGATAACATTGTCCATGTTGAAAGTGTTGAGGACAATTGGACTTGAGCTTGAAGAGGCTTGACCATAGTTTGATGATGCTTGTTGAGCAGAGTTTGCCTTTACTGGAGCTGCAAGCCATGATGCATATTGTTGTTGTAATGAAGCTGGAGGGGGTGATACATAAGTTGAGGATGATGGAAAAATCTAGTTGTGTGCTCTTTAAGAGTCTCATTTCCAATGCAGCTACAATTTTCAAACTCTTTCTTCAGTTGGTCCATCGTAGTTCGTGTAGTTCTCTCATTTCCATCATTTTGGCTTTGTACTGCGAGCCACAATTGCTTGGATATTGCATAAGGTCCGAATTGATGTAGGATATCTTGTGGTAAAGCTTGTGAGAGCTGTGAATAAGCCTTCTTCTCTGTAGCATACTCTGCACATCAGTCATATCATCCAAAGAGACCGGTGTTGTAGTGTTCTCCACCATAGGTCTTTCATAGCCTTGATCTAAAGCTTGCCATGCTTCACCAGCATCCAACCCTTCCAAATGTATCTTGAATCGTCCTTTCCATGAAGGATATTCAGACATATCCATCATCTTTGGAGGTCGGTTACCATTTTCCGTCACAATATCATTCATGAGAAGATTAATTAATGAGGTAGTATAGTTCACAATAACAGCAACTCCCCAATAATTAACTTTAGGTTGTGGTTGTGCAATGGGTTTCATAGCCGGAGCCGCAACAACCCAATAATTCACTTGACGTTGTTGTAGTGGTTGAACGACTTGTTGTTTACCCTTTTCCTTTTCATAAGACCACGAGCTGATAGGTGGTTGGTGTTCCTGTTGGTTGGTGTTCGTCGTCCCATAGTAAATCCCAAATGTTGTCCATTGTATAAAAAAATGTGAAAAGCTCAACACTTAGACAATGCGAAAGTTCACAGGAGAAGAAGCGGGGCCCACCTGTGCTTTTGTGTGTTGTTGATGTTGTTTTTTTTTTCTTTTTTCTTTTCTCTATTGATGAGCGGAAGGACGAAGAAGAATAGGTTTAGCATTTTTTTAAAATGGGTTACAAAATAGGCTAAAAACGGTTTTAAAAGGACCGGGTGTTTTAACTATGTTTTTTATTTTATTAATAATATTTATAGATTAAAAAAATAAGCTAAATTTTAAAAAACTAATTGTTGATGCACTTTATGTGGACGTCACTGTCGAATAGACTAGGGTTGAGTCGTGTATTGTATTACATGAGATTGTGGTGATCCGTAAGGGCATTTTATGGATTTGTTGCATTTATTTAAGGTAGACCTGGTTGGTTCGAACCATCGTGAGGTCGAACCAGATATAGAAGGGTCGAACCAATTCATTCGACCCTTACGGGAGGTCGAACGAGCTGGGCCTATAAATAGCAATCTCATGTGTTGTTTTTCATTTAAGATTTTGAGTTTGTGTTCTGAATGCTCTCAAGGGGGAGGTCATGCCCGACCTCCCCTGGCCCCAAGATAGATGTTTATTGTACTGATGACAGTGTCTGTAGCCGCTTCTGATGTAATACGAATCTGTGATGACATTGTATTCGTCTATTTCTATTTCGTCTCAAATCTTCCGTCAGAAACTGAGTTGTATTCGTGTAATCGATCCATGGATTCGGTTCTAAACCGAAATTTCACTAATAAAAGTTAATGTTATGTATTTTATTTTGCTTTTTTAGAATAATTATTTTCATTTCAACCAAAGGGGTGGCGGCGCAGCTTGTTGCCCGCCTGCCCGCTATCTTAATGTAATTTTCTTTGTCCTGGAATGAACGAATTAATTAAAAAAAAAGTTTAGTTATTCGTAATCTTCAAAAAAAAAAAACCAAAGGGGCAAATTACATAAGAATAGTAGGCAGGCGGGCAACTAGTTGCGCTGCCACCCCCTTCTGGATAGAGAACCCTAATCTAGAGAAAACATATCCTCGCCCCATGGAGAGTCGAGAAGTTGCTGTGGACCACCCGCTGGACTCTCGTCAAAAACCTGATCTCTTTCGGTGCCAATGAGCCAAAAGGGTCAAAAGCCAAAGGGACAAAAGCATGTTGGTTATCCTCGCACGCTTTAGCGTGCTTTGCCACCTTGTTCGACTCTGCTCTAAGTACTTCTTGCCCTGCCACAAACCCACTCTCCCTGAATCCCGTTAAAGGTGACACACCCATAAGGTCCACGCATGCGTGTTTCCCACCTTCCCAACCAAATACTAGCAGGTCAGCCAGATGTACAGTGGACCCCCTTCTGTCGGGTCTGTAAGAAAGTTAACCGGGGCCTCTTTCTTTACCGAGATCCCTGGTCGTCTAATAATATCCATTAAAACGTCTTGAACGAAATCGTGCCCGTACTTAAACACTGATAACTCTCTACAATGGAGGGCATGCTCCCCATATTTATCCAAACACGTTTTACGGCAAACCGGACATGTTTCGTCATCCGAAAAAATGGGAATAATCAAACGATATTTAAGGATTGCTCTATATTCCACCGCTGACATTCGATGGCCCAGACCTTCGACGGGGATAACTGTTTGGAAATCTTGGGCGTGGGGCCTCTGTAAGCATTCCATGACGGCTTTCTGGCGTGGGGTCAAGCAAAAATCTTCCTCCTGACTTCGTGCGATTCGACAATAAATAGCATACGCCAAGGTTTTCTGTGGCTTTTTGGGGGCGGTGTCATTATTGGAGAAACCGCCAAGATAAAAATCAGGGAGATATTCATGCAGGTGTTCCAAAGCGTAAACATAATCCGAATCTGTGTTATCAACCCCACTATTACGTAAAATATGGTCTTGCAACCCCCAGGATTGAGATCTGGATGTCACAAAGGCATAAGTGGCTACATCCTGGGCCGAGAGAAGGCCCAACCCACCATGCCGCATCGGTAAGGTTGCGACCCACCACTGGAGGTCCCAAAAATATCCCCCCCTGTTAGGATCTGAGTTTGATTGTTTTGATTATGTTTAACTAAGAATGATAAGAGTGATATGAATATAGATGGAAAGTGCAGCGGAATGATAAACTATTAATCAAAACATGAGAGTAATTGTTTTCTGATCGAATGCTTTCATTTATCTAAAAGATTACAATCATACAAGTACTCCCCCTCAGCCTGATCACACAGTGATTGTTTGTCTGAGAGAATGTTTGTGTGTGTGATGCAATAGAACAGTACAAGCACTGTTCTATTTATAGACAAACCTAAACCACTGATGACCTAGGCTGACGTCACCTAAGACAGTGACCTCTAACAGAATAACAAACATAAAACATCTGCCTATTACAAACTACTGTTACATTGAAAACACTGAAGGTAAACTACTGTTGTAGGAAAACTCTGATGGTCTTGTATCCTCTGCTGGAGCCTAAGTGCTGTTGGCTCCAGCAGTGCTTTAGTCTTCAATACTTGGATCAGCAGTTGTTCTTCATCAGACATTTGGTCAGCAGTTGTTCTTCATCAGTGTTTATTCAGCAGTCCTTTGTATCAGCAGTTGTCATAGCAGTTGTTTGGATAGAACAGTTGTTAGAGTCAGCAGTCTTTTGGGAGAAGTATGTTGTAAGGACTGTTTATTGTGTGGATCAACTGTTAGCATGTTTTGGCTTTTCAATCATCTGTTCTTCTCCAGGTCAGCAGACCCAACAATCTCCCCCTAGAACAGATGATGCCAAAAATCAGCTTTATTTACTGATTTTTATTCCTCATCAGACTTTCTCTGATTTGACCTTTGAATTGTAGTTCAAAGTCCAGAGCAAATAAGTCTTCTTCATCTCTTTCAAGCTCTAGATTTAGCAATGTTTGAAGATCATTTGCACATAGGCTGTATGCATCATCCATGCTAATCTTCTGAACTCTTCCATCTGACCTGAGCAGAGTCAATTCATGGTTGTCTTTGTTGACTTTCCATTTTAGAATTTTTGAGTCAGTGGATTTGCTGAGATGAACTTTTATTTGGGATGAGTTAGGTGATGGAGGTCTTCCAATGAGTTCCCTGAGTTTCTCTGTTGTGGGATCAGAGAAAAAATGTATCTGATTGAAGAGCCCTTCTTTGATAAATGTATCAGCAAACTTCTTCTGATCTTCTTCTGACATTTCCTTCTGTTTCTTAAACTCTCTTCTTGCAGCAGCTGATAGATCAGAAGTTTCAAGTAAGCTGTCCAAAGTAAAAGTCTGCTGGGGTCTCTTCATCAGTGGCTCATCAGTATAGACAGGTTTTCTAGGTAGGCTGGGATCCTTCTTTCTGTTTTCTTCAAGACTCTTGTATGTCTCAACCAGCCTCAGCTCAGACCATCTAGAGACAGACCTCATTTCCCCATAGTTAGCAGCTACTATCTCTTGTCTCATTCTTTTAAACTTTAAGGCTCTGACTGGGTCTCTGCCTTTGCCAAAATTAGGAGTAGAGACTTTAGCTTTGGGGTCTTTGGCCAATTCTTCTATTCTGAGAAGTTCTTCTCTTAGTGCATGAGTGGTCCAACCATTAAACTGCTTTTTGGTTGCTTTATATGGCTTGGTTGCCAAGATCTGTTCCAGAAGAGAATCCCTAACCTCCTTTTCCAAGTCAACACTGAGAGGCATGGAGGACATGGAGTTGCTCAGGGTCTTAGCAAAGTCCTCAATCCTTCTGAGTTTGCTAAGCTCTGCTGAATGGATGCCCTGAGCAGTCCTGTCATCCTTCCCTTTGCATCTCTCCTTAATGATGGCATCTACCTGTAACACCCCAACCGATGGCGGAAACATCGGGGTGCCACGTATTGATGATTGTTTTCAGTAGCACATGGTATAATATAAATTTTAAATAATTTATTCAAACATAATATCCAAAATATGAAATGATGTCTAAGAATTCAAATACATGATATCAAATAACAAACTTCAATAACTTCAAATAAAACTTCAAGTAAAATCCTCATGCTAACTCAAGCCTCAGCTTCATTGTTACCTGAAACATGTTAATTTTGAAAGTATTTTGGGTCAACAAAAGTTGGTGAGAATTACATAGGTTTTTGATAATAAAATGATTAAAATGTTGTGCAATTCATGTGTCATGTCAATCTAGCCCATATGTGAGAACATACTAGAAATAAATCGAGTGCATAACCAACCCTGATGACTGTTATAATATGATACATACCATACGCTCATGGTCCACTTGAATATGTTATACGATAACAAACACCCACGCTACCTTTGTAGGAGGCACGTATCCGGGTGGGATTGTCAGTCCAATAGATCTATCAATGTATACCGCCGGCTTGTACGGAGTTAATGATTATGCTAGAATGGTGCTTACTCTAATCATGCTCAAGACATAATGCAACATAGAAAACACATAGACACATTGATGATTGAATTGCATAAAATGATGTTGTAACATGTTTCACCCCAAAAATGGTGATAAATAGAAAAGGGGCTATGTAAAACTCACCTTAGCAAATGTTAAACTTGTTGAAAAGATGAAATAATAGTGTTGCCCAAAATGATTCCAAATATCACCCTATAATAAGGTAATATATAATAAGTCTAAGTCTAATTAATTTATAAGTGTATCCTAGGGTTTCGATTTGGGGATATCCAATTGTTGAATTTGAATTAAAATGTTAATTAAATAAAGGGAAAATTTGATAATTAATAAAAGAAAGTCTTTTTATAAAATTTGAATTTTGAATGTACACATTAAAGTGTTTGAAGTATAAAAATAATTTTTATAAAATTATTTAATTTAAAATAGATTTTTAAATCTATTTATTACAAATTGCCAACAATTAACTTTAATATTCAAAAATACTAAAATTAAAGAATTTCTATTTTAAAAATCATATTTCTGTTCTAAATAATTAAAATTAATTTGTATAAAATTTTGGTGCAAAAATGATGAAAATTGGATTTATTATGATTTAATTATGATTAAATCTAACAAAAATTGATTAAAAATATGAAATAAATGATTTTACTGAATTAAAAATTATTTCAGTAAAGTTTAACTTTATAAAAAGTCAGGATAATTTTTGGAGAATTTAATAAAATTGTTTTGATATAAAAATGGATTTTTATAAATATAATAGTATAAAATTGATTTAATTATAATAAATATTAAATAAATGAATTTTTGAAAAACAAAAATTGTAAATAAAACTTTTGACTCAGATTTAATAAATATAATTTTTTTAGAATTTATAAAATAGTTTTGATATTTAAAAATGAATTTATAAGTTTTAAATATAATATATATATATAATAGAAATGGTTGTTTTAAAAAGAAAAGAAAAGAAAAAGGAAGTCAGAGCCGGGACTCGAACCCGGGTGACTGCTGTGGCAGGCCTTGGTCACAACCACTTGGCCTAGGCCAGTGGTTGTGATGAAAGCCGTTTAACATTAAATAAATACACAAGATCAAACTCAGTTTATCCCCAAATTAATATTACGAACCCTAGATTTTACAATCAAACGAATCAGACAATTTGAGCCCGATTAATGTTGGGGCTTTTGTTGTTTGATCTCCGACTAATAAAACCCACAAAAGAACAAGGACTCACAGTGTTGGATCGTGCACGTTTGCCCGGTCAAAGCCAAAGTCAAACAACGAACGAAGATGATTATAATCAGAGTGTTTCAGAGATAATTGGAGGTTGAGAGAGAGTTGTGAGCGAGTATCCAAGGTTCGTAGAGGGTCTATTTATACAGAGGATCAGTGGGTTGGGTAAATTGGAAAGTTGACCCTCGTTTATTAACAAACGCGTATGAATTCAAAATTAGTCAACGATCCGTTGTTAATTAACGTGTAATCGTGCAATACAAGGCCGGTAATCAATTGAATTTGCCAATTATAAAACAATCACGAGTTAATTCCTTGGATTGATTCACAAGCTAACCCACAGTTGACTTTCCTTGTCAACTGTGAAGGTTTTAAATCGTGTATATAATTATAGTGTGACCGGGTTTATTCCAAGAAGATGGTTCAGCCCAGTTGGTTGTGTGTTGTGTTTGCTTGGGCTTTGGCGCGGGTTCGAACCCCGGCCAGAGCATATTTATTTTTTTGACATATTTTCAATACAACACACATATATAATATTATATATATATATATAGTATTAGGGTTCCACAACTGCGACAAAAATAATAAATGCAACGTATAAGATAAAACTTGACGTTTTTATTAATGACGAACGTGTACGTACAAGTTTTAAATGCGTAATGTTACAGTCTCCCCTACTTTTAGGAACTTCGTCCCGAAGTTGGAGTTGGAGAGTCTGGTGGGAAAAGATGTGGATACTTCGACTTCATCTGGTCTTTACGTTCCCAAGTGAATTCTGGGCCTCGTTTAGATTCCCAACGAACCTTAACGATCGGAATACGACTGCGCTTGAGTTTCTTGACTCCAGTGTCAACAATCTCGACGGGTTTCTCGATAATGTGCATGCTTTCATCGATTTGCACATCCTCAAGAGGAACATGAAGGTTCTCATCTGCTAAGCATTTCTTGAGGTTCGAAACATGGAAGGTCGGATGAACATTGCTTAGCTCAGGTGGAAGTTCAAGTTTGTAAGCCACTTTTCCAACTCTGTCAAGAATTTTGAAGGGGCCTACGTATCGAGGAGCTAGTTTTCCCTTTCTACCGAAACGAATTACTCCTTTCCAAGGGGATACCTTAAGTAGCACAAGGTCCCCAACTTGAAATTCCAAGGGTTTACGACGTTTATCAGCATAACTCTTTTGGCGACTTCTAGCCTTGAGAAGATTATCCTGGATGAGTTGAATTTTGTCTGTGGTTTCCTGGATTAGTTCGGGTCCAGTAATACGAGCTTCACCAACCTCAGTCCAACAGACAGGTGAACGACATTTCCGACCATAGAGTGCTTCAAAAGGAGCCATGTTAATGCTGGCGTGATAACTGTTGTTGTATGAAAACTCAACCAAAGGAAGATGAGAATCCCATGCGCCACCAAAATCGATGACACATGCCCTGAGCATATCCTCAAGTGTCTGGATGGTTCGTTCAGTCTGACCATCCGTTTGAGGGTGATAAGCAGTGCTCAGGTTCAACTTGGTACCCAAAGCATCTTGTAGAGATTCCCAAAAGTGAGAGGTGAAACGACCATCGCGATCAGAAATAATGTCCAAAGGTATACCGTGACGACATACGATTTCACTTACGTACATCTTTGCCAACCTTTCCACAGAATACTTCTCACGAATAGGTAGGAAGTGAGCTGATTTGGTCAAACGATCGACGATTACCCAAATACTATCAAAACCTTTGGGTGTACGAGGGAGTTTGGTGATGAAATCCATAGCTATGCTCTCCCATTTCCAGACAGGAATCTCTGGTTGTTCAAGCATACCAGATGGTCGTTGATGTTCAGCCTTGACCTTGGAACAAGTGAGGCATTTTGCAACGAATAGGGCAATGTCTTTCTTCATACCAGGCCACCAATAAGAATAACGAAGATCTTGGTACATCTTGTCAGCTCCAGGATGAATAGAATAACGAGACTTATGAGCCTCGTTCATGAGAAAAGTACGAAGATCATCACGGTCGGGAATCCACAGTCGATTAAGGAAATAAAGAAGACCATCGGGTTTGGTTTCAAGTTGAGTTTCAGCACCACAAGACATTTCATCGTACATGTTACCTTGGGTGACTGATGTGTGTTGAGCCTGGAGAATGCGATCTTGAAGATCAGTACGAACTCTCGCACATTGGAGTTTGACACGCTCTTTACGACTAAGTGCGTCAGCCACAACATTCGCCTTGCCAGGATGGTAGCGAATTTCGCAATCATAGTCGTTAAGTAATTCAACCCAACGTCGTTGCCTCATGTTAAGATTCTTTTGATCGAAGACATGTTGGAGACTTTTGTGGTCCGTGAACACCACACATTTGGTCCCATAAAGATAATGTCTCCAAATCTTGAGTGCAAAGACAACAGCGCCCAATTCAAGATCATGGGTGGTATAATTCTTTTCGTGAGTCTTGAGTTGTCGAGACGCATAAGCAATAACCTTTCCTCGTTGCATGAGAACACAACCAAGACCCTGGTTCGATGCATCACAGTAGACCACGAAATCATCATTACCATCAGGTAGAGACAAGATAGGAGCTTCACAGAGTTTCAGCTTAAGAGTTTCGAATGCTTCCTCTTGCTTAGGTCCCCACTCATAGGGCTTACCCTTGTGAGTTAAGGTAGTGAGAGAAACAGCGATCTTGGAGAAATTGGCGATGAATCGACGATAATAACCAGCCAACCCAAGAAAAGAACGGACTTCCGTTGGAGTGGTAGGAACACTCCAATTCTTCACAGCTTCGATTTTTGCAGGATCAACATGAATTCCGTTCATATCAATGACATGTCCCAAAAATTGAACTTCCTTAAGCCAAAATTCGCATTTTGAGAACTTGGCGTACAGTTGTTCTTTCTTTGGGAGATTCAAGATAGAGTGAAGATGTTGCTCGTGATCGGATTTTGATTTAGAGTAAATCAAAATATCATCGATGAAAACGATCACGAATTTGTCGAGATAGGGTCTACAAACCCGATTCATCAAATCCATAAATACTGCGGGAGCATTGGTCAACCCAAAAGGCATAACCATGAATTCATAGTGACCATAGCGTGTGCGAAAAGCTGTCGTGGGAATATCTTCTTCGTGGACTCTAAGCTGATGATAACCAGAACGGAGATCAATCTTCGAGAAGTGGGTTGCTCCTTGAAGTTGATCGAAGAGATCGTCAATCCTAGGAAGTGGATAACGATTCTTGATGGTGAGTTTGTTGAGTTCACGGTAGTCGATACACATCCTAAGAGAACCGTCCTTCTTTTTAACGAATAAGACAGGGGCTCCCCATGGAGAAGAACTAGGGCGAATGAACCCTTTATCAGAAAGTTCCTGTAATTGACTAGCAAGTTCTTGCATCTCAGAGGGTGCAAGACGATAAGGAGCTTTAGCGATAGGATTAGCACCAGGAACAAGATCAATGCGAAATTCCACTTATCGAGCAGGAGGCAAACCAGGTAAATCCTCTGGAAAGACTTCAGGATAGTCTCGAATAATAGGAATGTCTTGGATACTTTTGCCTTTGTCCTTCTTCTCTATCACGTTAGCTAAGAAGGCTGTATACCCCTTTCGTAAGTACTTTTGGGCAGTAGTACAAGACATAAGCTTAAGCTCACCACAGGGTTTCTCACCATAGATCTTCAAAATCTCACCAGATTCGAGAGGAATGCGTATGACTTTCTCGAAACACAGAATTTCGGCACGATGAGTTGACAACCAGTCCATGCCTACTATAACATCAAAACTACCAAGATGCATAGGGATAAGATCGATAGGGAAGGTATGATCGTCGAGATTCAACAAGCAGTTACGAATAATAGAGTCGATCGAAATAGACTTCCCGTTAGCTACCTCTACCACGAAAGGTTCTTCTAGATTAGTGTGGGGTAAGTTAAGTAAAGGTTCAAACTTCAGTGACACGAATGACTTATCAGCTCCTGAATCAAATAATATGGATGCATAGTGGTTATTAATGAGAAACGTACCATTCACCACTTCGTTGTTGTCACGAGCCTGGTTAGCGTTGAGATTGTAGGCGCGACCTCGAGCACCTTGGTTCTGGTTGCGGTTCTGGTTTTGGTTTTGGTTCTGGTTTTGGTTTTGGTTTTGGTTCTGGTTACGGTTACGATTAGGGCAGTTGTTGATGTAGTGATTAGGGTTGCCACACTCGTAGCATTGACCACGAGTAGGCCTGTTGTTTTGTTGGTTGGGAGCTGGGTTGTTGTTGTCTTGGGTAGTAGGAGATCGACAGACGTTCACCAGGTGACCATATCTTTGACACTTAGTACAAAAACGACATGGCACCTGCGTTGGATGATGGTACTTGCAAGTGTTGCACAAAGGGTGAGGTCCGGTGTATGGTTTCTTGGCTGGGTTTTGGGCAGCAGGTGGAGTAGCAGCAACCATATAGTTTTTAGCCTTGCGCTTTTTGTTGCTTGAGGTCTCAGGCTTGACTTCAATTGCAGGCTGTGGAGTGTCTTTGGCAACCGTCTTCTTAGTGCCCTTGCGGAAGAGAGTACCGTTCTTCACATGATTATCAGTAAGAGTGGCCGCTAGACGTTTGGCCTCTTCCAAAGTTGCAGGATTTCTACCCCAAACAGTGTCCTGGATTTGCATGGGCAGACCACCGATGTACTTCTCGATGGCTACCGGCAGAGGAGTAACTTTGTGAGGCAACAATAAGCTAAGCTCATGAAAGCGGGTGTTGTAGGCAAGGTTTTCCCCACTATCTTGAGCTAAGGTGTGGAACTCATCCTCAATTTTCTTAACTTCATTGCGAGGACAAAACTCTTCCTTCATGATCTCTTTGACTTGGTCCCATGTCATAGCAAGAGCAACCTCGGCCCCACGAGTACGCTTTTCTTCATTCCACCATGTGAGTGCTCGTTTATGGAGAACACTCATGGCGTAACGAACCTTGAAGTTGTTGGGGCACTCACTGTTGATGAAGGTGTTCTCAATACCCTCAAACCATTGGAGGAGTCCAGTAGCCCCTTCTTCACCACTGAACTTTGGAGGGTTACAAGAGTTGAAATGCTTAAGGGTGCAGGCTTGGGGTCCATTTCCATTGCCATTGCCGTTCCCGTTCCCGTTGTTGTGACCATTCCCGTTGCCGTTCAATTGGATGACCTGAGCGAGTAAATTGGGAACCAGAGTTGCGATTTGCTGCGCCATTTGTTGAGAAATGATCGCAGCCAGTTGAGCATCGACCCCATTGTTGTTGTGGTTAGGAACTTGGTCATGGTTGTGGTTATCACCACCTTCTTCGTGGTTCTCACCATTGCTGTTGCGAGTGCTGCGACGAGGAGGCATGATCTGTAATAGACACAATGAAATGAATGAGAGTTTATATAAGGAATGTAATCATTTATTCATTAATTAAAACGAATAAACGAAAACGTTGACTTATCAAAGATTCTAAAATCTAATAACATATGAAGACATGCTTTAGCCTATAAGTGAACACTCATCCCGAGAATTCCCAGGTAGGCATCCGGGTCCCTCGTCTAATTGGGATATATGCGCAATGCCAGCCTAGACAGAAGACTCAGAATACAGGCGTTCACCCTTCCAGATTGCACGTGTTCGTTATTAAAATCTAGAACTTCGACGAGATCTCAAGGGGGTTCAGGTTAAACCTGAGGATTTTGTCCTATAAATCTAATGGTGGATCAGGATTGCAGCAGACGAATAAGAGTAGTAGGTTTAGGGTTATATAAGGCATAGGATAAGGATAGGATTAGGGAAGCAATTAGGGTTACAAGTAGGAGAAGCAAGTACTGTTTAAGTCCCTAAGGTTATAGTCTAGATTATTTCTAATAACCTAATTCCCTATAACCAAGGCTCTGATACCAATCTGTAACACCCCAACCGATGGCGGAAACATCGGGGTGCCACGTATTGATGATTGTTTTCAGTAGCACATGGTATAATATAAATTTTAAATAATTTATTCAAACATAATATCCAAAATATGAAATGATGTCTAAGAATTCAAATACATGATATCAAATAACAAACTTCAATAACTTCAAATAAAACTTCAAGTAAAATCCTCATGCTAACTCAAGCCTCAGCTTCATTGTTACCTGAAACATGTTAATTTTGAAAGTATTTTGGGTCAACAAAAGTTGGTGAGAATTACATAGGTTTTTGATAATAAAATGAATAAAATGTTGTGCAATTCATGTGTCATGTCAATCTAGCCCATATGTGAGAACATACTAGAAATAAATCGAGTGCATAACCAACTCTGATGACTGTTATAATATGATACATACCATACGCTCATGGTCCACTTGAATATGTTATACGATAACAAACACCCACGCTACCTTTGTAGGAGGCACGTATCCGGGTGGGATTGTCAGTCCAATAGATCTATCAATGTATACCGCCGGCTTGTACGGAGTTAATAATTATGCTATAATGGTGCTTACTCTAATCATGCTCAAGACATAATGCAACATAGAAAACACATAGACACATTGATGATTGAATTGCATAAAATGATGTTGTAACATGTTTCACCCCAAAAATGGTGATAAATAGAAAAGGGGCTATGTAAAACTCACCTTAGCAAATGTTAAACTTGTTGAAAAGATGAAATAATAGTGTTGCCCAAAATGATTCCAAATATCACCCTATAATAAGGTAATATATAATAAGTCTAAGTCTAATTAATTTATAAGTGTATCCTAGGGTTTCGATTTGGGGATATCCAATTGTTGAATTTGAATTAAAATGTTAATTAAATAAAGGGAAAATTTGATAATTAATAAAAGAAAGTCTTTTTATAAAATTTGAATTTTGAATGTACACATTAAAGTGTTTGAAGTATAAAAATAATTTTTATAAAATTATTTAATTTAAAATAGATTTTTAAATCTATTTATTACAAATTGCCAACAATTAACTTTAATATTCAAAAATACTAAAATTAAAGAATTTCTATTTTAAAAATCATATTTCTGTTCTAAATAATTAAAATTAATTTGTATAAAATTTTGGTGCAAAAATGATGAAAATTGGATTTATTATGATTTAATTATGATTAAATCTAACAAAAATTGATTAAAAATATGAAATAAATGATTTTACTGAATTAAAAATTATTTCAGTAAAGTTTAACTTTATAAAAAGTCAGGATAATTTTTGGAGAATTTAATAAAATTGTTTTGATATAAAAATGGATTTTTATAAATATAATAGTATAAAATTGATTTAATTATAATAAATATTAAATAAATGAATTTTTGAAAAACAAAAATTGTAAATAAAACTTTTGACTCAGATTTAATAAATATAATTTTTTTAGAATTTATAAAATAGTTTTGATATTTAAAAATGAATTTATAAGTTTTAAATATAATATATATATATATATATAATAGAAATGGTTGTTTTAAAAAGAAAAGAAAAGAAAAAGGAAGTCAGAGCCGGGACTCGAACCCGGGTGACTGCTGTGGCAGGCCTTGGTCACAACCACTTGGCCTAGGCCAGTGGTTGTGATGAAAGCCGTTTAACATTAAATAAATACACAAGATCAAACTCAGTTTATCCCCAAATTAATATTACGAACCCTAGATTTTACAATCAAACGAATCAGACAATTTGAGCCCGATTAATGTTGGGGCTTTTGTTGTTTGATCTCCGACTAATAAAACCCACAAAAGAACAAGGACTCACAGTGTTGGATCGTGCACGTTTGCCCGGTCAAAGCCAAAGTCAAACAACGAACGAAGATGATTATAATCAGAGTGTTTCAGAGATAATTGGAGGTTGAGAGAGAGTTGTGAGCGAGTATCCAAGGTTCGTAGAGGGTCTATTTATACAGAGGATCAGTGGGTTGGGTAAATTGGAAAGTTGACCCTCGTTTATTAACAAACGCGTATGAATTCAAAATTAGTCAACGATCCGTTGTTAATTGACGTGTAATCGTGCAATACAAGGCCGGTAATCAATTGAATTTGCCAATTATAAAACAATCACGAGTTAATTCCTTGGATTGATTCACAAGCTAACCCACAGTTGACTTTCCTTGTCAACTGTGAAGGTTTTAAATCGTGTATATAATTATAGTGTGACCGGGTTTATTCCAAGAAGATGGTTCAGCCCAGTTGGTTGTGTGTTGTGTTTGCTTGGGCTTTGGCGCGGGTTCGAACCCCGGCCAGAGCATATTTATTTTTTTGACATATTTTCAATACAACACACATATATAATATTATATATATATAGTATTAGGGTTCCACAACTGCGACAAAAATAATAAATGCAACGTATAAGATAAAACTTGACGTTTTTATTAATGACGAACGTGTACGTACAAGTTTTAAATGCGTAATGTTACACTACCTGTTCACCCTTGTATTTAAGGTATGTATCAATGTTTAGGGGAACAGGGAAATTTGGGAGAGAAGGGAAAGATCTGTCAGATGGTTGTTCAGTATTGTAGAAGGATTGTAATTCCTCCTTGAGTAGATCAAGTTCAAGGGGATACTGAACAACCAATGGTGTAATGGATGGTGGTGGTCTATGGGAACTGAATTTGGATGTGTGTGGTGAGAATGATGAAATTGGAATAGCTGTAATAGGAGTGGATTGTGCAGTTGAGGTGGTGTTTGGTGATGTGTGTATGTTTTCATCATGTACAACAAAGGTTGATTTTCTCTTCCTTGTGTACAAGATTTTAGGGGATGGTGATTTGGAAGCAATGGTTGGATTAACATCTGTTGGCCTTTTAGTAGGTCCAGCAGATGTTTGGGATTTGGTTGGTGATGTAGGTTTGGTTGTAGGTTTGGTGGTTTTATGTTCAGATGTGCTTGTAGGTTTAGGTGCAGTGGTTTGGGAAACAGTGTTTTGGGTGGTTTCAGTGTTTTGGGTGACAGTGGTTTCAGTAGCAGTGGTTTTGTCAACAGAGGTTTTTAGCTTGGATGGTGGTTTTCTGACATGTCTAGCAGGCCTTTTCATCCTTTTTTAGGATCCCACATCTTCAATCTCCTGTTGTTGTTCTTTCTTGAGGTTTACCAGCAACTCTGCTTTAGCTTCCAAGGTGTCAGCCCTTTTTTGTTTGGCCTGAGCAGCCTTTTCAGCTTCTATGTTTGCAGAGTTGTCTACTGCTTTGCTTTTGTCAGTGGTTTGTTGTGGTGCTGTTGGTGTTGCTTGTTGTGGTGCTGTTGGTGTTGCTTGTTGTTGTTGTTGTGGTGCTGTTTGACTAGCCTCTGGTTTGTTGGCAGACTTGGCTTTGCCCTTTTTAGAAGGTGGACAACCAAAGGGATCTAGCTTTGGTAGCCTATCTCTGCCACTCTCCCCCTTTTTGGCATCATCACAATTAGGAGATTCTCTAGGTGGCAACATGCTATTGGGTGGTGGTCCCGCTTATGGGGTCAAATCAATACGCTCTAAGAAGAAATATTTGAATATCAATCTCATCGATATCATCGATCTCATAAGTATCATACCAAATCCCATCAATCGAATCACTTTTTCGAGAAATACGAGACATCTAAGTCATACAAGTAAAGAGATCTATTCATTGATAAGAAAAAGAAAAAACGTGAACGGGGACTGGATTGATGATAAAATAGAATCCTGGGTTGTCTACTGCTTTGCTTTTGTCAGTGGTTTGTTGTGGTGCTGTTGGTGTTGCTTGTTGTGGTGCTGTTGGTGTTGCTTGTTGTTGTTGTTGTGGTGCTGTTTGACTAGCCTCTGGTTTGTTGGCAGACTTGGCTTTGCCCTTTTTAGAAGGTGGACAACCAAAGGGATCTAGCTTTTGTAGCCTATCTCTGCCACTCTCCCCCTTTTTGGCATCATCAGCCGTGAAGACATCATCATCTTCATCCTTGAGAATGGTGGTAGGAGCAGAGCCAGTGGTCTTCAGCAGGTGATCTTTGATGGCTTTAATGTCTGCATGTGTATCTTTGTACATTGCATCCACCATGTTTCTGATCTCAGCCATATATGTTTCATGGGTCTGATCAGCTAGTTTTCTGTGAGCTATGATGATGGGGGAAACGGATTTCCATAGCTCACTAGCTATATCAGTTGTTGATGGTTGACTTTTGGAAAGGTCTGCTATGGAACCCAGTATAAGCTTGACATCAGATTTGATGTCTGCTACAGAGGTTTCAATTGCTTGAACTCTGTCCGTCAATTCTTGGTATTTTGACCCATCTTCTAAGTTAATAGGATCATCTGAGTCCCTACCAGTGGTAGTTCTACCTGATTCAGTCCTAATAGGTGAATCAGATGCCCCTTTTTCTTGGTACTGGGGACTTCCAACTGATTTTGGGGACACTATAGTGGCCTCATCAGTTGTTGCCTTCAAGGGAGTCTTAGCAATGTAATCACTGTCCTGGTGTGAGACAATGGTCTCTACATCAGTAGTGACTGCTCCACTTGAAAACTCACCTAGAGTTGCATTGAACTCAGGTGGTGTAACCTCCTCTACTGTTTGTTGGATGGCAGATTGAATGTTCTCAGGACAAGTCACTTGTGGGGGTATGCTCTCAGTGATAGGTGGAAGAGAAGAACTGGGATCTTCCTGATATTTCTCAATTGCCTCAAACAGAGGTTGCATGGTTTGTGGAACATGATGTGATGGTGAGGGTGGAGGAGTAACAAGAGAATTAGCCCTGGGAGAGGGGCTTGTGAACATTTGGCCAAGTGACTCAAATGTATCATGATGTGTTTCCCCTTGGCTAACAACATGATCCTTTTGGGAGGATTCATGAGGAGTTTGGTCAGGTTGAGGTATGTCCAACTGTTGTGAAGAAGTAACAACAGTGGTTTCAGGTTGCTTTGGTGGTGCAACAGAGTTTTCTTCTGGTACCTCATCATCCAGAAGTCTCATTTGTGGTTGAGTGGTGGTTTTTGTGGATGGATGTTTTCTTTTGGAAGTGACTGGTGTGGGTTTCACAGCACTGGATGTAGTGCCATGATCACCAGGAGCAGTGGGCTCAACAACAGAGGTTTTGACAACAGTTGTTGTCTTTGTCCTCTTTGTTTGTGTTTTAGAAACTTTGGCCACTTTTGACACTTTTTCTTGGGTGCTTCCACCCAGCATTCTAGTGAAAGTTTCATCAGTTAAGCTTTTCATTTGCATTGCCTCACCCTTTTTGAAAACTTTTTCTGGTAAGACCTTTTGTAGGATTACACTAAGAATTCTTGGGTAAATTAGAAAAGCATTGTTTGACCCAGACTTAATTGCTTTCACATTTGACACTAAGTCCATGAACAATCCCTGGGAAAGATTGAAGTCAGAGTTTGACAACATGGCATAACCCAGATATTGCATCCTTAATGGGATTTCATTGAAGGATGTGGACTTAGCGGAGACACACAGAAGAAGGGTATGGAAGAAAAATTTCATGACTGGTGGGAAAAACTTTTTGAAAAGAGTTGATCCAGTCATCTGACCATCATACCCTCTTTCTTGAAACTCAGTGTGAAGCTCTGTTTTTGTGAAGGAGTCCTTACCTGCCAGGTCATTTAGTGAGAAGGTTGTGGAAATGATTTCAGGGGTAATGACGATACTTGTTTCTCCAATTTTGGAAATAATGGAAGTAGGCTTTTTGTCTTGAAATAGAAACTCAGCATTCAACCAGAACTCTTGGAGAGTATCGATATAGATGGGGGCGTCAGCGGTTAAGATGGGTAGGTATTTGGAGCTTAGAAGAATGTCGATGGTGGAATGGAATGATATGTTATCATCTGTTTTAACCAGATATGGGAGACAATTGTGGGTGGCTTTGGCTTGAAGATCCATTTTGATGGATTCCGAAAGTGAAGATGAATGAAATCTTATTGAGGGTTTGAGAATGGAGAAGGCGGTTTCAGTATTTTGAATAAAATGAGACAGTGTAACATCTGTTGTGGTAAAACAGGGTTTTTATAGGCTCAGAAGAAACCGCTGATGTGGCCAAACCTCTGCTTGTATGAGCAGACGTGGCAATCATCTGATGGATGAAACATCTGGTGGAGAACAGCTGTTTTGGCAAACAACTGATACAAACAGCTGATGGAACCAACTGTTGTGATTTTTTTTTATATAGATATAGTATAGATATATAGCGAAACCGTTGTTTTATCTGATCAGATGTTTTGAAACAGATTTTTCAACCAACGGTGGATATGAATGAAACAGTGGTTGTTTTATCTGATCAGATGTTGGAAACAGATTTTTCAACCAAACAGCTATTTTGAAGAAATTGTGATTTTCTGAAACATTTTATTATTTTTTTTAAAAAAAAATTATTTGTTTAATCCATGTTTAACATACCAATTCTGGAAATCAGATTTGTAAAGGTAGATGTGTCTAATGCTTTTGTTAACACATCTGCCAACTGATCTTCTGTTGGAACATGGTGCAGAGAAATCAAACCTTTTTCATAGCTGTCTCTAACAAAATGGTGTCTGATGTAAATGTGTTTGGTAGTGGAATGAGAGACTGGATTCTTGATGATATTTTCAGCAGCTTGACTATCCAACATGAGTGGAGTCTGTAGTGCAGTTATCCCAAAATCCAGTAATTGATTTTGAAGCCACATGAGTTGGGCTGTACAGCTTGCAGCAGCAATGTATTCAGCTTCAGCTGTTGAGGTTGAAACAGCTGCCTGCTTTTTGCTTTGCCAGGAAACTAAGGCATTCCCTAGAAATTGGCACCCTCCTGATGTGGACTTTCTTGTGGTGTGACAGCCAGCAAAGTCACTATCTGAATAACCTGAAAGCTCAATGTTTCCATTAGCAGGATACCAAATACCAAGTGTGGGAGCACCTTTGAGGTATCTGAATATCCTTTTCACAGCAAAGAGGTTTGACTTTCTGGGTGAAGCCTGGGATCTTGCACAGACACAGGTAGCAAACATAATGTCTGGCCTAGATGCAGTTAAGTACAGTAAAGACCCAATCATGCATCTATAATGTGTTTGATCAACCAGTTCATCCTTGTCATCAATAGTGAGCAGCTTGACTGTACTCATGGGTGTACTACATGGCTTACAATCATTCATCTCAAATCTGGTTAATAAATTCTTTACATATTTGTTTTGGTGAATGAATGTGCCATTTTGCAGTTGTTTCACTTGAAGACCAAGGAAACACTGAAGCTCACCCTTGGCACTCATCTCAAACTCTGCTGTCATGAGTTTTCTGAACTCTTCACACATTTGGTTACATGTGGATCCAAAAATGATGTCATCCACATATATTTGAACAATCATTAAGTTTTTGCCTTTCCATTTTAGAAATAAAGTTTTGTCTATTTTACCTCTTGTGAAGCCAATGGATAAGAGAAATGTGGAAAGAGTTTCATACCAGGCCCTTGGTGCTTGTTTGAGACCATACAGAGCTTTGTTGAGCTTGTAGACATAGTCAGGATGGAATGTGTCTTCAAAACCAGGTGGCTGACATACATAGACCTCCTCCTGAATTTTGCCATAAAGGAAAGCACATTTGATGTCCATCTGATACACCTTTATGTTGTGGTTGACAGCAAAGGCTAAAAATAGTCTGATGGCTTCTAGTCTTGCTACAGGAGCAAACGTTTCAGCATAATCTATTCCTTCTTCTTGTCTGAAGCCTTGAACCACAAGCCTGGCTTTATTTTTGACAACAATACCCCTTTCATCAGTTTTGTTTTTGAAGACCCACTTTGTTCCTATAGGACAAACATCCTTAGGTAATGGTACAAGCACCCATACTTGTTGTCTTTTAAATGCCTCTTGGTACTTGACAGGTTGTGTGAGAGATAGGAAACCTGCAAAAAGACAGATATTGGAGGATTGGCTTCTTGTGAGCACACCCTCTCTGATGTTGCCAATGATCTGATCTGGTGGGTGAGCTCTTAAGTAAATAAGATCTCCCTGATATGGTATGATGGCATTTTGAGGTGATGGACAGAGGTTTGGTGACTCTGTTGGTGTAACATCTGTTTGCACTTCTGTAGTGCCATCAAATGTTTGGAATGGTAGTGGAGGAATAGGTCCAAGTGGTGTGAAACTGGACTGACTTTTGTCAACAGATGATTGACTTTTGTCAACAAATGATTGTACAGTGGTTGTGAGAGGTGAAACAGTGGTTTGAGGATAAGACTGGCCAACAGTGGTTGACACAGCTGTGGCAGAGTTTTGACAATTGTTTTGAACAGCTGCTTCCTCTGAGGCAGAATAGATTTTGTAGTGACTGGGGATCACAACATCTGTTCTGTAATCTTGTTGTGGAGACTGTGGAATACCTGCATTGTTAGTTTTAACAGTGATATCTTCAAATTTGAATTTATCTAAATCAAATAGTTCAGCAGGATTTGCAGGGATTTTTAGAGATGAAAGTTCATTGAACTTTACATTCAGAGTTTCTTCTATTGTCTTGATCTTTGTGTTAAACACTTTATAAGCCTTGGCAGTAGAAGAATATCCCAGAAAGTAACCACAATCTACTTTGGCTGCAAATTTTGAAATGGAATCTTTGAGGTTTAAGATGAAACATGGGCAGCCAAAGATTTTGAAAAATGAAATTAATGGTTTGATTTTGAACAAAATTTCATAAGCAGTTTTTTGATGTCTGGGGTTGATCAAAACTCTGTTTTGAACATAGCAAGCAGTGTTTACAGCTTCTGTCCAAAAGGACAATGACAAACCAGAATCTGCTAGCATGGTTCTTGCAGCTTCTATAAGAGTTCTATTTTTCCTTTCAACCACCCCATTTTGTTCTGGTGTTCTTGGGATGCTGTACTGCCTCACAATCCCTTTTGACACACAGAAATCATCCAACTCCTTATTTTTAAACTCTGTTCCATTGTCACTCCTGAAGACTTTTACTGGCAAGTCATATTGTTTTTCAACTTTGGTGACAAAGTCCTTCAATATACCTGCAGTCTCATCCTTAGAATGTAAAAAGTAAGTCCATGTAAACCTAGAAAAATCATCAACTATGACAAGACAAAATCTTTTTCTTCTTAGACTCATGATTTTAACAGGGCCAAACAAGTCCATGTGCAATAATTGTAGACATTGACTGGTTTTGGACTCATCAATGGATTTGTAAGAGCTTTTATGTTGTTTTCCTTTTAAACAAGAAACACAATGCTCATCACATTTGAATTCTTTTGATGGTAAACCTCGGACAAGGCTTTGTTTGGAGAGTGTGTTGATAGTGTTAAGGTTGGTGTGACCCAATCTCCTATGCCACAATTCTGTCTCCTTTGTGGAGGCAGCAGAAAACAGACAGACATTTGCCATAGGATTGTCCTTTAACATATCAACAACATACACATTGCCACTTCTATGAGCAACAAGTTGTGCTTTGCTCTCAGCAATGATGGTATCATTCTTTTTCACCACTTCTGGCCCAATAATCTTGCAAGTTTTCTTTGTGAAGAATGAGCCATAACCTTTGTCACTCATTTGTGAAACACTCAGAAGATTAAACTTGAGATTATCAATAAGATTGACATTTTCAAACTTGAGTTTCCCAGCTTGTACAGTCCCTGACCCCAACACCTTACCTTTTGAATCATTACCAAAGGAGATATCACCCCCTCCATGAGCCAAGAAGTCCAGAAGAAGGGCTCTACATCCTGTCATGTGCCTGGAGCCTCCACTATCTACATACCAAAGACTATCTAAACAAGCAGAAGCTCCCTGCACATCAGTAATGGATTAGTTTTGGTGAGTGTCCAAAGCCAAGTTGGCTTTGGATGGGTCCTCAGACTTTTCAGACTCAAGCTTTGGAAGGTGATCAGTGGTTTGAAGTAATTTTTGAATTAAGTTCAACAACTGCTGCTGACCATTTGCCAGTGCTTGAATGTCAACACTTGGGGCAACAGTTGTTTGATCACTTCCAGATAAGTGATAATACCCATATGGATTTCTGTTCACTCTTGGTTTAGAGGGTCTTTTTGGCTCCTCATAAACATGTGGCAGACTATGACATGGTGGTTGTCCATAACCTCTTGGGTATTTGCTTGTGGGTGGAGCATCTGTTACTTGGACATCCCTAGAAGCAGATGTTTCAAGTCTTTTAGTAACAGATGTTTGGACAGGGGTGAAAGTCTGTTTGGGCTTTCCTTTTGAAGTACTAACCACAGGATTTGCAAGAGTTTTAGCTTTGTATTCTTGTATTTTTACATCAAAATTTTTAGATACAAGCACTCTTTGGTCTTGTGATTCTTTTTCCCACATATTGAACATGTGGCTTTGGAATCACATTCACTTGTTCCTTTGTTATTGTCATATGCTTTTAGAAGAAAACAGTTTTTAGTGACATGATTCTTCTTCTCACAGAAATCACAGAACAAGTGGACAGTCTTTTCTTTCTTCTTCCCTTTTTCAGCCTTCTTTTCAGCAGATGTTTGAGCATCTGCTGGAAGGTTTTTCAAGGGAATGACTTTTGCCTGAGGAGCTGTCTTTCCTTCAGGTGTTTTAAAATCAACAGGTTTAAAATTCTCAAGAGTATCACACTCATCAGACCAGGTAGGTTTAAATTCATACTTTTCAAGTTCAGTGAATGATGAGGAACCTTCTGGTTTTTCAAGAACAATTTTCTTACCATTTGGTTCAGTGATTTTAATCTCTTGACCCTGCAGGTTTGTTGGAACTATCTCAACAGACTTTTGACTCCTTTTGTCAGTGTTTTCAAAAGCTGGAGCAGTGGTTTCAAAACCAAAACCAAACTTCACATGACTTTTGGTTTGTTTGTTGAGTAGCATCTCAAAACCTCTACATGATTCCACCCATTTCTCACATTCAACTTGGGTGGACTCAAGCTCACTTTTACAACTCTGATATTTTGCTATCATAGTTTGGAGCTGGTCTTTGGTTATGGTTGCTTCATGTTTTAAGCTGCTTATTTCAGATTCCTTTTCAGTTAAACTTGTTTTTAAATCTTTTGAAAGTTTCTCAAATTTAACTTCATCATCTAAAATTTTCTTTCTAAGTTTTTCATTCACCTCTTTGATGTTAGCAAATGCAATTACACATCTGTCAGAACACAAATCTTTTAGAATTTGAGGAGATACCTTAGCAGCAGCCATCAATGCACAATCACACTTGCACTCACAATCATCAGATGCACCCCAGGGATCTGAGAGATTCACAACCTCTTCTTCAGGTTTTTCACCTGTAACAACTTCATCAACAACATCATTAGTCACAACATCAGATTCAGTCACCACCTCCTCAGATTCAACCTCATCAACCATAGCCATGAAACAAAAGTTTTCTGGTTCATTTTCAGCTTTGGCAACTAATGCAAAATTTTCATCTGTTAACTCATCTGGTAGACTGCTCCAATCAATAAAGCCTTGTGTAAAGAAGCTCTGTTGACTGGTCTCTGCAGGAGCAGAGGATGAAGCAACAGTCGTTTGCACAGGTGCTTGAGTAACAGGTGTTTGCACATAGTGGATCTGAGGAACAGTGGTTTGGACATACTGGACAGGAACAGTGTTTGAGGACTGTGCAAAATGAGCAGTGTTTTGCACATTTGGTCCGGGGGTATTATAGGAATTCTGATAAGTGTTGGTCTGGGGTCTTTGATTTGGATAGGTGATTATAGGTGTACCATGTTGACTCCTACATTCCCTAGCAAAATGACCAAGTCTATGACATTTGTAACACTTTATCTTTGATTTATCCAACCCAACCTTTGATCTGCCAGTTAACCCTGGAAACCTTCTCCCAGTTTTCTTGTAAAATTTGTTAGTTCTTACACTGAGAAGGGCCAATTGGTGCATAATGTCCATTTCTTCCAAATCATCAGGGTCAAAGTATTTCAGGTCATCATACTCAAAGGATATGTTATCAGATGCCTGGATATCACCACCACTTGCTGTGAAAGCATAGTTTGGTGAATAAGAATCAGAGTTAAAACCTGAGTTAAAACCTGAAGTTATGTCAATGAAATGATCATAACTCTGATCCTTAGTATTTCCAAGCACCTCATCATGACCCAAAAGTGCTGTATTCCCAAATACATAATCATCAGACACTTTTCCAGAGTCCTGGAGCTTCTTTTTCTGGTTAAGCTCTCTCTCATAGGTCAAGAGCTTACCATGAAGCTGGGTCAGTGATAGGTCTTTAAATCCAATTGAGTTTCTCATCACAATAGCAATAGTGTCCCATTTGTCTGGTAGTGATCTTAAAAACCTATGGTTCAGGGTTGAATAAGGGTAAGTAAGACCAACCAGTTTTAGTTCACTAATTAAACCTCTCAAACTGTTGAGTTAATGACTCTCCTTTGACATGACTGAATGTTTCATATTGTTGGTTAAGTATTTCAGGATTGTTTTCAATAACCTCCTCAGTCCCACCAAATTGTTCTTTCAGTGCATCCCACAACTCATTTGCACTGTTAAAGTGTAACAACCCAGCATATATATCATTGGGTAGAGCCATGGCCACAATACTGAAGGCCTTAGCATCTAACTCAATTTTCTGAAAATCCTGGTCGGAGTAGTTTTCAAGTTTTTTTGGCTCTTGAACCTTGGGATCTTCAGTACTCGGCACCGTCGGAACATGTGGTCCGAAGATAACCGACTTCCAACACCCAGTGTTCTGTTGAGCTAGAACATGGCTCATCCGACGTTGCCAGATATTTTATTCAGATCTGACAAGCATCGGTGGCTTGTTGTTCATGCCAGTGTTGTGTGGATCGTGATTGATTGAAGCCATTCTCTGATTTTTCAAAAAACAAAGTCTGTTTAAAAATGGTTGAAACGAAATTAAACTATTACTCTGTTTTCAATCCAACAGACAAACGATATCAATAATTGTGAGCTGATCTGTTTATATTAAATTGATTTGTTAGATCGAATTTAATTGACCAAGCTCTGATACCAATTGTTAGGATCTGAGTTTGATTGTTTTGATTATGTTTAACTAAGAATGATAAGAGTGATATGAATATAGATGGAAAGTGCAGCGGAATGATAAACTATTAATCAAAACATGAGAGTAATTGTTTTCTGATCGAATGCTTTCATTTATCTAAAAGATTACAATCATACAAGTACTCCACCTCAGCGTGATCACACAGTGATTGTTTGTCTGAGAGAATGTTTGTGTGTGTGATGCAATAGAACAGTACAAGCACTGTTCTATTTATAGACAAACCTAAACCACTGATGACCTAGGCTGACGTCACCTAAGACAGTGACCTCTAACAGAATAACAAACATAAAACATCTGCCTATTACAAACTACTGTTACATTGAAAACACTGAAGGTAAACTACTGTTGTAGGAAAACTCTGATGGTCTTGTATCCTCTGCTGGAGCCTAAGTGCTGTTGGCTCCAGCAGTGCTTTAGTCTTCAATACTTGGATCAGCAGTTGTTCTTCATCAGACCTTTGGTCAGCAGTTGTTCTTCATCAGTGTTTATTCAGCAGTCCTTTGTATCAGCAGTTGTCATAGCAGTTGTTTGGATATAACAGTTGTTAGAGTCAGCAGTCTTTTGGGAGAAGTATGTTGTAAGGACTGTTTATTGTGTGGATCAACTGTTAGCATGTTTTGGCTTTTCAATCATCTGTTCTTCTCCAGGTTAGCAGACCCAACACCCCCCCCCCACACAAACTACAATATCTTCAATTGCCTCCCAGAGGCCTTTATAAAAACATGAGACAGCACTGCCTATAAAGGGGAGCGGGCATGTTCGTAAGCCGAAAAGTAACTTTGCGACCCCCATACTGGATCTGAGCAGAAGGAGCTCACTTTGGGGATCCTGCAGACGAGGTAAGAGCCCGATATGATCCACAGCCGGTGACGCCCTTTTAGTAGACAAATCACAGATGAAGCTAGCATCGCGGCTGACTGCCCATCCTAGCAGTTTGACACCTCTCTCAGGTCGTCCAATATCACTGGGGAATAGCCCGCCCTGGCCTAGTCTTCACCCCATCGCAGGTTGGCCAAAAAATCTTTGTTTTCCTGATATTAAGGTTGAACCCCAATGATGGTCCTTCTGAACTGATGATTTCCAGGGCCTTAGCAACCTGCACAGTGTCCCCGATGATCGTCCCATCATCTAAGTACCAAGCGTGGAAGGAGAGGTTGAAGTTTTCCTGCACCTGGCGCACTAGGGGGTGTAAGGCAAGGGAAAAGAGCAAAGGTCCCAAGGGGTCCCCTTGTTGAACCCCCGTGAAGGCTCCAATGCGTTCATCCCCAACATATAACCTAGCTGGTTGGGCATATAAAAAAATTGACCCACGGAAAAATGGAGAGGCAATGGCGATGGACTTCCGGTAACAAAACATATCGGTCAACTACGTTGAAGGCGCTAGAGAAATCAACCGTGAGCATGGCCAAAGAGCCGTCTGCATGAAAGGAATCGAGGAACCTGCTAGCGCTATGCAACACAGCCTCTGCCCCATTGGGGATCCCCACACCGAATTGGTAGTCTCCCAGGTACTTAATAACTTCTTTACCCACTTTCTTCATGGCTACTTTGGAGACCAACCTTCTCCAAATGGCCCCCACAGCAATGGGGCGAATCCCATTATCAGGCTTCAACAATGGGGTCAGGGGGAATGAAGCAATAAATTCAGCGAGAACCCTGGGACATAACCCTCTAACCACAGATTGACGACATCAGTGATAGTGGAAAGCAGTCCTAAAGCAGTTGCCGACCCCTCCCCGCTAAGCGCAACCAGCAGGTGTTGAGCCCGTAAGCCATCCCGACCACAGGATGTCCCTTTTGGGAACGACTTCACACACCTGTAAACGCAGTCTTCACCCACTGATAATGCATGGTGGGGTAGAGGGCTGTACGGTATGGTTGGCGGCAAAACAATGGGATGCTTGTCGATAAGGGCTTGCATGGTAGATTCCCCAGGTGGAGCTACCTCACTAGAGCACAACACCTTAACAGGGGCGATGAAGTGCCCATCCCTGACTTTGCTGAGACATTGCTTGATATTTGGGTCAACTTCCTCGTCCTTTTCCCCCCTCCGTTGCGCTCCCCCACCATGCGAGACCTCTTCCCCCGTTGGGAGGAGCGACGTAACCAAGTCCTCAAAACCAGAGCCATCCTTCCATTTTGCTAAGGCCCGCATAATACTATCACATTGCAAGGACTTCCTATTACCTGACCTCTGTTCCTGCCTAGAAGACGGAACGACCACCTTAAGAGTACATCCAGGTAAGAGTAAAAGTTTGACCCAACTTTCAAGAGACCCGGGGGAAGCCACTACTTTACGAATGGCGCCCGTCAAAGCCTGAGCAAATGCTAAACGGCAACTTGGGGGAATACTTTTAACCGTCCGCACCGGGATAGAGAAAACCTGATCGAGGATAGTGACATCCCCCACCACACCTTGTTGGGGCCTAAGATCACAGCTCACCCCAGGATCCCGAGGCCTTAGGATCCCCGCGATAAAATCCCCATTCGAGCCAGACTTTCCAGAAGAGATGGAGACACCATCGGGGTGATGGCACCCCCTACTAAGGGCATGTGTCTTCATGCACCTCCCACACAACCAATATCCAAAAACCCGTAGGGTTTCCCCGACATTCGTAAACATCTCTAAATCGCTGGAAAGTGCGCTTCTAAAGAAATCCTTTCGAGCATCTTTAAAATGGAACTGCTGTAAATGTGAAATTAACCTGTTATACCCAGAAGATCCAGCTTTGCCATTTTTACACCCATGGAAATTCCTAAGGGGGCATAGCCACACTCTATTAGATGAGGTGGGAGCAAGGCCCTCCACAGAGGTGTCCCCACAAACAACCTCAAAAGAGACCATACAAGAAAAATGTGTCTCCCGTCTCGAGGTGAGAAGGACACAAGGTACCACACCCCACCCAAAAGGACGAAAGAGGAGCAAAAGCAACCTATAGTTGCTCACGCCCCTAGAAACCACTTTGAGCGGGGGAGTTAAGCCATCATCATCATCATCATCATCATCATCATCATCATCATCATCATCATCATCATCATCTGATGGATCTGCGATGGATCTGGTTAATAAGTTTATAAAAGTTGTTTTAAGAGAATTTAGTTAACAAGTTTATGTGTAGAGGAGAAGGAGGAACAAGTTGGTGAATGAAGGAGGACGAGGCGGGGCAGGGAGAAATAATTGCGTGTTGAATTACAAAAAAAAAAAATAATTTTAAGATATGGTGTTATTTCATTTATTGGGTGTAATTAGAAGGGAAGATGAAACCCTCTTTTGATGTGACAGTCAGTGGCGAATCATGACCCGAAACTTCGGGTGGTCGGAAGTCACTAGTTTCGGGGAATCGAAACCTTATATACCAAAAAATTTCTATACGAATACTATATAATTGGAACCTCTGAGCGAAAATTCGGGGGGGGGGGGGGGGGGAGGGGGCGGCCGCCCCTCCCCGCCCCTTAAAGGAATCGTCCCTGGTGACAGTGTGACACTGATATGACGCTAAGGTGATATGACGCGAAGGTGATAGAAAAACTCTATTTCACACCACATAGCCTAAGCCTTCCCTCTCTAAGCACCTGCCATGTAAACATTGTTTAGTAATGTTATCACTTAAAACATAAAAGAGTTGATAGCTTTTCTTTTATGAACTTTATTTATTAAAAAATGGTAGGTTGTAACTTTAGTATATATATTTTATTTAGACTGAACTGTACAATTGGATCCCACCAAGCAACATGTTGAACCAGTTGCTTATGCTTGTTTATTGTTTTCCGTATTAAAACCAATTATTACGATTAGATTTTTTTTTTTTTTTTAATTAACAAGAACACAAAACACACCACTACTCCACAAACAATAGCAGCAGAGACACAACCCCACATCAGCTAAATATTCAAACCAATCCGACTAAGAAACTGAACTTACATTTCTACCTATTTTTGAACCATAAAAAACCAAGAGACTTGATTTCCGCAATGTGCTTCTCATCTTTGGCATCTATGTTAATGAACCTTTTAATATTTATTGGGTTTCATATACCACAACATCTACTATCTACTATAATATATAAATAAAACCAGTTGTGGGACATTTGGGCCTCTCTCAGAGCTTCTCATTATATTTTTCCCGCCTACTTCCTCTACAGGCTTCTTTTCTTTTCTTTTCCTAATTTTTCTCATAAACCTAACCAAAAATTTGATCATCCCTCCTACTAAACCTTTTTATCTCTTCATTCTTTCCCAAATCTTCCATTTGACCCACCTGCTAATTTTGTTTCCATCAACTTCGTTTTTTTATTTACACCTAAGTAAAAATAGATTGTCGTCACTTTCCTCCTCACAAATCCTAATGTCTATATATGTGAAATGGACTACATTTTAACTAATATGTCAATATTGTTTAATTAATTTTTAACTCCAGGATTAATATACCATTTTCTGTTTTTGGAAATTAATACCCTCCGGCCTAATAAGAACAATGGTTTCATTATTTTTTAATATTACTTCATGGGTTTTTTTATTTCTAGGGGCCATACTAACTAAACATTCCCAGAATGGCACCAATGAACATTGGAGATGTAGCAAATCTCAAATCAAATAATGTTTCTGGTGCAAGCATCACTTTTTGTTCAAGGGGAGTGGTAACTTCAACAAAGCTTCACATTACGTATGCTGTTTTTGTCATTATTTTTTTTAATTACTTGTGCTTATTTGATCTGTTTTAGCTTAAATAATAGTATCTGGCCATATTTTATTTTATAATTTTGTACAAGGCAAATGAATTTGTGATGAGTTGGTTTATAATCATCAAAGACGTCTCCATTGACACTTAGTTTTGTTACAAAATTTGTCATATACAACCCACGTGTATTACGTGTTATTTATGCATATTATATGCAAGTATCAGTATTATATTATTCTATATTATGCTATAAAGAGTACGCTTAAAACATTTATTTATATGGAAACGTGTCAAATGGGTTTGTAGGATCGAATAACGCTTAATCCAACAATCACGGGGTTTATACTAGAGGTGCGGAATCCCTCTAATATGCTTTAACAACAGATACGATAATGAAACTAAGACAAACGAGTAATCACAACACACACACGGGTCAAAAGATTATAGATTAATCGCTAAAAACAGAGCACGAGTGTTTACAGAGATCAAATCAGACCTTACAGACCTTGGGAGGGTGTTTGGAGAGTGTGTGAGGCAAGAACTAATGATTAGGGCAATGATTGGGCCTATTTATACCTCCCGGGTACGTACAGCAGTGAACTGGCGATTAGCATTCATGTTACACGATTGGGCCTAATCGCGTGTGAGTTAATAGCATTTAGGGTCTAATCGCATGTCAGTACATGCGATTAGCTGCTACTCGCGTGAATCCCCATCCTAATCGCCTGATCTGCCCAAACACACCCAAATCGCTTACAAACGTCTCCAAACACCCCGAAACTCGTCCAAACAACTGATATACTAGCCTAGGGACATCATGTACTAACAGACTCCCCCTTGGACCAGGCTAGTATACGTACAGACTTAATCAAAAGACATCGTTTATATCAACAGCAAACAACTTTACAGACTGATAAACATAAATAAATACAACTAAGCAAAATAACAAGCAGCATCATCCATCTTCAACTTTAGCATGACGTTGTCTTGACCCTTGTAATTCTTGACCAATCACATCCTGCATGAACTTTGTTGGCATAACAAAACTGGATCACCCTCTGAAACTTCAAGGCTTGATCGGCTTCGGCTGGTAGGTGCATGATCGGATGTTGGTACAACGTCTCTACGTCCTTCTCTGAGCAATTTATCAGCCACATAGGATCCCAAATCCTTATCTTCCTGCACGGATTTGGACTGTTGCTCAAGACTATCACCGCTTCAGTGGTTGCTGCATCATAGTGCCAGTAATACAGCTTCGAAGAAAAGTCTTGTTCAACTGGGACAATGGGAATCCTTGAAACGCATCTTGGCGGCTTGATCTTGTGCTCCCAGATAGGCTTTAAGGTGAAAGGATGAATCTTGTCTGTCTGATACGATCTGGGATACTGAGGCATCAACTCGTTCCATCCCTCTGAGCTCTCTCGCTTCAGCTTCGTGTAAAAACCCTTAATAGGAGCAGATTTCTCTTCATATAATGGATAGTTGAGACGAACTAAGTCGCGAATGTACCAGAACGGCAGGCTCAGAATGTCTTTGAAGTTCTCAAAGTACAATACGCCTTCCTGCCATTTAACCCCGAGCATTCTGGTCTGGCTCACATACGCCCAGCTGATTACATTCCCAGACATCTTCGACAGACGCTTCTTGAAGATGGAAGCTCGCTCAACATGCTTTTTCTTCTCTTCAGGTTTAAACCACTGGGGATACCGTTCTCTGATCTTGTCATGTCGAATCTTAACAGCATCAGGAACTTCAGTAGAGTCGGCTTTCAACTTTTCTTCAGCCTCTCGTATCATCTCTTCATCAATATTAGGAATTCCAGCGCCCGAGTCATTTACAACATTCTCAGGGGTCGGCACGCTGGTTCCTTCTTCCAGATCCACTTCGTTGCATTCTGGATGCATCTCAGGAGGAACGCTTTGGCTTGCATTGGAAGATTCTCCAGATGCAAAGCCATATACTTTGGTCAAGTCCTCCGATGTCATCTCTGGTGGAATCTCTCCTTCTTCCAGATCGTACTCAGGCATGGCAGGGGGTGGAAGCAAGTTGCCTTCGTCATCATATGCAAAGTAGCAGTTCAAAGGCTCCACATCTTCAACAAGAACTATCGCTTTCTTCCTTACTTTATCGCGAAGTTCTTGAATCTTGCTTATCATCGGTGCTGGCTCCCCCTGAGCAGAAGAACCTGCCTTGGGATCCTTGCCACTGCGATCGTGACTTTTCTTTGTTCGTCCCGACGCAGACCCACCTGTAGATCCGCCACCGCCTGTGGCTCCGGGATCACCACCATCACCCTTACCATCGTTGTCATCATCGTCATCAGACTCATCATCCTCTTCTTCATCATCATCATCCTCTTCACTATCCTCATCATCATCATCACCAGCAGTACTTGCTCCAGCTTCCGAACCACCAGTAAGTCTAGGTTGAGTTCCAGTCAGCGCATTCAACCTAGTCCTTAGCCTTATGTTTTGCTTCCTATACTTGGTGATTCGTCGCTCGTTGTTCACATTTGCGAGCTGGAGATCACGATTAGACTGAATTAGCTGCTGATGTGATTCCATGAGCTGCTGTTGTGTTTCCATGATCTGCCGATGTGATTCCGTGATCTGCCTGTTCGACTCCAAGACTTGCTGATTAGATAAAGTAAGTGAGTCGACAGTGGCTCTCAGCTCAGTGTTAGCTGTGATAGTGTCTCCAATCAGTTCCAACATCGCCGTTTCATTTTCTTCAATGTTGGCGTTTTTGCTCTTCATTTCGGCCATTTCCCGTGCTTGGGCGGCCACTAAAGCAGTAAGCTCTCTGACTTGGCGCTGAAGCTGTTCGTTGGTTGTTGGAGTCGAGGATGAGGATTGGGTCGAAGTTCTAGCAGCTGACGTTCTTGCTGCTTCTTTCATCATCCGAATTCTGTCGCCTATCGGATTAGCAGCCAACTGCGAACCTGTCGCTTCAACGGTAACTGAGACTGGCTCAGTGAAGATTACCGATGAAGGCATTGACATTGTCGCACTCGCAGGCATAGCTGCACTAACAGAGGGTGGGACAGTTGATGTTGCTGCTGTTGTTGTTTCTGTTGCTGCTGTTGTTGTTGCTGATACAGAAGAAGAAGCAGGTAGACCAAAAGATTCTGGGAGATTCATACGCCTTCCCCTCATTTTCTTAGGCGTCCTCTCAGTCGCAGCTGCCTTATCAGACATTCGCTTCTGACCCCTGCTAACTTTCGTCGCTTTCGTCTTTTGTCTCTTCTGAGGAGGCGGCGTGCTAAGTTCAGCATCAATATCCGCAACAAGATCATCACTGACAGGAATGAAAGTGGGATCTTTTGCGAGCTCTCTTGCCGCAGCCGCGCGGGCTCTATCCTCCTCAAATGTCAATACATCAGGTGATTCATCTTCGGTACGCTCTGAGTCATCATCATCATCTTCATCAACATCCTCAATATTAACCGGGCCCTCATCAATCTTGGCTTTGCCCTTTCCTGAGCTGGATGGTTCATCTATGTTCAGCAAATCAGGATCAAGCATATCATCATCTAGTCTTGCTCCAGTATCATCCATATTGCCCGGTTCATTGGGTCCCAAAGCTACAGTGGGTCTCCCAATGTTGTCATCATCCTTGAAAACCTGTCTATGAATCAGAATATCGTCCTCTGAATCACTGTCATCATGCCTCCATCTATTACCTGGAGGTGCCACATAGTCGTTTCTCATCAGAAAGGCAAACAGTCTACGACTAGGAGGATATTCAGACTTTGGCTTGTTCTTATACTGCAACATTCTCTTCATCTCAACCTCATCAATGTTCCTTATACTAATCAGCTCCTCTACCCGTTTCACCATGTTCGGGATCTGATTATCAAGGATCATCTGCAGAAAACGGGATAAACAATAAAGGCGTTCTCTTTCGGTTTTCGCAGAATCACTTCCTTGAGGTGATGCATAATCATCCCAGAGAAGTTGAACGGTTTGTTCAACGTCAATGCAACAATCGCCGATGCCAAAGTGTCTTTGATAGCATCGAATGTTCCTCTGCGAGGTCCGAGACACTTTAGCACCACGTGCGTCAGATACTTTATTTCAGGAGGAAGACAACCCTTTTGTAACATCTCCTGCGCACGCACATCACCCGTATACTTCATCCGTAGGAATCCACCTCGTATCAAAATGGAGTCGAATACGATTGGATCATCTTTATTATCACCAAATCTAAGAATCTCGCGAATCATATCTTCAGTAATAAGAACCTCCTTTCGCTGCACTGTACTTCTTATCGTGGCTGGAACTGTGCTGTCATCGACACTCGCATTCTGATAGAATTCCTGGAGAATGTTCTTGTAGGCCGCATAGTCTGTAGATATGGCATAGTGTATCTTCGAGCGCTTCAGGTACTCGATGATGCCTTCAAAACGCCTGCATTCCTGCTTCTTTACCGGTCCGAGGAAGGCAAGACAGTTGTGCTTGTTCGATGTACCGTACTGCATGATTCTGCAAGATAAACACACCATAACATCACAGACAGATCAAGGATATGAAAAACGGACAAAAACGGATCAGTTTTGACTAAAGTTGGTCAACAGAAGCATAAAGGCGATTAGCCATGTAATCGCATGCTGGAAGACACGATCAGGGTCTAATCGCATGATTCAACACACGATTAGCAAAAACTCTTCCCCAATCGCGTCACTGTTCACACGATTAGCCTAGCTAATCGCGTGACAGTTGACGTTTTGAACCAACTTTATCAACAACTTGTTATGCTTCATTTTGGGTCTAAACATGGTTGCATTGGAACCTATTACATCCCAACAATAAAACCCCTATGAATAATTGCACTAACATGAACGAATCAGGGGCCAATTAAGCGTTTTTAAAAAAATTAGGGTTCTTATGCCTTTTAAAATTTGGGCTTTTGATTTCTTGATGTTGTGGGTCAAAATTTTGGCATACACAGATCCTACATATGCCGATAATCAAACCCTCATCAAGATTAACCAACAACAAACACGTTTTAATGGATAATGCGAGGATTTTGTTCAACTTAGGGTTCGGCTAAAAAGGAACAGATTTGACCCATTAAATCGTGTTATTTGGATCTGAAAATAAGATATGTTGTTACCTTGATGATAAGGAACAATAATCACTGATCAAAATAAATTTTGGCAAGATTTTGAGAGGTTACGGGTATAGAGGGAAAGAGAACTGTTGAGAGGTTTTGAAAAATATGAACTGAAAAAGCCAACAGCCCCTATTTATACCTATGCATAATCGCGAGCTACAGTTGAGCGATTGGCACTTAATCGCTTGTAATCCTAGACGAGTAGGGTCTAATCGTTTAAAACACACGCGATTGCAACTAATCGCCCATAATATAACACGAGTGGGATACAAGCAGGCGAGTAAGGCTAATCGCGTATATAATTACACGAGTAGGCAGCTTCTTTTCTAATCGCATGGTTTTTGACGCGAGTAGCAGCTAATCGCTTAAGTATCATGCGAGTAGGCCTCAAAATGCCAAAAACTTTCACACAAATTACCAGAATGCCCCTGCAGCACCAAAACATGCATTTTTGACCCGTTAAGGTTCAAAACATGCGTTTTTCAACCCGATTTGACACGCGACTTAGATGATGACTCAGATACTTGAAAATATTCCATTTTCCACCCTTGTACTTGACAAAAATACGGTTTTGACCCGGCAAAACACAAGTTTCCAATTAGTTATCCATTTTATTTTTCGGCGTTTTATTTTTGAAGAAGTAAGATTACAATGGATTAGGATTCCAACATCGGCAATCAAGAATGATTAAATAAGCTAAACTAAGCGTAAATAAAATAAAACGGGAGATCAACTAACTGTACACTAGCATATTTTTGCGAGTTTCAACGGTTAGGGAATCATATCAGTGTACGGACAATACTAGAACCCTTATATTTTCAGTTTTCGCTTAAATTACCAATAAGCATCCTACAACAACTGTCGATATTGTTGTCCACCTAAACTCAAAATCAAGTTTTATCGCTAGGCACTTTAGATACGTTTAAGGTAATATTAAGGCTGAGATACAAGGTGTTCCCCGCCACGCGACACATTCCCGTATCAAGTCATGCACAAAGCTTCCTCGTAACCGGTGAGTAAGCTGTTGTCATCCGTATTTTACAAGGAGTGGACTCAGTGGTGATCAGGTCTGCAGAAACGCTGCAACAGAGAGACCAGTGAGATCCAAACCAGGGTTCAAGTCAAATACCGTATATTTGATTTTTCACGGTACGATGCTTTAGGTATATGATTTGATACCTTAGAGCGAATTCTCATTGAGAATAAGGTTTTGGCATATATGAATCTTTTTGCTCTTTTAGGATTCCCGGACGTCTCCTGATCAGAATTTATTCTATTTTTTTTTGTTTTTTTTTTTAAGAAATGACATAGGGGTGTCTCAGTCGCAGGCTGCTACCCCAACGTACGACACGTGTGCCACTCCTATTTATTCTGAGAGACGTCCAGTTCACCCCGGATGAACCAACCTCTTAAAGACCATGAAACCTCGGATTTTGGCATGCTATCAAACGAGATTTCGGTACCAAGACCATATGCCAACGCACGTTGATCCACACATGATTCAGATGATTTATGTTTATATCACCGTGCCGAACTTGGAAATGATTTTGAGCCTACCGACACATCATTGTAGAGGCTACCTATCAGTTCCAATATTTTTAAGATGATAAGGGTCCAGACAGTCCGACTGATTGGTTAATATCATCTTCCCATTTTCACCAAAGAAACTCATTTTGCATTTTTCAATTTTTTTTTTTTGATTTTGAAATTTTCTCATTTTTTTTTGAATTTTTTTGCATTTTCTGAATGTTTTTGTATTTTTCTGAAATTTTCTCCCCCTAAAAATCTAAAAATTGCGAAAAGACAATATTTTTGGATTTTTCTGTTTTTTGAAAGAAAAATATTTACAAAAACGATTACCGATGAGGATCTAATCCTGCTTAACTTTAATGCCGTTTAAGATTAACAGGTACTCAAAACGAGGACCGTCAAAAGCTTTGGTGAATAAATCGGCACGTTGGTAGTCTGTGTGGATTTTTACCATATCGATAAGTTTCTTTTCATAGCAATCGCGTATGAAATGATACTTAACCAAGATATGTTTCGCCTTGGAATGGTTAACTGAGTCTTTAGCAAGAGCTATAGCGGACTCATTATCACAGTGAATGGGAGTATTAAGAAATTTCAAACCGTAGTCTCTCATTTGTTGCTGTATCCAAAGAACCTGGGAGCAACAGCTCGATGCTGCTACATATTCCGACTCGCAGGTGGATAAGGCGACTGAGGCTTGCTTCTTGCACTGCCACGAGACTAGTCTTGGTCCCAAAAACTGGCATCCAGCCGATGTGGATTTTAAGTCTGTCTTGCATCCGCCATAGTCAGCATCACTAAAAGCGATGAGGTCAAACTTATCGTCATTAGGGTACCAAAGACCTTTGGTCGGACAACCCTTTAGATAACGTAAGATCCTCTTCACAGCAACCAGGTGTGACTGTTTCGGCCTTGACTGGTATCTTGATAGTAAGCATGTCGCGAACATTATGTCAGGTCTTGATGCAGTGAGGTACATGAGTGAGCCTATCATAGCTCGATAGAGAAAAGGATCAACGGTTTGTCCTTTCTCGTCAGGCCCAATCCCGTGATTGGTCTGAATCGGTGTGCCTACTGGAGTAGAGTCTTCCATCTGGAACCGGCTCAAGATGTCAGCAACGTATTTTGTCTGGTGGATGAAGATCCCCGACTCTTGTTGTTCTACTTGTAGACCGAGGAAGAATTGCATCTCCCCCATCGAGCTCATCTCAAATTTGTCCTGCATAAGCTTTTCGAATTCCCTGCACATGACATCATTAGTAGACCCAAAAATAATATCATCAACATAAACCTGTACCAGAAGACGATCACCACCCTTTTCCTTGGTGAATAAGGTGCAGTCCACGAGTCCGCGTTTGAACCCGTTGGATATCAGATAGTTGCTAAGCATTTGGTACCATTCACGCGGTGCCTGATGGAGTCCGTACAACGCTTTGTTCAATTTGTAGACTTTTTCGCGATGCAGCGGATCCTCAAACCCCGGTGGCTGAGCAACATACACCTCTTCCTTCACGACACCATACAGAAAAGCACTTTTCACGTCCATTTGATACACCTTAAACCGTTTGTACGAAGCGTAAGCTAAGAACATCCGGATAGCTTCAAGGCGCGCAACTGGAGCGTATACTTCGTTGTAATCTATTCCTTCGATTTGACGGAAGCCGAGGACAACTAATCGAGCCTTGTTTCTTATAATCACCCCGCGGTCATCCCGTTTACACTTGTAGACCCACTTTGTTCCAATCTTTTTCGAGCCTGGAGGTAAGTCAACTAAGTCCCACACTCCTAGCTTTTGGAACTGCTGAAGTTCGGCTTGCATTGCTTCAATCCATGGTTCTTCCCTCAGTGCCTCTTGCACAGTTCTTGGTTCAGTTTGAGAAACATATAAGGCGAAGGACCAATCGTTCTGATGACCTGCTTTTCTGATTTCCGAATAGAGTGCCAGAGTACCTACATTGTCACTTGAACTAGCATTTCTGAGCTGACTGCGCGTCATGACTCTGCTAGTCGGATTACCAATCACATTTTGCATCGGATGAGTGTCGTGAATCCGAGATTCCGGATGTGCCGGCACTGGATCATCCGAATGCAAATTTAGGTTCTCCAAACCTTGAGATATATTTGTCTCAGCTGCGCTTGAACTAGAGGGAGCAGCGGGTTGCATATTAAAACCGGAGAGATCAATCCGAAGACCTATCCCTGGAGCTGCTGAAGAAGAAGGACCAGCTTGATTGTTTCCTGTCGGATTAACTGGAGCTGTAGTGGTAGATTCACCATTTCCAGCTTGTTCCTCAGTGAGAGTTTCATGAGACTCTGCAAAATCGTCGTCGGAAGATGAAGATTCGAGAACCTCTGCTGACGCTTCCTGAAAAACTTCCTCAACTTCTGCTGCTGCGGTTTTATCGGGGGGACCCGTGGATGCAGAGGCATCAGATGGAGCAGGCGCAGGTGCATTAACCACGATCGGACGCATTAGCGGAGAGCTAGCTGCGTTTTCACATTCGTAATACATTTGCGCTACAGCATCATCCACCAAATTCTCCACGTTGAAGGAATCAAATAGACCCTTATAGTCGAACAACCAATCAGGTCCAACACCAGGTGCATTGGCAGTATAACGCTGAACATCGACATTAAGCCAATCCTCAACGTTGTTGGTTCTTTTGTTGTACACTCTTTTGTTGGGAGTGCTGTAACCAACAAAGAAACCTTCTTCTGCCTTTGCACCAAACTTCCCATCGGGATGTATCATAGTGCATGGAGCCCCGAAAGGTTCCAGAAACTCTAAGTTCGGTTTCCTTCGGTTCAGAAGCTCGTAAGAGGTTTTTCCAAACTTCTTTACCGTTAGAACCCTATTCAGAGTATAACACGCGCAGTGAACTGCCTCGTTCCAGAAGATCACAGGCAAGTTCGAGTCTGCGAGCATAGTTCTGGCTGCCTCAATAAGAGTCCGATTCTTTCTTTCTGCAACCCCGTTTTGCTGAGGAGTGTATGGCGCTGTGAATTCATGATGAATACCCTTTTCTGCACATAACGCCTCCATAGCGTGATTCTTGAACTCTGTTCCGTTATCACTTCTGATCCTACGGATCTTTAGCTGATATATATTCTCCAATTTAGTAAACAGATTCTTCAAGTAATCAAAAGTTTCACTCTTGTGCTTCATGCACACAACCCAAGAAAACCTAGAATAATCATCCGTAACCACTAAGCAGTATGAGTCACCGTTCTTGCTCTTTCGATTGACTGGGCCAAACAGGTCCATGTGCAGTCGTTCGAGTGGTAGACTAACTGAGTTTGTCTTCTTAGGCTTGTGAGACTTTCTTTTCTGCTTCCCTTTCTTACATGATACACAGACATCGTTTAAATGAAAATTCTTAACAGAAACACCTTCCACTAGTTGGTTCTGGACCAGATGGTTCATTTTCCTCAAGTGGATGTGCCCCATTCGTCTGTGCCACATTATCGATTCCTTCTCTGTCGCCTTTGACAGAAAACAAGTGACCTGACCTTTTGCAGTCATTGCTCGGCTCATATCCAGGACGTATAAGTTGTTGACCCTGGGAGCTGAGATCATGACCCACTCTTTCGGTATTTTGAATCCAGGCTTCAGAATGAAACATGCGTTGTCATCAAAGAATACAGTGAACTTCTTGTCACATATCTGTGAAACACTCAGCAGGTTGTGGTCTATCTGTTTAACAAAGCTTATCTTCTCAAAGCTTACTATGCCGTTGCTCATACTTCCTTCCTTTGTTATATAACCCCCTTTATTACCAGCAAAGGCAACATATCCCCCATTGATATTCTTTATGTCAAAAAGCAGGGATAAATCGCCCGTCATGTGCCCTGAAGCTCCACTATCAACAATCCAGAGGCTGCTGATAAGGCCCTGTGGAACTCCCTGCACAAACATTCAAAGTTTAGTGGTTAAGGGGGACCCAAGCCTTCACGGTCTTGGGTCTACCAACTTCATCTAACATCGGAAAGTCAATCCATTTCCCATTTGGTGTTGGAGTTGTTTCCGATGGTACCGCACTGCCTTTTCCAGCAGATGATTCTCCTTCTTTGGTTGGTGACTTGGGCCTCCAAATCTGTTCAGGTTTCTTTGGCTTGGGCTTCTTCTTTGCCTGTGGGCTAGAAGGTCCAGCCTTGGATTCCTTTGGAGGAACAGATTTTGGATCCACTTCAGAATGAACTGTACGTGGAACGGCTTTGGGGTTGCCCTGCGGTTTAGCTGCAGCCTTTGCTGGTGGCTTAGGCGCTGCTTCAACCTTTGGAGGAACAGCGCTCCCCCTCAGCTGTGGACCCCTGCCATCAACTGGCTTTTGGTTCATAGCAATTTTGTTGCGGTTATCATAAACAACCTGCTTTCCCTTTTGTTTCTCTGAGAGTTTGGGAGAAACCGGTTGCTTGGATTTGCTAGAACAGGGAGGATCATCCACTTTGATCCTTTCTCGTCTCAATTCAGGGCACGCAGCAACTAAATGCCCACGTTCCCCGCACTTGTGACAGGATCTATATTCTTCAAACTTAGGAGATCCGGGTTTGGTCTCCTTTTTGTTTCTTTTGCTAGATGGAGCGGCAAATGAGTTTTTATGTTTTAGATCCTCAAGACATTTTCTTTGCTGATCGACTTGAGGATCGTCATTCCTTTCAGTGCCGCTCGATCTAATAAACTCAGTCACATGCTTTTTCGGACCGTTCTTTTGAGCTTGATTTTGAGGATTAACGGTGTTCGACTTTTGATTTTTCTTGTTAATTTCTTTTGCCTGATTTCCCTGATCCTTTCTACCCTTACCCTTACCCTTGTTTTTACTCCAGGTTTCTTTTTCTATGGTAATGACAGATTCTTGCCAAATTTTGGCAACAAGACCAGGGGCGATACATCTGAGAGGGACTTCCTCATCAGCATGCACCTTTTCAGACCCTTTTAACTTATAGAACACCTTAATCCTCCTCCCATCCTCGGTTTGCACTTTCGGTTGCAGTTCACTCAAGGTTTCAGTTGTAATAATATGATTCTCAAGAGGAACATCTATAGTTTTAACCGGTGCATACCTAGGAGGTTCATCGAGCTCATCATCCGAAGTGTCAGTGTCATATACACTGATATCATCAGGTTTCTCACACAAATTGACAGCTTTAGCAGGAGTAGCAACCTTAGTGACTTCAGCAGGTTTAACTGCTTCAGTAACCTTGGCCGCCTCTGCAGCTTTTGCTGCCTCGGCTGCCACGTCCACAAGTTCCTCCTTCGGCAAGACATCAAAATTGTGATGTTCGAATCTCACCGGAGGTGGACACTGAGAGTATTTGGGACTGGTGGAGAAACCTTCCTTGTCAGAGTGTTCAACTATGTGATCAAGGACATACTTGCAGTTTAAGTAACTCTCAAGCTTTTTCCTGATCTTTTCATAGTCACAGTTCACAATGGCCAATTGTTTCTTAGTGTCTTCGACCTCATTGATGTAATTATTTATAGCAATCTGTTTGTTAGCTAAGGTTTTGGACAGCTCAGAAACATCCTTTTTATAATTTTCAATTGTACTTAGAAAATTTTTCTCTTTTTGTCTCAAGGAATCAATTGACCTTTGCAACGGACCAACATCAGCTTTTAAATTCAGATTTTCTTCAGTTAATTCTTTAATTCTGAATTTTAGCTGATTACACTCTACACAATCTAACTTTGAATCAGAAGAAGAACTTACCTTGTTCGACGATTCAGTGATGGCCATCAATGCATAGTGAGCTGCTGTCTTCTGAGCTCCAAAGAATTCGCCGTAGTTCTTTTCTGTGCAGTCAGCATCCACAAGAAATGATCTTTTGCTGATCAATGCATCTGCTTCAGCTAACAACTCCTCCAAATCTTCTCCACTATCAGAATCGCACTCCGAGTCACAGTCAGACATCTCGGTTTCAGAAGTGATGATGTCAGACTGACTCGAGGTTTCTTCAACTTCGGCTGGTGCTTCAGATGCTTGTTGAGCGAAACAGGCTGCACCACCTTGAGGAGCTTCGTCTCCGATGATCAGATGATTCCAGTTATAGCCTTCATCAGCTTGAATAACCATGGCTTGACCTTGATTGTTGTTTGCAGGCGGCCTCTGGTTCTGATTCTGGTTGTTGACTGGAACAATGGCACGCTCAGTATTAGGTTGACCCTGAGCTTGCTGCCTCTGATTTTGATTGGCTCTATTGTTGTTGAAGGGATTCTGATTTCCTTGCTGCTTTGGTCGGTCACATTCCCTTGCAAAATGCCCTTTTGTGCCACAGTTGTAGCATGTGACCTTTGTTTTGTCAAACCCAAACTTGGTGTTATTGTTGATCAAGACATCTCTCCTTCCCGTCCTTTCCATGTAATCCTTTGCCCTTCTCACCACGCTCGCGAAGTGCCATTGAATGTCGATCAGATCCATGTCGTCCTTATCAATCTGCGAGTAATCCTCCTGTGTAAGATGAGGATTCCCGATCTGTCCAGCCACCAATCCACTATAGGAGTTCACCAAAGTCGACAATAGAGCCATGTGTTCTTGAGCTAGCTCTATAGTCACCTTTCCTAAACCCGCAGTGTTCAGCTGCTCTGGGACTGTGTTGGTCTGATAGCCACCTTGATTGGAACTAGAAGCACCTCCATATCCACCATAACTTGTAGCTGGAGCCCCGCCAAAACCTGCAGAAGAGGGTCCACCAAAGTTTGCAGTTGCCTGCGCTGGTGCTGCAAGATGAGAAAATGGGTTAACACCAAACTGGTTAGCATTATAATTCAAAGGATACGGGTTTGGTCCAAAAGGATATGTAGGAGGAGGAACATCAGTTGGGGGACCATAGTTGTCAAATGCATAGACTGGGTCCGGGTTAACCACAAAAGCAGTTTGTGGTTTGGTTCCACCCACACTGGTGTCCTGAAGAGGATTCCCATAATAGATGCTGGGATTTTGTGGAATGAGCGCCTTGTTTGCTCTCCTGATCTCCTCTATCTCCTTGTTCTCCAGCTCGGTAATGAACTCGTTGATGGAGAGTGTCTGATATGCATTGTTTGACTTCAGAATATCCAACCATTGATGCCAGTGAGGAGGTAGCGCCTCAGCAAATCTTTCTACAAGGTCCGCAGATGAATATAAGACCCCGTACTGATACATTTCTGACATCAGATGGTAGTATCTCGCCGTCAAATCCCTCAGTGATTCGTTCCCTATAGCATTGAAGTTCTCGAACTCCTTCTTCAGCTGATCCATTTTGACCTTTCTTGTCTTCATATTACCCTCATTTCGCTCAGCCAATGCTAACCAAAGCATCTGTGATGTTGTGCACTGAGCGAATTGATGAAGGATGTCCTTTGGAAGAGCTTGCTTCAATGCTGCCATCGCCTTCTTCTCATAGTTGTATTTCTTTCTCTGATCTTCATTCATGTCTTCAATAGAGATCGGAGTAGTGGAGTTCTCAACTAAAGGCCGACTGTACCCTGTCTCGATAGCTGACCATACAAGACCATCGATGCCCTCGACATATGTCTGAAATCTGCCCTTCCAACCGTGGTAGTCGGACATGTATTGTAGCTTCGGTGCCCTGTTAGAACTACCCGTCTCTAAGTCGCTCATGAGTACGGAAGACAGATGGTTTGTCTGAGAGTTTGCAGCAGCCGCGAGTGCCCATGGATTCGTGTTTACCATTTGCTGTTGAGCAGCTAGCGCCCACGGATTGATTCCGGCAACATTCGCTTGCATTTGCGATTGCTGCATCCGTTGCGCGTTACGTTCTGCTGAATACTGCCAAGGGTTCGTGGGTACGTTAGATTGATTGTTCATTTGTTGATTGTACTGAGGTCTCGGTTGACTCAGATGTCCCCACGGGTTCGCCATATGTTAAGGTATGATAATAGTCCGATACTTAGTCAAATTTTATGTTTCAGACCTTTATAGGCGATTAGGTTTATAATCGAGTGTTTTATATGCGATTAGAGGGCAACTCGTGTGAATAGTAGGACGATTTGACCTAATCGCTAGATTATACACGCGATTAGGGTTTTGGTTGGACGTGAGTAGGCCAAGCGATTAGGGCTAATCGCTAGAAGGCAATTAGGCCTAATCGTGTTCAGTGACACGCGATTAAGAGACAATCGCTTGAATAGTATAGCGATTAGGGGCTAATCGCTAGCAAACCCTAATCGTGTGAAAGTTTTAGGCGATTGGGGCTGCGTAATCGCCTGATCTGATCTGTTGCCGCACTTTTGCTCAAAAATCACCTATTTTGCCTCAAAATCTTATCTAAAACATAGTATTTTGATCCCAAATGATTAGACAAGTTACCAAAACAGTTTTAGAGCAAACCCTAATCAAAAACACTTGTTTTTAACCGTAAACACACACCAAAATGTTGAAAAAGATGGGTTTTTGACAAAAACTCAAAGTTTCAAAAATAAGAACAGGTTTTTGCTTAAAATTCTGAACTTTTACACCAAAAACAACCTGTTTTTGCTCGTTTTTGTTATTAAAACACCCGTGATAAGAGCCTCGGCTCTGATACCACTTGTAGGATCGAATAACGCTTAATCCAACAATCACGGGGTTTATACTAGAGGTGCGGAATCCCTCTAATATGCTTTAACAACAGATACGATAATGAAACTAAGACAAACGAGTAATCACAACACACACACGGGTCAAAAGATTATAGATTAATCGCTAAAAACAAAGCACGAGTGTTTACAGAGATCAAATCAGACCTTACAGACCTTGGGAGGGTGTTTGGAGAGTGTGTGAGGCAAGAACTAATGATTAGGGCAATGATTGGGCCTATTTATACCTCCCGGGTACGTACAGCAGTGAACTGGCGATTAGGCATTCATGTTACACGATTGGGCCTTAATCGCGTGTGAGTTAATAGCATTTAGGGTCTAATCGCATGTCAGTACATGCGATTAGCTGCTACTCGCGTGAATCCCCATCCTAATCGCCTGATCTGCCCAAACACACCCAAATCGCTTACAAACGTCTCCAAACATCCCGAAACTCGTCCAAACAACTGATATACTAGCCTAGGGACATCATGTACTAACAGGGTTGAAGGTCTTTTTTTTATTATACTTTTATGTTTTATACAGTTTAAATTGTTTAACCCGTGTAGTACACGGGACTCTAACCTAGTGTAATATAAACAATGGGATTATGGAAATATACACCCTCCTGATCAGGAGATATACACCACTTGAAAAGTTTCTAAAACACAAAAAATATGTCAGCTTTTTTGTCTAGGTTATTGTGCACATCCATTTTCTTTCTTCTATTTTTCTTACAGTAATTCTTTATTAATCAAGATGTCAGGTAAGCTTTATATGTTTTGTTTTCTTACATTTATTTAGTTTAATTAAGTTGGATGCTTAGAATTTACAAAACCAGTAGAAGGTGTCGGCTTAAGCCTTAACTATAGGTTTAACCCATTTTTTACTTACACTACTACAAAAATACCCTTTCTTGACACTTTTTTTATGACATACGTTATATAATGACATGCAAAATTGCATGTCATAAAAAAATGTCATATTTGATAAAAAAAAATGATAATTTCTTGACGTATTTTTATGCGTGTCAATAATTTTCCGTCATAAAAATAAAAAGCATGATGGTTTTGAAATCAGCATGTCATGGTTTTGTGTCATTCTCTCCGTGCACGCTTTTCCATAAACCTTCCCCTCTCCCCCTCTCTCTCATAACAAAAAAAAAAAAAAAAAAAAAAAAACCCTGCTCTTTTTAAATCAAACCCCTCTCTCATAACAAAAAGCCCTAATTCTGACCTGTGTCTCGACCATCCAAAATCTCGATGTTATTGACCGACATTGAGCACACCTATAAATTCTGACCTGTGTCTTGAGTAAAACCCATCCAAAATCTCTCTCTTTCACATCCAAAATCTCTGCTAATCGAAGCTTTGGTCTCGGTTTGGTCTCGGCCCTCTTTGTGCTCGTGTATACACTCTTGGCTTGTTACGTTCCAATTCCTTCTGTATATAGGGTCGGTTTTGGATGTGCTACAAAAGCCTCATAAAATTGTTCATAATCCTTCTGTATACACTCTTCGTTCATGGGTACTTAGATAATTATTGATAAGTTGGTTGTTATGTTTGATTAATCTGATGTTGTTGTTATTTATTTATTTTTTGTTTTGACATTAGTGATTAATGGAATAATGGGTACGTATATTTTGTACAGGTTACATAACTAATACATTTAGCACATTTTTGCATATGAGTTACATGTTTAAGTTCATTAATTTCAAAAAACAATTATACCCAGCCCGTATTGCTTATAAATTAAACTAACAGGATGCCAATTTTTTATCATGAAAGGAGAGAGGTTATGCAATTGTTTTGGCAAATTAAAATGGTCATATTCTTGCAATAGATATTTTAGGGAGCATGAAATATTTTAGGGCGTTCACGTCGAATTTGGGTGATTTGGCATGAGGAGTATAAACATCACATATGATCTTTATATCACACAACCAAACAGGAAAAAATACATGTTCGATTCATTTCAACAGTTAACATATATATTATTTAATTTCAAGTGTCACAATATGTTGTGTTTATACACAGTTTAATATTTTTCTTATTTTTAATGTGTAGTGTCCATGCCAGCCGGGAATTACAGAATGTGGTTTTTATGTCATGAAGTTCATGAAAGAGATAGTTCAAGGAGGAGTCGAAATATTGGGCTATGTAAGTTAAAGCAAAATAAACGTAGCGATGCGCTATGATTTATATAAAATAATTGGCCGGCCTCGACTAATGTATTAATTTTATTGTTGTCTCAGGTTGGCGGAGGAGCGGATTATTACACGGATAAGGACATGGATGTCTTCGCGAAGAATCGTCAAGCTACGCCGCGACCTTTATTTTCAAATGATCGAAACTTGATTTTAGGCAATGTACGTATTGTTGATACAATATTTTTGTAAACGTTAAACGTCTCGGATTAGTTTGTAGTTTGATAAATATGGCCGGATTATATAATGAAATAATATTTTTGTTATTAGTTTGCTAATTATTTTGTATATAATAAAATGGCTATAAATCTAGGAGGGTAAATATGTAATTTTACAAGAATTTTTTTTTAGATTAATAAATTATGACACGCAAAGAACGTCATAAAAATTCTGTCATAAATTTCTGTCATAATATGTGTCGAAAAAATGTCAGCAAAAACTGTCATAAAAATGTGTGTCATTAAAAAGTGTCATAACGTGTGTCAATAAATGATGTCATAAATGTGTGTCATAAACAGATGACACGCGAAAATATGTCATCTTAAATTTATGACACCGCCATCCTTGACGTTTTTTTTCTTGTCATCAGACCATTTTCTTGACATGCAATGCGTGTCAAAAAAGACTTTTTTTCTAGTAGTGTTACATTGACTTAATTATACTTAAAAACAATTTTATATATTCAATTTGTCTGATAATATATTTGTTCGATCCGGTCCAGTCTTTGAAAGACTTTTATATAATTAAAATAAATGAAACTATTAAAATTAAATCAAAATAAAACACAAAACAAGGTACCCGGACCATTAACAAACTCACGGATTGTGGTCACGGACTCTCTACCGACACTATCAACGTCGGTGTTACCGTGCTGTTACTGAGGTACCCATGACCAAATATTTTGTTTGCACCCGTAGATTTCTAGACATAGTTCGTATATTAACGAAAATATTTTGTTGGAATATAAAATACTAGTATGTTATTATACAATATTATATTGTTATTATACAATATCTACGTACACAAACAGTATATCGATATTTTATAAATATTGATTTGAATTAGTTTTTTAAACGGCGGGGTTGGGGCATTGTGGTAAAACCTCTGGCTCACTATGGTAAAACCTCGGACCAATAAAGCAGCGTAAATAAATCTTTGAGGGAGGATGATCTCATTAAAGGCCGTATTAAAATTCTTTATTCGTTCAACATAACATGTACGTTCGAAAAAAATGAAAAGCAAGTTCAACAAAAAAAAAAAAAAAAAAAATACGAGGATGGGATGGGTTCTAAGGTTAAATAGAAAAAACTATAAAAAAAAAAACTAGAAGTCCGCACTATAATATTGTAAATAAATGTATCTTTATTATTAATAGAAGGCTAGTTAAGAAAAGAAAAGAGATGAAGGGTTTAAATGTTAATTTAGAATGATTAAACAAAAAAATAAGGTAACCATAACGTCACGTGAGTGTGTGGAATCTGATGCTAAGGTAAGTATGACGTCACGTGGTGTATTAATCATAGATCCCTAAACAATAACTTGAAACACCTCTTTCTCTTTTACGGCCAACCTGGAGGCTGGAGTAGTGATGAACCTCCGCACGGTTTCTAATAGAGATCAAAACACCGAAACAACGCCACAAGCTGTAAAAAGATGTTCCACATTCTCAACCGATGACTCGCAAAGAATGCAAGAAGTAGAATCCATATGAATAGTTCTTCTGCCAAGCGCATCCAAAGTTGGTATCCGGTTCAATTCCGCCCTCCACATGAAAATATTGATTTTAGAAGGAATCCATTTGGGCCACTCCATGACAAAAAAGATCAATGGCATTCGCATGCATACAAAGCCTCCAAAAATCTACCAAATGGGTTCCCTGTTACCTCTGGCTGAACCCAGTGGCGCGGCATAGTTGGGGCGCGGAGGGGCGGCCGACCCCCCGAATTTTCGCGTAGAAGTTCCGATTATATAGTATTCGTATAGAAAATTTTGAAAATATAGGGTTTCGACCCCCCGAAACTGGTCTTCGACCCCCCGAAATATAGTGACTTCCGACCCCCCGAACTTTCGGGTCAATCTTCGCCACTGGCTGAACCAAAGCAACCAAAAAGACTCCAAAAATCTACCAAATGGGTTCCCTGTTACCTCTGGCTGAACCCAGTGGCGCGGCATAGTTGGGGCGCGGAGGGGCGGCCGACCCCCCGAATTTTCGCGTAGAAGTTCCGATTATATAGTATTCGTATAGAAAATTTTAAAAATATAGGGTTTCGACCCCCCGAAACTGGTCTTCGACCCCCCGAAATATAGTGACTTCCGACCCCCCGAACTTTCGGGTCAATGTTCGCCACTGGCTGAACCAAAGCAACCAAAAAGACGCTCCCATTCCGAAAACTCAGCACTAGAACTAGTCACACGTACAGTCCCAATTCCATGATCACTCACAAGGTGATCATTTCATCTGATTCGGTCTTTGATTTTGCCTAACGTTTCTTTTTCCAATCTAAAAAGATTGGCAAATAAGCTTGAAAGCAAACATTACCATACCAAACTTCTACCCAAAAGTTTATATCAGGGGAGGAATTTTATATATCTTGTAAATTATAAATATTTAAAAAAAAAAAGGAATAATGAAAAATGCATTTCAAACATGAAGAAATGTGTAATTTTATAAGGTTACGTAGAAGTATAAAATAAGTAGAAAAGATATTTTAAAAATGTAAGAACCTATTTTTCTTTTTATAAATACCAAACTAATAAGATTTAAGTTTGTATATACATATGAATTATAATTCCTTTTCATATAAAAAATATGATTTAACATTGACATATAATTTTCAGTTAAATATAAAACGTGGAACTTGGTGTCGGGATAGTTGCAATAAATCCAAACTCGATGTGGTCAAGTTTGGTGTTTTGCACTCAATTGAACGGTTTAATTGTTGATTTTAAACATGGATGGGTCCATGATATTCTTGACTAGGTGATAGCCTTAGAAATAACTAAACACCTATCAAGTGTTTGATAAAATGTCTAAGTACACTAAACATTAAACATGTTTTTGATGGTGTCAACTTGGTGGGTTTCTGTACAATACTAGAAATTGAACTCTTGACTAGTAGACAAGGATCATCATAGTTAAATGTTGATAATTAAAGTGCCCAATGATGGTTTAAATCTCATGTCTAAATGAACCTATAAGTAGTATAGGTAATATACTCATATGTGGCAAATACTTTGTATGAGATGACATGTGCAATGAAATCGTGAAATGTATAATGGTGCTAAAAACTTGACGGATGATGTGTCGTAAAACTCATCTCTTATTCGATGTATTTTTATACATAATTTAATGATAAAATTACACAAATTGTCCTTTATTTATCATCCAAATTTCATCCTATGTCCCTTGTCTTTCATTTGCATTGGTTATGTCCTTTATTTTCTCAATTTGCTACACTATCTGTCCTTTAGCCTAACTAAGTTAAAAAAGTTGGTTAACTTTATTTTCTAACTTTACACTTTTAACCCTGTAGTTTTGAATCTCTCTGTTTACTTCTTCTAAGTCAAATCTCTCGTATTTTTCTTCTTCTAACTTTAGGCAATGGTAATGCATTAGCTCTAGCTTAGAAGATGTGTCAAATTTGTAGATATATATATATATTTTTTTTTTGACAAATATAAAAGTTAAAATTTCAATTTTAATTTCCTTGGCTGCCCAACGGTTATAACAAATGAATGAATGATAGATTGACTTTAACATAAATTATAATTAAATTACCTAATTATTAACTAATTGTATAAAATACCCTCATGTGATAATGAAACAGATAGAAGATGTGTCAAAATAGATGATTTCGTGATGGCTATTTATTATTATAACGTGTGTGTATACATATATAAGTATGCTTTTCGGCAAACTGCATGAGATACAAACAAACTCTACACTTTTTTTCCCAGATTTAGCAATCAAGTTCAAATTAAACACAAATAGAAACCAAATGATATTAGCAACCAAGTAACACTGCATTACCAGTTGTAGCAAGGAATGGCAGCAGTGAAGGGTATCAAGACCTGTTAATTTATAAACTAAACTTTAGTCTATGATTTGTAACTTGTGTATATGTAGTTACTAGTAACTATCTAGGAACTTAGTTGGATAATATTGTCAACAAATGAAGATCATTACGGCTGCAACTCATGATCAGAAGACAGACAAAATTGAAGCAGCACGACTGATAACACAAGGCGCGACTCAATGCAAGATTACCAAAATACCCTTGACAGTTAAACTAACAATTTGGCGGGAAACAATGCAATGGTTGGAACTTGTAACTACCATTAGGACATACAGTTTCAATTAGTATATATACAAACATTCTTGTATGATTATCAATTACCAAGATCATTAATAAACGAAAGATTGAAACTTGAACAAAATCGACACAAAGTTAAGTGTAATCAATAGAATAAGATATGAAATTAGTAAGAATTCGATTACATATTACTGTTGACCGATAGTACAATTACCAGCCTCGTTAAAATGCTAATTCAAAACTACAGGGGCTAAAAGTGTAAAGTTAGAAAATAAAATTAACCAACTTTTTTAACTTAGTTAGGCTAAAGGACAGAGGGTGTAGCAAATTGAGAAAATAAAGGACATAACCAATGCAAATGAAAGACAAGGGACATAGGATGAAATTTGGGTAATAAATAAAGGACTATCTGTGTAATTTTGTCTAATTTAATAGTTTTTTGTTCGTGTAGAGTCGTTATTTGTATTTCTTTATTACTCTAGCTTTTAATAGTTTTTTATAGATTTTTATTTGTTTTCGGTCTAGTACTTATTTATTTATTTATATTATATTTTGTAGGTGTTTATTAACGTTGGAGTGTAAACGAGAAACTTTGGTCATGTCTAAAACACCCGAGTCGAGAGCACGAAGTAATAATAATAATAATAATAATAATAATAATAATAACAATAATAACAATAATAACAATAATAACAATAATAACAATAATACTAATAATAGTAATAATAAAGAAACGTGACTTTAATCACCTCACGGGCCGTGACCCAAAAACATAACAAATGGAAATTTGTAGGGCTCCATGAGTATTATTATTATTATTATTATTATTATTATTATTATTATTATTATTATTATTATTATTGTGAAAAAATATGGTCAACACAGATTATTCTTTTATTATCAAAAACATAAACCTAATGATTCAGACCAGACTCAAGATACAAATAAACCTCACTATAGCGCTCAAAAATTCTCAACTGATGGTTATTATCACAATAATCATCAAACAAACTATACAAAAGAATCAACAGATTACCAGATCAAGATGATCTGAGATGAATGAATGAGTATCAGAGACAAAAGGTATCAAAAGTAACATAAAGAGGAATTGTGCAGCTATTTATAGCTGCACAATGTGTGCTTCTCCACAAAGATCAACGGCCAGCAAAAGAAGAATCCAACGGATGAGAACATTGTGCTTTCGCACACAGATTGCCAACCTGACAACTCTCTCTCGAGCTAGGCCAAAGGCCAACAACCCACAACAAAGAATGGCTCAAAGAACACAACTGGGCTCCCTTTAACCAATGATAATTGGCTACTATAAGCAACCGGACTGGGCCTCTACGCAATCCAAACACCAAGTGTTGGTGGTGAAATCCTCATGAAGTATTTACCTTAAATATTCTATGTGGCATCATGTTTGGAGCCGGGGGTCTCATTGGAAGCAGCCTCTCTATCCCTAGGATGGGGTAAGGTCTGCCTACATCCCACCCTCCCCAGACCCTGCCAATAGTATTTGTATTTCTATTTGTGGGATTTACTGGGTATGGTTGTTGTTGTTGTTGTTGTTGATTCTATGTGGCATCCTCAGGATAGTGAAGGGCTAAGTAGACTTCAGGATGTAACAGCATTCTGACCTATATGCATCCTGAGGATAGACTAACAAATTATCTTATTTAAATGTTATTGCAGGTTTATTCATTCGATGATAAAGAATTATAATTGTTTCCCAACGACAATATTGTTTTATTTAGTCAAAGAAGCTAAAGATGATAGAGTTATACGTGCAATTCAAGTCCAAAGCCTAAGGAGTAGGTCAAAGTGTAACCGACGCGTGTTGAATGCGAGGTGAAAAACCAGGAAACAACTATACCAAAGACTAACTCATTGGAAACAGCTCAAACGGTCACCTGAATCATTCAAGGAGCATAAAAAGGTAGCGGAATCATGGGATTCATTATTTACTTTCGTATACCTATATATAGGGGTATGATGACAAAAATACGACACTTACACATTCTCGAACACCTGGCTTGCTTTCATTCATTTATATTTGGTTACAATAATCTTGTGTCAGACAGGTACATCCTCAGGATATAACCGTCCATCATGAACCATACCTTTGCCATCCTGAGCATAGTTGTCATATTGTTATTATTTTGTCACTCTAAACTGCTATCTTGGAAATAACACTAAGTTTTTATCATATTTCACACATCTAGCACTCTACCTCACTTTACTAATTTGGAAAACAAAATTATTTCTATTAGGTAATTTTTGACCAAAACACCAAGCCCACCTGAAATAATCTTATGCAAAATATTTTATATATTGAAAAGAAAATATTTTGTTTATTAAAAAGAAATAAAATTGAAAAATATAGAAAATGTATTATTTTTAACTCCCCCCCCCCCCCTCAATTTTATTTCTTATAGGAATCAAACATCTTTATTTGGTTTGAAAAATTTTTATGCATAGATGTTTGAAGACCCTTTGTAAACAAATTAGCCATTTGATCCTTGGAATCAATTTTAATGGCTTTCAGAATACCTTTAGTAATTTTTTCCTTTAAAAAGAACAAATCCAAAGCAAAGTGCTTTGTTTGTATTGGAACACAGGGTTAGCTACAATAGAAAGGGCAGCAGAACTATCACAAAAGAGGTTAAGTGGAAGATTGATTTGAATGTCTAATTCAGACATCAAATTCTTTATCCAAATAACTTCACAAACAGCCGAGCATATTGCCCTGTATTCTGCTTCAGCAGAAGACCTAGACACTGTGGGTTGTTTTTTACTTTTCCAGGCAACAAGACAATTACCCAGATAGACACAGTACCCGGTAACAGATCTCCGAGTATCAGTACATTTTTCCCAATTTGAAACAGAAAAAGGCACTAACATTTAGAGACTAACTCTTGGAAAAGATTAAATCCTTTCTAGGAGCCCCTTTTAGATACCTAAGTAACCTTAGAGCTACCTTTAACTGACCATCTAAAGGCTTATGCATATATTGACTTAAGTAATGAACGGCTTAAGCTATATCAGGTCTCGTGCAAGATAAGTAAATAAGTTTGCCAACTAACTGTTGATAGCCAGTGATATTAGTGACAAGATTATTATGACTTTTAACCAAATTTGTTATACCATGATTAGCTTCAATAAGTGTGTAAACAGGTTTGCAACCAAGCATCCCATATTCCGTAAGAAGATTAGTGCAATATTTTCTTTGTGAAAGACAAATATCATTCCCATGTTTAACAACCTCTATTCCCAAAAAAATATTTAAGTTCACCTAAGTCTTTAATTAAAAATCTAGATTTAAACAAACCTTTTTTTTTTCAATTTCAGAAATAGAATTGCCAGTTAGAATGATATCATCTACATACACTAAAAGAATAACAAACACAAAATCATGGTTTTTTTTGACAAACATGATATAATCACATTGACTTTGGACAAACCCAAACTCACATAAGGCACTAACAAGTTTAGAATTCCACATCCTAAGAGATTGTTTAAGCCCATACAAGGATTTACTTAGTCTACAAACTTTATTCCCACTGTCAAAATTGAACCCTTCAGGTAAACTCATGTAAACTTCTTCATTTAAGTCCCCATAAAGAAAGGCATTATTTACATCAAGCTGGAAAATTATCCAGTCATTTTGAACAGCAAGACCTATGACACATCTAACAGTAATGAGCTTGACTACCGGAGAAAAGGTTTCCTCATAGTCAAGCCCCTCCTTTTGACTATATCCCTTAGCCACAAGTCTAGCTTTATACCTTTCAACCTCTCCATTGGACTTAAACTTAATTTTCAAAATCCATTTACAACCAATTTTATGTTTTCCCTTATGTAAATCAATAACATCCTAGGTTGATTTCTATATAAGGCTATAAGTTCCTCATTCACGGCACTGACCTAGTTAGGGTCCTTAGCAGCCTCATAATAGTTCCTAGGTTCACTACTTTTATAAAGACTAGCAGCAAAGCATTTGAATTCAAAAGGAAGATTGGTAAAATGTACAACCTTTTCAATCCCATATTTCACTTTACCATCAACAACATAGTCATTTAGTTTTTTTTTTTTTTTTTTTTGAAAAAACAACATTTCTAGTAGACCTTCTAGGAGTAAACAGATTTTCAACAACAGTGTCACCCTCAGAATGTGCATTCAAGTCACTTTCTGTACTCACAGGTTCAACTGTACCAGGTTTATTTGATGTTGACCAATTAGGCTACTGATTTCTAGCCAAGCCTGTAGGATCCTCAAATAATCCTGATTGTTGGACACTTTGTGTTCCAGAATCCTTATTACCATTACCCCTCCAATCATCATTGGGATCATCCACTTCCAAGTGTTGTTGATCATCTGTGTTATCAAAAGAGTTAAAAAAAGTTTAAGTATTGACACTAGGATCATAATTAGAATCAAAGGTTTGAAAAATGTTTAACCCTTTAAAAGGATAACAAGACTAAATTTTTTTTACATCTCTTGAATAAAGAACAGCCTTGCTATCAAGGCTGAACACATTCTAATCATTTTTCTCATTTGAATAACCAACAAAAACACATTTTTCAGCCCTACTTTCTAATTTATTAGACTCATTTAAAATAGTGACAAAACACAGACAACCAAACACCTTGAGATGATCAAGGAAGGGTTCAAATTTAAACAAAAGCTTATAAGGTGTCTTCCCATTTAGCACAGATGAAGGGGTCCTATTAATCAAATAAGATGCAGTAAGAACACAGTCAGACCAAAACCTAATTGGAATCTTGCTTTGAAAAAGCAAGGTTCTAGCAACATTCGGCAAGTGCCTATGCTTTCTCTCAGCAACCCTATTCTGCTGAGGAGTGTATGCACAAGTAGTCTGATGTATAATACCCTTTTCTTTGCAAAACATATTCATGTGACTATTGACAAACTCCAAACCATTGACACTTCTAAATATTTTTACATTTTCTTTTAATTGAGTTTGTATTAGATGATAAAAATCTTTTATGTTTTGAAAAACTTCAGATTTGTGTTTCATCAGGCATACCCATACAACTCTAGAATAACCATCAACAATGATCAAGAAGTATTTATTACCATCCCTATCAGCAACCCTACACATCCAAATGAACAAGTTGCCCAATGTGAGAACTCTTATGGTCACTCAATGGAAATGGTTCTCTGTGTTGTTTAGCCTTATGGCAAACCTCACAGGGTTCATGACTATTATCAACCTTAAATTCTGAACCAAGTTTTAAAAATTTAAACACTTGAGTAGAAGGATGCCCTAATCTAGCATGCCAAAGATTAGTTAAAGCAATACTATTACAACACACCTTAGAAGACAAAGAAGCATTGGCACACATATACAAATTATTCATTTGACTACCAGTCACCAAGGTTTTCCTGGTTGACCGGTCCTGCAAATAACATTTATCCTCATAAAAACCAACAAATACTTAATATCTCTGGCAAGTTTGTGCATAGAAAAAAGGTTGACAGTGTATTCAGGAACTACCAGAACATCTTGTAGGATTAGATTATCGGCAAGTTTTAGTTTACCAATTTTAATTACCACAGCAAAAGTTCCATTAGGGTATTTGATTTTAATATTTAAGTCAGAAACATCAACATAATCAAACAATCCAGTTTCATCTATAACCATGTGTTCATTAGCTCCTGAATCAACTATCCACCCTATTACTAACAGAGTGCCATTACTACTAGTGAAACAATAAACATTAGAACTAATGGCAGAAGCACAAAATAACCTACCATACAAATTACAGCTCATAGAGGATTCATCAGGTTTCTCATTTAACAAGCTCAGAAGTTTAGCAACCTCATCACTAGTAAGACTACTAGGAGAGCTGTTAAAAGACTCAAAAACAAGGTTATGACTAACCACAGGTTTCCTATTTTGATTACCTCTAAACTTAGACCAAGAAGGGTAACCAATCAACTCCAAATACTATCCATAGTATGGCCATTTTTATTACAATGTGAACACTTGAGGGATTGATTAGTACCTTTGTTAAATTTCTTATTATTAAAGCTTTCTTGATTAGCCTTAGATAGAAAATTAACAACTTGATTTGGTTTACTAGAACTGCTAATGCTTGAGTTTCTATGAGATTCCTCTCTAGAAGCTAAAGCAAAAGCTTCCTTTACAAAAGGAAGATTAGATTTAAGTAACAAGGTAATCCTGACATGTTGATAAGTACTATCCAATCCCATCAAGAATTACATCCGTTTAATCACATCAGAATGATTATTGAAGTTCCTAGAGGCATCACACACACAAGCAGGTAATTGAAGGATTTGATCTAACTGTTCCCACACTGTGTTTAACTTATGATAATATTCAGCAACAGTCAAACCATTTTAACTAAACAAATTGATCCTTTGATACAAGTCAAACACAACAAATCCATCAATTTTGTCATAAGTTTCGTTTAGGTCCTTCTAAACATCAGAGACAAGTTTGGAATAAACCTGTCCTGATACAACTCCTCAGATACAGAATTTAGAATCCAAGTAAGAACCACACTATTACATCTTTCCCATTGATTAGAAAAAACCAAATCATCAACAGGTTTAACACATTCACCATTAATAAAGCCTAGTTTATTTTTAACTCTTAATGCAAGTGTCATCGAATTAGCCCAAACAGTACAGTTCTTAGTACCTTTAAGTTTAATACTAATGACAGTAAGATTTGTAGAATCACTAGCATGCAGGTACAAGGGATCACTAGCATCAAGTTTGCTAACAAGAGTGACACGATTAGGCCCACCACCAGCAGGGTGAACCATAGTACCCCTACCAGCAACAACATCACCCATGATAACAACAAATAGAAAGCAAACAAATGCAAATTAGCAAGTAAAGAAATACGAGCAAATATCAGCACATAGAAGAGGAATGAAAACACACAACACAAACAAATCTTAGATCTAGCACATAGGCGAAGCTGAGTCAGTGATCCAAATCAGTGGGTTCTCTTAGGGATCCCACTGCAGGTCTTAACTCAGGAGCCACAATCCCTAGAAACAAGTCACAATATTAAAGATAACCACAGGCACAAGCCCAAAACAATGACTCCTTAAAACAAACCCAAAAGAATCAGAAAGATCTCACCAGAAATACCCAAGTTAGGGTTTCTCCTTCAACTCGTAGTTTGTAACCTTCACTTAGGAATACAAAACGGAGAGCAAAAAAATATGCAACCAAGTCCAAGATATCAGATCCACATGATCAGAAGCAAGCTTACTAGATCCAGACCTTGAATCAGAAGCCCTAACACAAGCAGCAGTAGAAACCAACTAGAATCAAGGGCCTAAAGGCTTTGATACCATGTCAAAAATATGGTCAACACAGATTATTCTATGGTTATCAAGAACATAAACCTAATGACTTAGACCAGACTCAATATACAAATAAACCTCACTACAGCGCTTAAAAACTCTCAACTGATGATTATTATCACAATAATCATCAAACAAACTACACAAAAGAATCAACAAATTACCAGATCAAGATGATCTGAGAAACCCTAATTTTAGAGAGAGAATACAAATGAACGAATGAGTATCAGAGACAAAAGGTATCAAAAGTAACAAAAGGAGGAATTATGCAGCTATTTATAGTTGCACAATGTGTGCTTCTCCACAAAGATCAACGGCTAGCAAAAGAAGAATCCAACGGATGAGAAACATTGGGCTTTCGCCCACAGATTGCCAACCTGGAAACTCTCTCTCGAGCTAGGCCAAAGGCCAACATCCCACAACAGAGAATGGCCCAAAGAACACAACTAGGCTCTCTTTAAACCATTGATAACTAGGCTCCTATAAGCAACCGGACTCGGCCTCTACAAGCAATCCAAACACCAAGCCCACCTGAAATAATCTTATGCAAAATATTTTATATATTGAAAACAAAATATATTGTTTATTAAAAAGAAATAAAATTGAAAAAATATAGAAAATGTATTATTTTTAACAACTATTATTTATCGTGAAACACAATAGCGACACTTATAATATTTTCGAAGGGGAAGAATACAGGAGCATTTATTTTTTTGGGAGGTCAACAATAGCAGCATCATATTTTTAGAGAGAAGGGTATTCAAGGGTTGAAGAATATGTGCAAGCACGGGTTGGTTCTAATTCAATTATTTATTATTTATCTATTTAAACCCGTAGTGAATACCATGAATATTTTAGTTTTTATTGTTTTGATTTTATCGTGATGATTAGAGGCTAATTATATTACAACTAACTAGGCGATGATAAATACGCTTGTTTGATATTTATTTCTTTCAGTTATGGATCCAGGCTATGGGTTTAATTTTGATGTAAAGAATTTTTTATATTCTAGTTTGATGTATAATTATTTATCGTGAAACACAATAGTGGCACTTATAATATTTTCGAAGGAGAAGAATACAGGAGCCCCGAGTTCTAAAGGATTGAAGGCAGCATTTAGTTTTTTGGGAGGTGGACAATAGCAGCATCATATTTTTAGAGAGAAGAGTATTCAAGGGTTGAAGCACAGGTACGAGCACGAGTCGGTTCTAATACAATTATTTATTATCTATCTATTTAAACCCGTAGTGAACACCATAAATATGTTTAGTTTTTATTGTTTTGGTTTTATCAAGATGATTAGTGGCTAATTATATTAGAGCTACCTAGGCGATGATGAATACGCTTGTTTGATATTTCTTTCTTTCAGTTATGGATCCTGGCTATGGGTTTAATTTTGAAGTAAAGAATTTTTTATTTTCTATTTTGATGAATTATTATTTATCGTGAAACACAATAGCGGCACCTATAATATTTTGAAGGCGAAGAATACAGGAGCCGCAAGTTCTAAAGGATTGGAGGAAGCATTTATTTTTTTGGGAGGTGGACAATAGCAGCATCATAATTTTAGAGAGAAGGGTATTCAAGGGTTGAAGCACAGGTGCGAGCACCGGTGAGTTTTAATTCAATTATTTATTTTATGTCTATTTAAACGCGTAGTGAACACCATGAATATGTTTAGTTTTTATTGTTTTGATTTTATCATGATGATTAGAGGCTAATTATATTAGAACTACCTAGGTGATGATGAATGCGCTTGTTTGATATTTATTTCTTTCACTTATGTATCCTGGCTGTGGCTTTAATTTTGAAGTAAACAACTCTTTATTTTCTGGTTTGATGTATATGCATGTTAATTTTGTTTATATAACTTTTATAAACTCCACTTGCGTTTTTGTGATTTCTTTCATGTATTAATGCAGGTTAGGTTGCGGACTGGGTGTTTGCAACTAGTTTATGGTTAATTGTCGTGGGTTATCTATAGGAGTTGTAATTGTTGGTTAGATGATTCTAAGTGTTCTACCAACTTTCAATAGCTGTAAGGTGCGAGATTGTTGGTCTGTCTAGTGTGTTAAATTGCTAGATCTACAGGCTTTGTGAGAAGATCTTCCTAGTTTCCCTAGCATTCCTTGTAGGCCAAGTCTTATCATAAATATTGTAGTTACCCCTTGCACTTTCGGGTGTATTGTGACTTTCACGCTGTGAGGTAGATTGTCTAGCGGGTAACCTCTCAACCGGTGATTTACTAACACAACAGTATTCTAAGATTTCCCCTTGAGAATGGTCGAGGGTGTCTAGTTTATTCTTGATATTTAGTATTTTAAGATCCTGATTCCACACCAGTTCCATAGCCCTTAGAAACTTATCATTCATGTGTAGGATTCTAGCTTAGGTAATGCTTTCCCATCACCTGATTCGATTTCTTTCCCAGCTTGTGTCTTTAGTTATTTCAGTTTTACTTTTTTTTTGCAATTAGTTTGTTAGAAACCCCCCTCCCCTTTAAACCATAAAAACCACTTAAGTAAGTTTGTAGATAAGTAGTCGAGTCTAATTTACGTTTTGCAGTAGAGTCTCGTAGGTTCGTTACTCGGACTCACTTTAGCTGTATGCACTGACCGGTACACTTGCCGGTTGTGTGGTTTAGGTTTAGAGAGTCTTAGGTTATAAATTTAAAACTTAGAGTGTCTAGTTTAGGTTAATTTATTATGTTTTACTAAACCACTTTGAGCACATCAAGTTTTTGGCACCGTTGTCGGGGACTCTTGGCGATTGCGTTACTCGGACTCACTTTAGCTGTATGCTACTTGTGTTTTGTTTTGAGTCTGTTTTTTTTTTTTTTTTTTTTTTTTTTTTTTTTTTTGTATAATGAGTGGTAGGAGCCTAATTGACTATGTTTTTTTATATTTCTATTGGGTCCGTAAATATGTTTGAAATTTGTGGAGGACCTTATTTTACCATTAGATTTCCACAATATAAGGGGTCCTCTACACATTATTATGCTAATACCTCGTGCAGCCGTAGCCATGTTATACACAGAGCTATCCTGACGATTATGATGACCCGTATCAGCAGCCACATTTTAATCAATATTTTGATCCGTTTTCTAGAAGCAGTTTTTGTGAGGATATTGGTAATGACTAGAGTGAAATGAAAAGTATGTTGACATTACTAATTGCTAAAGATGCCAATACCTAAAACAGGTTAGCAGAGCAGGACATCCTCCTAAAAAACCACGACATCCTCCTGAAAAACCAACATGCTACTAGTTTAGATCTTCAAAGAACAAGAGAAGACATAGCTTGGATATTAGATGAAGAAGAAAAATAAAAAAGTTCAGCAAGAGTAGCGGCCAAAAGTTGGTTATACATATGATGAGGAGGGCAACTACCTTGGGGTACATAAACGCTCGAGGGGAGTTGTTCCCAACGTTTCTAGAAGAAGAGAGAGAGCTGATGATGGAATACGAAGATCATTTAGATGAAGAGATCATTCCAATCATGGAGACAGAAATGGACGTTGAAGTCCCACCTACGGTGCCACCGGTTACTATATATGATTTTGGAATGACTCTGATTAAGAGGATGACGAAGAAAAATGGGCGGCGTATCGGAAGTTATTAGTGAAAAGATAAGTGATTGAAGAAGAAGTGGAATTGGGAGTTTCCATTGATATGATGTTTGGTGCAGAGGAAGACAATGAGGTTAGCGAAACGTTGTTGTCTGAGGAGGATGAGTTTTTAGATCTGGAGTTAGAGGGTTTGCCTGTTTATGAAGAAGTATGGGAGTCTGATCCCGATGGGGATGTAGCATACCTGGATGCCCCACTCTAAGGTTAACTAGCAGACATGACAGAACCTACACCATATGAAAGAACTAATTGTGGGGATCATCCCTTGGAAATGGTAAGAGAAGAAGCGCACCATAGTTGGATCGTGGTAATAGACAGAATTTCAAAATCAGCAGCACCAGGGGACAGGGCAAGAAAGAGAAAATGAAAGGATTGAAACTGGAAGAGGATCAACGGCTGGCACGATGTGGGGAAGAAGCCAGTGAAAGTCAAGCACGATCAGTCTTCTTGCAACATGCCACGAATCCGGTTCGTTAAAGGTAAGTTTGAATTCTGCTGGTCTGACCTGTTAAGAATGCTTAAATTATTTTTCACTACCACTAATAAATCTTTAATTTATAACGAGGACCGGGTGGAATTAAACGGGTTAGATAGGTTCCAGATAAAAGAGAAGCCCCCTGATTAAGTAACTTGTGAGGGGTTTGGTTTGGGTCTTTTGCCGAGAATGGTTCCAGGAAACCATTGTGGTTTTGGTTTATGACCATGTTTTTTTCTTTCTTCTTTTTTATTTATTTATTTTTTAGAATTCAGAAAACAAAAGAACTCGTTTTTTAAATATAAAATGAAGGTCTATTTCATATTGATTAGAATAGGGACTGCTAATTATTCATTTTATATTCACTTTGATATTAACAAATTTCTGAGCCCTTTTTTTGAGTCAAACCCATTCTGATTATTCCAATATTTTAGGACTTATTCGTTTGTCGTACAAAAAAACTTTTTGAATTCCCGGTAGAAAGAGATTTACCTAATGACAAAGCTTTTAACGCCGCCACATATGCTTTCCTTTTTCAAATACTTTTACGAATACGCTTTTTTGATATCGAAGTACGTTTTTTTGGAACTGCCATTTAAAGTTACTCGTTGTTATAGTTGGATGTGAAAGACATCTATTGTTCAAAACGAATTTTTATTTCTTATTCATTATTTATTTTTTATCTAAATAAGATTCTCTTCATAAAAAAGAAATATAGATATGTCAAAGATCCGTGAAAATTGGATAAAAAATGACTCGAAATAACAATCAAAATTTTTGATTCCATACACCATTCCATACACTATTCGTAAAACCAACAATTTTTGGTTTGGAACTTTTAGTTATCGTTGTTTATCTCTCAAAAGTATATCTCTAGAATAATCCCCCTTTTTCCGGATTATTTCCGATATAATCATAAAAGGCTAATTTTTCATGAATTTTAGACCAAACTTCTGATAAACATTGATTTTCGGCTAACCCAACACTAACTCTTCTATATATTTCTTGTGGAAGAATCCCTGATCCCATTGATAACGAGTAGACCCAAATAATTCGATGGGGGGTAGTTGTTGAACCATACCACATAGTCCCGGCAACAACAAAAGCCGCAAAAAAGACAGCAACGATACTACTGGAAAGGACAGATTCAATATTGCCCATACGCAATCCATTGTATAGACGTTGGGGCAAGTGGACGTTAAGATGGAATAGACCTGCTAATATGCCCAAAGTCCCTGCCGCAATATGATGAGATACTATTCCCCCGAAACAAAAGGATCAAAACCCTCCACACCCCACGATGGATTTACATATTGCACTTTTCCTGTTAGCCCATAAGGATCGGACATCCATATGCTAGGACCATACAAGCCTGTTACATGAAATGCACCAAAACCAAAGCGAACTACACTGCAAGAAATAAATGTATTCCAAAGATCATGGGCAAATCCAAGAGGGTTTTCCTTTACGTTCATCACAAAATATTTCTAGATCCCAATATACCCAATGCCAGATAGCTGCCAAAAAGCACAACCTAGAAAACACAATATGCGCTCCATGGGACCCTGCAGATCCACTCTTTTTCCTATTCAAAGCTAAGCCCTTTGTCTCTGTGTTTTCACATTGAGAATTATTTGTAGATGAAGAGATGCCAAAGGGCTTCTTACTCCCCATCCTCCTGCATCTCTATATAAACGTTGGTTTATCAAGAAGACGCAAGAAAAGCACTTCGAATTATTGATTAATCACCAGAGATGGCTTAGAACCAATCATTCATTATCTAACGGATCTTTCCGTTATAATACACTATCCGAGAGTTATAACTCAAGTTTCTTAAAGGGTATAAAACTAGGATGTGTCATGAGTTTTGAAAGAGACTTGTGGCTTTGGCCAAAAAAGGGAAGAATACAAAGTGAGATCTTTCTAACTGATTATGATCATAATCTAAGGTTTAGATTGTTCATGTGTCAATACCCTTAAATGGTGTAAGTTGATCATCATGGAAAGGGACTAATCCATAATATGATAATGTTTATACATGTGTGCATAGGTGTGTGTAGCCGTAGATATATATATATATATATATATATATATATATATATATAGGGAAGGGTTATCTTGAGAACACCTATTTTTGTGAGAACACTAAGAACCAATTTAAACCATTGATCATGATCAATTAAGGGCTAAGATTGATTAGGAGTAAAATAAAGATGGAACATTAAGATTAGATGAAAAAGGGCAATATAGTAAAATAACATACCATACAAACAAAACCCCCAAATTCAGACATCTAGAATACATATCCTCTTTCTCTCTCGTTCTCTCTCTCTCTCTGTCTTCTCTATCTACACCCAAACACAACCTAGGGTTTATACAACAAATCTGTCCAACAATCAATGATTATCGACATCAGGTAGACTGTTATCAACTGTTATGATTCATCTACACCATTTTCTTTTGTATTTCATCGATTATTATGTTGTTAATCAAGCGTCGATTGTGTTTCATCTTTTTTTAAACAATCTTGGTGATATGGAGCAGCTAGGGTTTAATCCGTTTTTTTTTTTTTGCAACAAACAGGAACATGTACGGATTTGTGCTTATAAATTTGTGTAAAACATTCTAAGTTTCATTTGGTAAATGTATATAGAACATTGTCAGTGTTGGTTATGATTTGTTTGTCATGTATATCTTTATGTATTACACATGTGTAATATGTATGTCATATGCTTGTTTTATATGTTAACCATGAATAAACTTTGTATGCAATGTATTTCATATGTGTATTGTTAGTCTAATGTATTGAACACATGCAATAGATATGTATGTATTACATATATGTTAACTGTGAACGAACGTTGGTGTGAAATGTATTACACATATGTGATAGTCGTGTTTATGTATTGCACATGTGAAATATTGAATTTGGATGGACCTGTTCATGACATCAGATTGTCATCTTGTTGGAATTTGAGAGTTATGTGAGAATGTAAGAGAGATAGTTAGGTTTGAGTAGTTGCATATAAGGTGTTTGATGAAATGTGTAAGTGTGTGTTGGGTTGATTTTGTTGGGCAATGATTGATTGAAAAACTTACATTAATTGAAATCAAATAATCACTTGAATAAGGAATTGAAAACAAACAGTAAACTATGTCAACATTTTGTCACGTTTTCTCAATTAGCAATAAGTAATATTGAGCAAACACATTGTTAGAAATGGTGTTCAAATCGGAAGGAGATTGCAAAAGACGTATGTTTTTATGTAAAACAAGAAGAAAGATGGTGATAGATATGATATTTGGCAAGCTTAGAGGTATCGTTCATATCTGAGTTATAAATAATATGTGTATGCTACTATATTAGAATCTTAAATTAATGTGTGTAACTAAGTTGTTTACACATTTTTAATGAGCAGTTTACACATGTGTAAGTCAGCATATCTATGTTTTTTAATAGAAATAAAAAATGACTTAATGATTTTTTTACCTTTTGTCACTTTGACCAAAACATTTCAGAAAATTGGTGCATTCTACTGCCAGATGGAAATGAACAAGGAGAAGTATGAGAAGTCAATTGCGGATGCTTAGAAAATGTTGCGAAGATTGTAATTTCCAAAGCAAATATTTATCGAGAAGATGCAATAAATAAAGCAATGGAGTTTGAGAAAGAACAAAATGAAATTAAAAGACTAGATAATAATGTGGATTATGTTTTTTTTTGTATGTTACCGTGGTTAGGATATGTCAAGGATTGTAACTTTTGTTTCAATATTTTTGTTGGTAGCATATGTCTTGGAGTATGCTTGTTGGAAAATTTAAAGCTTTTGATATTTGGATAATATTATTTTGGTTTAAATACTACTAGTTGGTTAATATAATACTTTTGAATTTTGCTTAATAATATCTTGGTTTAATACACAGTTTACACGTGTGTAATTATAAAATAGAGACATATATGTAATAGAGACATGTGTAATTCATACGCGTATGTGTAAAACATAAACAAATATATGACAGTATATAATTTACACATGTGTAATATAACTAAACATATGTTAGTAAGAAACAAATAAGTGAAAGTAAACAATTTACACATGTGTAATTTAGATCTAAATAAGTAAAACATAAACAAATAAGTGATAATGAATAATTTACACATGTGTAATACAATTGAACATATGTATGATAGAAACAGATAAATGACAGTAAACAGTTTACACATGTGTAATACAAATGTAAATGCGTAAAACAAAAACAAATAAGTGAAGGATATAATTTACACATGTGTAATACAACTGAATATATGTTAGTTAGAAACAACTAAGTGACGATTAACAATTTACACATGTGTAATTCAATTGCAAATGTGTAAAAACATAAACAAATTAGTTATAGTATTAATTTACACATGTGCAATACAATTGAACATATATTAGTTAGAAACAAATAAGTGAAAGTAAACAATCTACACGTGCGTAATATAACTGAATATATGTAAAATAAAGATAAATAAGTAGCAGTGAACAACTTACACACGTTTAATATATATTACATAATAATACATGAGATATGCTCATGAGTAAATCGTAATGGTTAAAGAATAAGCATAAATATGAAGTTTTACACATGACCAATTCAACACATGTGTAATAGAATTGTTAATGAGTAAAACTGAAACAAATAAGTGGCAATGAACAATTTACACATGTATAAATCAACTGAAAAATGTTTAATACAAAATAAATAAATGATAATGAACACCTATAGATGTGTAATACAATTTCACATACGTACACTAGAAAACAATAAGTTTAAGTAAATAGTTTACACATGTGTAAATCTGCTGCAAATGTGTAAAACATAAACAACAAGTGACCGTAAATAGTTTACACATGTGTAATACAACTGCACATATGTAAAATAGAAACAAATATTGAAAGTGAATAGTTACACATGTGTAAATTCAGCTGGAATTTGTAAAATGGACAAATATGTACCACCGTATAGTTTTAACATGTATAAAACATGTTAAATAAGAATACATGACATTTACACATGTATAAAAAAGACACTTGCATATATGGAATCTAATGACAAATAAGAATAGAAACCATACAGATAATAATCTATAACATTGGCATAATAATATTTGAAAACCGTAAAATATAATGTCAGAACAAAACTATAAATTCAAACTACATGGAAGTGTGATTCAAACTATAATTTCAGCAATAAAGAAAAAAATCTCATTCGCTATGACTATCTTCATCAGTCACCTTCATCAATAGATTTTTTATTGTTTCAGGAATCATGGTAGCCGTGTTTGTCACAAAACCTTGCGCTTGTTTTTCTTCTTCTTGCTCTTTAGTTTCTTTATAAAATGGACAATGGACAACAATGCAATTGTTTTCAGCAAGTAAATGTTTGCTCACACACTGGAATCACATCTTCATATTTATGCAGCTGTTACATTTCACACAAGATAATCCAATAATGAGAATAACAATGGCTAAAAGTAACATAACCTGATGCTTTTTATTAATGAACACCTTGTTAATTTTTTAAGGTAGATACCCTTAAGAACCCCCCCCCCCCTTAAGTGACATCCTTTTAGCAACACGATTGTTGTAATACAATACAAGACATTCATGTTCTGGTGTTTTAGAATATACATATCTACCTGCAACATAAACAGAAGCTAGGGCTTTTCTGCTTTTTTCCAATGTCCTGTCTCTAGAGTCTTCCTCATCCTCATAAATAACAGCAAGCAATTCATATTGTATAATAACATATGACCTGAAATGGATGTTGTAATAATGGAACAATGTCATACATTGCACATGTGTTAATATAAAACCTAGTTTGTATAATAACATATGACATAAGAGAGATGTTGCACAAAATGAAACAATTTCATATATTACACATGTGTAAAACAATTTCATATATTTCACATGTGTTCATATAAATGCAGAATGTACTGCACATATGTAAGATAAATTCAAATTTATACAGTAACATATGATATAACATGGATGCTGCATAAAATGAAACAATTTCGTATATTACACATGTGTACAACAAAAAAAAATTAACATAAACACATATTTATAAGGAATTCATCCATAATATGCCACAAATATAAACAATGGACATGTTTCAATTAAACCACACTGATAAATCAGAAAAACCATACAAAAACATTAACAACCAGAAGTTAAAAAAGCATCAATCGAACATAATATAGTATTCTAGGGTTTCATGTTCACAAAATGCATATGATACTAAAACGCGATAAATCCCCAAACGATTACTCACCTGTTGAATGATTGGATCAAGTGAACGTGGATTGAGTGTATAAACCATAGTTTTGTTGTTCGATCTCAATCTTGATCTCGATCTATTGGTTGAATGATCGATCTGTTGATTTGATTGTTGAATGATCGATCGTGGATTGGATGTATAAACCCTAGGATGAATGATATGTGGATGAATGACTGAATAATGTGAACAATAATACAAGGGTCTGTTGCTTTGTTGGTGGTGGTAGAATTACCACTTTACCCATTCAATTAAAATATAAGGGAAAAAAATGAGTGGCTGAGATTTGTTCTCGTTGTTCTCACAAAAGATGGGTGTTCTCATTTAAACCTTCCCCTATATATATATATATATATAATATATATATATATATATATATGGATTTCATGAGCTTGTTTGTTTGGTGACATGGACATATGCATGTGTGTGGTCGCATATATGCATGTGTGTGTATATATATATATATAGGATTTGGTTCAAATGAGAAACTTTTCCTAAATTGAGAACTGAGAGAACCATTCTGGGCCACACATTTCTCTAAGGCAAAAAAAACGTTTTTTTTTTTTTTTTTTTTTTTTTTTTTTTTTTTTTTTTTTTTTTTTTGCAAAAATCGCTGCTTTATATGCAAGGAATTTTTTTTTATTTTTTGTATTTTTTTAGTATACACATGTGTATAATTGCATTATACACATATGTGTAATGCAATATACACATATGTGTAATGCAATATACACATATGTATAAATGAAATATACACATATGTATAGCTGAAAAATGCTATATACACATGTATAATTGCTATATACACATATGTATAATTGCCATATACACATATGTATAATGTATAATTGCATTATACACATATGTGTAATGCAATATACACATATGTATAAATGAAATATACACATATGTATAGCTGAAAAATGCTATATACACATGTATAATTGCTATATACACATATGTATAATTGCCATATACACATATGTATAAATGAAAAAAAATTCAAAAAAATAAAAAAAAATTTCCCTGCATAAAATGTGCGATTCAAGCAAAAAAAAAAATAAAATAAAATAAAAATTTGCCTTTATATGAAATGTGTGGCCCATAATGGTTCTCTCAGTTCTCAATAGGGGTTGGTTCTCTTAGGATCCCTACCCTATATATATACTACTATATTTACTATATAGTGAGTTCTGGACGGGTAAAATAGTCATTTGGCATTCATTTACAAGGGCAAAATCGTAATCTTATTAAGTTATCAAGACACATTTAATTAAACAATTAATTCTCTATTTATTAATACTAGATTAATAATATGATAGTTTTTTTTTAACGGCCAACAAATCAATTCCGAGCACTCTCGGGCACCCTTTTGGCGAATCAGGTACTCGAGAGTACCCGCGCCACCAATTGCCACCAATTCCCGGGAAAACCCGACCACTCACCCGCCCAAAGGCACGACAGTGAAATAATCGGTAAAACCGGTCGGGATCAGGACTCGAACCCAAGCCAATGGCCGGGTCATCCCTCATTTCCATCCACCAATGTCCTCCAAATGTAGCTAGTGAGAATTGAACCCAAGCCTTCCATAGGAAACTTTAGGCCCTCAACCAACTAGGCTACAAGTGTTGGACAATATGATATTAATTTAAACACCATATCACTTCATTTCTACAACATTATATTTTTTATTTGAATTAAAAAACCAACCGAAACGTTTAAGATAATTAATTGAATTTATAAAATAAAAAAAAAACTATATATAGCCAATTCTTCAAAGACTTTCCTGCATATCGACAAGAATAAAAAACGGTTGAAACGACCACCATCATGACAAACCACTCAGATTCGACACAATTATTACAATTGAATTATCGTTAAACCCATTTGATTAGCAATTCGTAACCGATCGACAACAACCGAGTTTGAAACCCAACACCCACACCACCAAACAACCTTCGTACCTCTCGGCTCTCTCTCTATTTCTCTACAATTTCTGACGGAAATTCGGCAAGACGAAACATACCATAAAAATCTCCAACCATACTTTAAGTCACCACGGTCCTCGAAAAATACGGTCTATGGTGTCAGTCGAAGGTGTGGCAATGCCTAGTTTACTGATGGACCATGGCTCATACCGATCTTATCCAATGGACAGGATCACTTTTGCAGGGGATCGGCTGACAACGTCCGGTTTACAATTCGACAAGAAGACAGTAGCTATAAACCTAACTTGGCTTTTGTGCTTATTAATAATAAACCCGTATAGATGAATGTTTAATAGTACTAGCAGTAGGGGTGTTCAAAATTCGATTCGGATTCGAAAAATTCAAAATTCGACTTAGTTCGATTCGATTACCAGGAATTCGATTCGTTTATTAAGAATTCGAATTCAATTCGATTTGAATTCGAGTCAAGTAAATCGAATATGAATCAAATACGAATTTATGATTTAAATTCAATTCGATTCGAAATTCGAATAAAAAATGTACATGAATATTTTTTAAATATATACACACATACACAATGAAAAAAAGAACTTCTAAATTTTAGTCAAACTCTAAGAACCCAGAGTGTCTACAACTTTTACCATAACCATATTTTACATATTTACCTTATACATCACAAAACTCTAACAAACTATTCTATCTATTATTTTTACTATTCCCGTATTTGACATATTGTTGTTTATTAATTTTGTAGATTTGTATTTTATATGTTAAAAATAATGAATTTGTATTAGTTTTAAAACTAAAAGTAAAACAATTGATTATTTATGGTGAATTTGAACTATAAAGAATTTATTCGAATTCGATTCGAATTCGAGTTTCTTATTCGAATCGAATAAATTGAGTTTTAAACGAATACGAATTCAGGTAAAAATATTAAAAATTCGATTCGAATAATTCGAAAATTCGTTATTCGATTCGTTGAACACCCCTAACTAGCATGAACCCGCACGTTGTGGCGGGGCTGCACTGTGTTTGGATGTTGCGCTTGGTCAATCACGTTGTTGGTGTTGTGCACTATACAAACATATTAATAATGTGTAATATATAATTCGAGGGTGCACAATATTAGTAGGAAGTAGTGTAGATATTGTAGTAGAATAACAAGTTAACTTTGTAATCAATAACTTTATGGTCTCATCTATTGTTTTAAACTTTGGGTTACTTTTACACCGTATGGTATTGATTCCAAACTTAACGTGTTATTCTACTATATTAGACATTATCAGTATGTTTGTATAGTGTACAACACCAACAACGTGATTGACCAAACGCAACATCCAAACACAGTGCAGCCCCGCCGCAACGCGCGGGTTCCTGCTAGTAACTAAAAATACACTAAAGCCGTTGCGCAACTTGCGTCAAAAATATATAAATACCTGCGGCAACGCGCAGGCATACCTACTAGTATATATATCCATGCATGTGTTGTTAATAAACTCAAATTACCCATGGTATGTAATCTAGTTAGTTGGAAATGTATATTGATGTAATAATATCATGGTATCAATATATGTGTTAATCATTGATGAACATGTGTTGTTGGGTGAAATCTTAATTCATGTTAACACATGCTTGTTCCTTGGTAATCTTTACTAGCATCAGCGTTTGTTAATGGTTATAAACATTGTGTGAATTGTTCGGGTTTGTGTGGTATTATATAAATTCCCACTTATGTATTGTCACGTGTATTGTAGTTTTTTCATGTGTGGAAATCGGGTATCCGGTTGCCCTCTCTTGAGCGTGTGATTGGCTTGACTGCTCAAAGCCAATTGTTTTGTATTGTTCGGGTGTTGTATGCATAAACGAATAATCCATTGAGTTGTCTAAACAACTCATGCTTTACTAGACTAGGGTGTATAGTTTGTGCAAAATGTCAAATTATGCACATGAAATGACAAAAATAAGTAAAATGTGTAAGGATGTTGACCTGGATCGTTGACTGGTGTCACATACGTCCTCTGTTTGTAAGGTACCCGACATGTATGGGTGTATGACAGTCCCGACTAGTGAAACCTATCATACGATGTCTATAAGTGCGTATTCTGATAACATGTTGTTCAATTAACCCTTGGTTGTCCGAATCATGACTTTATATGTTTGTAAACTTGTTTGATGTTTGACACGACCACACAAGACAAGACCCGGCATCCCGTTGGTGTCCCCTATATATCGTTTATTGGTTAAGTGTAAGTTTGTAAGCAATCACATGTAGAAACGCACCCATACAACGAATAGTTCATAAAACATGGAATATAGCTCATGTAATGCACGTATGAGTCATAGAACATGTTACGGTGTTCCCAGACACCGTTACGGGGTTCAAAATATGTTATTGGGTGTCAAGACACGCTACTGGGTTAAAAAACACACGACTGGCTTTGAAACACATGACTGGCTTTCAAAACACACGACTAGTATCAAAACACACGACCAGAACCAAAACACACGACTAGCAACAAAACACATGACTAGCACCAAAACAAACGACTAATCTATGCTAGTCACCTTTAGAGGCACACCACTAGCTAGCGAGTCGCCTCCTGACAGGCGGCTGGGTAGCTAGTCGCCTGTAAAATGTGTATGGATGTTGACCTGGATCGTTGACTGGTGTCACATGCATATTCTGTTTGTAAGGTACCGACGTGTATGAGTGTATAACAGTCCCGACTAGTGAAGCCTATCATCCAACATCTATAAGTGCGTTGTCTGATGATGTGCTATGTATGGTCTAAAAATAAATACCTAACCTAGACACCTAGTAATATAAAACAGACTCAACTAAACTAGACCACACGACAGGCAAGTGTACCTATCAATGCAGTACAGACTAAGTAAGTCCGAGTATCGAACCCACAGGACACTAATAGAAAACAAAACTACACTCGACTAAGACCTAAAATAAATGAGTTTTAAAAATTTTTTTGGTTTTTTTAATAATAAATAAAATAATTAAATAAGATAGGTAGACAGCAAGGATAATTGATGAAAATATCAGGATAGGAAGGCAACTACCTAGGTCAAGAATCCTACATGTAACTCACAACTCTCGGTAATGGAAAACTGAATGGATACCAGATTCTAAAGATAACTTAAGAAACCCTAAGACGTGCTAGATCTCCTCCCGGTCTCACCAACACACCCCAAAGAATCCTAAAGAATAAAACACTGGCTATCTAGCTCGGATCACCTCCCGGTCTCACCTCACTAAGAATGTAAAGGTACTCTAATGACTCGATCACCTCCTGGTCTCTTTAATCACAATACACCCGAAGATGTAAAGGAGAAAATTTAATTGGGTTAACTATGACTTGGAATTGCAAGAAACTAAAGACAACTAGGATAGGATCACCTCCCGGTCTCACCCAAAAACCTAACACCTAAGCTCTAGACAACCCAACATTCCATCACCTCCCGGGTCTCAAGAATGGAAGAATACAAAAGTCCTCTAAATTCTTTAAACAAGTTCCTATGGCTTTCGTGCACAAAACCATAAACTAAGCTACGAGCACACAGCAAGCAACCCTAATAATCATCCAAACATGAAAGACATTCACTAAGACGATTATGGAACTATCAAAAATAATAAATTAGACTTAAGCACGCACACAATCATAATAAACACCAACCAAATCGTTAACAAAACATTAACCATTCAATAAATGAATCCAAAACCGAGAACTATAAAATTAACATGTATTCATCATACAACGTAGTAGTAGTGATTCAAGATTTAGCTACTCATAATCATGAAAAACAATAAAAACAAAGGTTCAAATATATGCAAAGTCATGGGCTTAATATTCATGAACACAAAATAAATAAATATAAAAACTAAAAACTTTTAGTGATCGAACCCGTACCTTCCTGGCCTTCAAGTAAACCTCTATAACAATTAGGAGTTGCTGCTGTTCGATCCCCTCTTCTGCCCTTTGGTGGCTGTTAGTTTACTCCAATGCTGCTTGCTTTGCCGCTGATGTAGATTATTGACCTTCGATGATAATAATATGTGGTCTTCGACTATGTATGCTTTCCTAATAATATTGCCATCTCTAAAATAATGTTGTTGTAGGGTTTTGTTTTGAGACTTTCTTTAATTTCTTTTCTTTGACATTTTAGGCCCAACATTGGGCACGTGAATTAACTTTCTTTTTTAATTATTATTATTATTATTATTATTATTATTATTATCAGTAGTATTAGTATACTTCATGCTGGCATCTCGGGGTGTTCTTGGCTCGATCAAAATTTCTCGTTTACGTTCCAACGTCCATGACCACCTGCTTTCATGTGTTCGTGTCACGATTAAAATTCTTTCGTTTGAGCTCTTTTTTCACGAACACCTATAAAATAATAAAATAAATAAATACATAATAAAAATGACACGAAACAAATAAAAAAACTTACCAAATAATATACAAAATACTTAGGGAAAGAGATGTGTTTTGCAACACATCAAACATCCCCACACTTAAACCTTTTTCGTCCCCGAAAAAAGACTGCAATTGAATCATAATCAGAATTCTCGGTTTCAAAAACTTTTAGGTTCATTAATTAAGATCTAATCACACATCAACCAAAACTGCCGTATTGTTGTCCACCTAAACCCAAACAACTAGCTAATCAGGCCACAATCATGTAAGGCAATTAAGTTTAATATTATTACAATCAATCTATGGGCCTCACACTCAAGATATCCAGCTTCACTTAATCCTACCTCAAGCTTTCGAAGCAAAGGTTAAACCATATAGATTTACCAACCACTACAAATTAAACTATCTAATGTATTAGAAATTAAAATTTATATTGGAACACCCCTAATCAATCCACAATCATTATACAACCCAACCCCATCAATACACCCCAATTATCATCTCGTTTATCATGCTTGTAACTCCCGTATATTTCCCGACCTGTGTTTTTCATTGTAGATTTTGTACACTTGTTCCTTCCTTTTTAGATTTAATTGAGGGGGTGCTTCGCATTTTAGAAACTCTTTTGAGTAGCTTTGGGAACAAGTTATATGGAAATCAAAATTGAGGGACTTAATTGTAAGATATTGCAAAATTAAAAACCCTAAGCACTTCCTCCCTTTCTCCTCTTATTCATGGGTGCAAACAAGGACCAAGGAACCAGAATTATTTTCTTTTTTCCAGCAGCCTCCAAGTATATTCGACTCTCTAAGGTATCCTCTCAAAAACCCAATGATAATCATTGTCTAACATGTGTTAAATCCGATTTATTAATGATGTTTTGGGCGAAATAGGGTTATAATCAGATCGATCTTTTGGAGGTCAATTGGGGGATATTATTTGGGGGGTTTTGCCTCTAAATCATTTTACAAGGTTAGTCTATCAAGTCTCTAAGTGAATTCGTGATTAATTTTGATGTGTAGGATCGATTAATTGATTGCATGGCAAACTAGGGTTTGAAAATGGCGTAACTAGTTCTTGGACGATTTGGTTGATTGAATTAGGTTTTTTGCTTCCAAACCATCCTAAGGTATGTGGTTAGCATCATATTCGAAAATGGGGGCCATTAATTAAGGTTTGGTGGGTCAATTGATTGATTTGTGAATCTAGGGTTCTAGGGTTCATGTTTTGGGAGTTTTTCAGTTCCTTGTGATAATAAATCAATTTTGCGTTTAATTATCCCATAAACCCTTATTAGGACCTGTTTTAATGTGTTTTATGATTTAACATGGTCGAGGATTCGTTTGTCAATGATTGTAAAATCGGGGTTTTCGTTTGTAAGAAAATGGGGCGATTTGGAATAAGGTGTTGATGTTGTGAACACACCACCCAAATCTGATCCCAAATATTTCAAATGATAAAATATGATATAAAATATGGTTTAGGTTGATAATAGGACTGATTTCGGTGAGGGACACACTACTTTGCGAAACAGGGCCTTCGGATTCGGCAGTTTTTGGAATTTTCGCAATTTAAGTGATGGTTCACCATGTGAGTCGCAAAATCAGGTCCTAGACCATTTATATAGCATATGAACTTGTTAATAATGATATTCTAAAGTTTAGGGGCTGAATTGATCAATTACACATTTCTAGGAACTTAATATTACCCGGTTGACTGGTTATGAACCATAGGAGTCTTATAGGCCTAGTTTGTAATATAAATTGTTTTTTGGCAGGTGTTTGATTGTGTGTGTAGCCTCTCGGTATCAATTTTGCTAGTTGGGTGCTTGTTCTCGCATTCAGGTGAATTAATGATGCCTTTTTTATTTTTTTAAAATATTTTGGGCTAATATGCATGTCTGGATCCCGACCAGTTTTACCGATTATTTCACTGTTGTGCCTTCGAGCGGGTGAGTGGTCGGGTTTTACCGGGAATTGGTGGCAATTGGTGGCCCGGGTACTCTCGACTACCTGATTCGCCAAAAAAGGGTGCCGAGAGTGCTCGGAAATTGATTCGTTGGCCGTTCAAAAAAAATATATGCATGTCTCGGAAAGTGTATGTGGAACCTTGCTTGTTAGATCGGGACTTGCCGTGATTTACACTTGATTAGGTTAAATGTTTTAATATATATATATAATTATATATTACAAACTGTGTATGACGGTTACCTGGTATTATAAATTGAGCTATGATAGTTATATAGTATATCTGCTCTGATATCTTGTTATGGTTGAGTCTTAGTAGGCGATATGTGCTTATGTAGACTTGTGTTTTGTGACAAATAGGAGGAATGCACTTATTGTAGATTTAAATTAAAGTTTTTTGTTAAATAGGCAGATTGCGCTTATCCTAAACTTTACATTTTTCTTAGGGAACATATAGGCGGATTGCGCTTATTGTAACTCTAAGATTAAAGTATTTTGTTAACTTTATTTTGACAATTTACTTATTATTTAAAAATCATAAAAACTTGAATTCACTCAGCTAGTCTGACTTTTCATGCATATTAGCTTGATTTCAGGTTTTGAAGAATAAAAAGGATGCCTTGGCTTGCTGCAGGACTACTCAGATGCGGTTGGCATTTTGAATAAGAGAGTCTACTTTATTTGCTTGAAAACTCTTTATAAAACTTAATGCTTTGTTTTACCAATATATGCTTTGACCCGTTAAGGGAATTTCATGTTTGCATAACTTAAACTATTTACTTTCCGTTGCGTGTTTTCAGATAATAAAATAAGACTTCTTAAGTATTAATTATGGTTTTAGTCTTTGAATGCCAATTGTTTGACACCCGGTTTTAGGGGTCTTAGACATGCAAATTGCAAGTTTTTCCTAAAATGGATAATATTATGGGTAAGTCACATCAACAACATGCAAAAGTTTCCTAAAATGGCAAATAACATGATTTTATCACATAATCACGTTCCAATCAATATTACATCCTAGATTCTCCTAAAATCCTCAAATGGGTCAAAACCATCAAAGCCACATAACACATCAACCAAGCTTCTAACACCAAGATAATCATCAAAACAACTTCCCTAGAACATTCTAATAGCAAACACCAAGAAACCCCATTTTTAGATCACCAACACCATTTAAAGTTTGCATTTTTATCAAAAAGTCATAGGATATGTTAAGACTTAGTTTATGTATACGTTAAATTATACATATATAAATCCCGATTAAACTCCCAAATTACTCGCTTTCGACATAAATTACACGAATTCGGTACTTAATTGCTTTGTATTGCTATTGCAGGTCTTAAAAACGATGCCCAAAAGACAAATTTAAAGAAAACGGGCGAAAACTGGACTGAACGGACA